>NW_010729116.1:1112195-1125405 GCF_000365185.1 Nelumbo nucifera | reverse complement strand
GTAGGGAGCTTGGACTCTTGGTAGGGAGCTCGGGCTCCTAGTAGAGCGGTCTGGTGGAGTTCGGGCTAGGTAGTGAGCTTGGACTTCATTACTTTCGGTGCTCGTTTTGGGTGCTCTGCTGTCCCGAGTTGTTTGCTTTTGCCACGTGTCGGGTGATTGCGAGGTCGGGCCAAATTTCCCTTCATCAGTAACCAAAAACAAAATTATTTTCCTATTTGGCGGAGATCAATAGTTCAACTTTTGGGTCAAATGTGTCAACCTTTAATGTCATAATTAAATAATAAAATATGCAAACACAAAAATAGAAAATACATAAATTAAAAAAAAACCATTTGGGCACATGTATAATTTTATGTATTTATTATACTAAATAAAAAATAAGCATACATAACAAAATTATTTTTACACAGATAAAAAAAAATTATAAAAAAGATTAAACACATCTATAATTCTATATTTACACTACTATTTCAAATATGAATAAGATTGTGAAACTTTCTTTTGATTAAAATACCCATTTTTCAAATTTACTCCTTGTTTAATTTGTAAGGTTTAAAATATAATTTGAACTACTACTTTTCATCTCATTTATTTATTTCTTTAAATCTTATTGTATTTTTTTTATAAATGAACAAAAAAGATACACTATGAAAACAGGACATTACAAAAAGAAGAATTCATCCAATTAGGTAGACCTGTCATTGATACCTAAAACTTTGTAGCCCAATATGAGGTGTTTACATAATTGGATTCGGATTTTGCAATCTGCATCCAAATAATAATGAAAAAATATAAAAAAAAATACAAGAATTTTATAGAAAATTTTGGATATATCATTACTATCATTATTATCGTCTAGAATTACCATATATCAAAGCACATGTACACTTAGGGGGTGTTCTTTTTTTAGATTTTGAGAGGGGGAAAGTTGGTTAATGGGATTTTGATTCCCATTGACCAAGAAACCCATGCTCTTTTTTCAGATTTATGTAGAGACTAGTGAAAGTTTATTTTCCTTGGTATCACTTACCCGGGTAA
Source organism: Nelumbo nucifera (assembly GCF_000365185.1). Next base: position 1,124,367 of record NW_010729116.1, on the reverse strand, counting down.
GTGATACCCATCTCCTAGGTGGGTAAATTAACTTTCCCATCTAGGGGAAAGTTGCCAATACTTAGATGGGACAAAAATGCCCCTTCTAATAATGGATTTTTTATGGCTAAGATTGTCATTACCTTATTTACATGGGAAATAAAAGAACATGGGTAAATACATTTACCCAAGTAAGTGATTTTACCGAAAAGCGAATGGGGCATTACTAACATAGTTACATGAGAGTGGTTATCAAGTGGGTTGAGGTGGCAGCCCTAATCCTAGGTTATAAATAGCGGTACCTAGGGAGAAGCTTCTCTTTGAGTCTCACTGCAAGTTTACTCCAAATAAATTACAAGTTCAAGGGAGTTGTGTCTCTCCTTTTAAATGTACATATGAAGCTTGACTCACTGTCAAGCTCAAGCCGATTTGAGCTTGAACATATAAGTTTTTGAGTCAAACCAAATTTAAACTTATGTTTTTAGCTTAAATCAAATTTGAGCCATATTTTTTTGCTGAACCGAGTTTGACTAGCCAAATATTTGGCTTTGCTTGACTCGAATCCCCCCTATTACTACAAAAAACTAGAGATCCTACCAATTGAGCCACATCAATTAGGCAATACGGCCATATAATTTTTAATTGCCAATTCAATGGCTGGTCTGATTCTTAAAATATGGGACAGGTGGTAAGTCGTGGGGGCCCAAGACCAAAAAATAGTTCCTACGTCCCTTAATAGGATTATGTCTATTGCCTAATAGTAAAAGCAATTGTAAGCAGTTTCAAAATTAATTAAATCTAGAATCTAAAACCATACACGTTGGGTCAAATTTTTGTTAGGGATGTCAATTAATATACCTAAGGTGGCGCATTTGTGAGCTAAACTCATGAATTTTCAAGGTTTTCGAGTCTACCTTSTTTTGCAAACTGAGAATCCAGGTTGGACCAGGTTGTGGGTCAACCTGAGTTTATAAACCTTAGCTTAACACAACATAACTTGGGCCAGCCTTTGGCTTGATTGTGCTTGGGTGAACTTGTTTGGGTCAGTATGAGTTGGTTGGGTTTAAAAGGTTTTAGAGTGCATTTTATAGACCAAATCAGAAATAATGCACATTAAAAATATATACAAATACTACCAATACTATATATACTGATATACATATTTTAGATAAAGATGTTTGTGTATAGATAACATACATAATATGTGTGTGCAGAGAAAAAATGTGCATAATATGTGTATTTTCTTATGCTTTTGCATTCTATGAGTTTGGGTTAATCATATGCATATGTAAATGAAAAGTATCCTAAAATAATTAATATATATGTATATGTAGATGTGTAGATGTGTAGATGTATGTATATTATTGAATGTCTAACAGGCTCACGGTTGGATCAAATTGGGATTGGCTAACCAAGGTTTCAACCCATCCCTAACTTGAGTTCAGATAGTCCCATGTTTTCTAGGCCAAACCCTGCTAGGGCCTAAAAATTGAAGCCCAATCAGTATAAAAGTTCCGGTTTGATCCTCTCAAGTAAGACTGCAACTTGGGCCGGGTTGGCCCGAATCCAACCCGAAAAAGTTGGGTTGGGTTGGGTTGATGTTTAGGTTAGGGTTAGGGTTGAAATTCATGAACTCGACTTTACTTTGGGTTGGGTTAAGGGTTGACCCCTTAGCCAACTTGACCCGACCCAACCCAAACCAAACCCGACTCTATAGTACATGTAATATATAAATATATGTTATATGTAATATATAACATACATTGGTTTGTTTAGATGCATGACATTTGTATAGCCCCACCACATAGTATCATGTATTTCTTTTAAGATAATCACATCACTTCACTTAATCCTAATATGAAAGATTAAAACCTTAATAACATTATTTTATGTTTTTTGAAAATTTTATTCTTCATGTCGTCTATGTTGTTTGCCGCCCAAGAAAAATTTATCGTAATCCATAACTCATAATAAACTATAGTCATTTCTAACACTTGTTTTTTTGAATTTTGTATCAAAAGAACAAAAAAAAATGTCAACAAACAAATACTAATGAAACATAGGATTAATATATGTAGTGAAAGTTGAGTTAAGTTTTAAAATTGAGATATTCTATGAGGTTTTAAGGGATGGGAAGAAGGTTGGGTTGGGTTAGGGTTGAAGGAATTTAGTTAGGGTTAGGTTAGGGTTGAGCTAGTCGGGTTGGGTTAGGGTTAGGGTTGGGGTTTAGAACTTAGGGTTGGGCTAGGGTTGGCCTTAACTCGACCTATCCCAGCCTGACTTGCAGCCCTAGTCTCAAGTTGTAGCCCTAAGTAAATATGGTGCCATGTTTGGTATGGTGGTATTGTGTTTCAAAGTATAAAACGTTTGCACTTGATTAGTCTACAAGAAAAGATTTAAGCATAAGGGATTATGTGGCACTGATGTATAACTGAAACCAATGTTTTAAAAAATGACCCGGAACCGGAATTACATTCGCCACCAGTTTTTGGGTTAGTGGTTTGATCATCCGGTTCAAATGGATGGCCTGTTCTAATTTAAAAAATAAAAATGTCAAAAATAACTGTTGTTCGGGTTGAACGAGTTTAGTTTGACTGCTTGGGTCAGCGGGTCACTGACCAAAGTCATCAGTTTTTGGTTAAAGAATGGGTTAAGGGTGAAATGGAACTGGTTGACTGGACAGTTCCTGGGCTGAACTGTCTGACCATCCGGGTCAATTATGGTTCAAAAACACTGACTGAGACAGAACCGCGACCGACATGCATCACCACGATAAAAAACACTGCAGTGAAGTTTAAATTTCTGTTATTTTCTGAACGACATTTCCTTGTGTATATGATAACATGAAGCATGGATACAGAACACTGCAATGAAATTCAAATTTCTGTTATTTTCTGAACGACATTTCCTTGTGTGTATGATAATATGAAGTATGGTTTTCGAAACCAGATCGGATCGATCCGGACAGTTGGACCTAAAAAACCAGGAATCGGTCAGGTGACTGGTTTCGTTTTACCCCAGAACCGTTATTTTGCCAAAAACCGTTGATTTAGTCAGCAAACCACTGATCCAGACGGTCATACCGTTCAAACCATCCAATGGTTTTGGCCTTTTCTAATTTTTTTAATTTTTTTAATTTTTTATAATGGACTGTCCATTTGGTTCGTACGGTCGGACTGTTCGACCTGAGAACCGGACCCCTGACCAGTTCGTTGTCAGGTTCGGTTTTTAAAACCTTGATATGAAGTAGAAAAAGAGAATTTGCCATAACGAGTTAGGTTGGCATACAGAGTTACCATTCAAAATTATTACTTTTGTGGGTCGATATTTGCTTTCACAGAAAGGTCTAATACAAGAACTGTTTCATTATTGTTCGGATGACTTAACTTTCATTTTCAGAAATCAGAAGCATTGGATTTGCATTTCCTGACAAAACAAAATAGTTGTAATTCCTTAGACTCATCAACCAGTTCCTTTTGTCTGCAGTTGGAACGGCTGAGTGGAGGGGAGTGCATAGCTAGAATGCACGAGCTTGTTGTGGAGAGTTTCATCAACAGTGAATGAAACCAACAACCCATTTGTGCGGGAGAATGTTGGGCTGAAGCTCGTTTGTTAGGCTAGAGCTTAAAGAGAAGTCATAAATCTGAAAAGAAATAAAGAACTAAATTTTCAAGGATACTACAAAATAAGTCATCTGGGAATTCCAAGAATGTAAATATGTTCTAAATTGGTGGAGATATCCCTGAAAGATGATAGTTTTATCATCAATTTTATCTATTTATTTGAATGGAGATATCCCTGAAAGATGAGATGTTCTAAACTGTCTTTCTGTGTCTTTTTGTATATCTAAGAAAAAATTTCTTTCCTTGAATGGAGAGAACCTCACTGATCAGAATTAGATCTTCTTCTTACCACCATTATCATCAATTCATCCTCATCAACCATTTTTATTTGGGTAGTGAGGATTATTAGAAACTTATCTGTAAGAGCATATATATGTTCACAAACTAAAAGGGCTCCAAAACCATTTCATCAATTAATAAGAAGATAATCTAATAATCTGAAAACACCATATACTAATTTGATATATCTAAAACTTAAATCAAACCCTTCTCACCATGTTATCTTATTCATCATATACTACTACTATTACTAATTAGAACGAATAATGAATCAGGCTGATGAGTCGAGTTTCCTGTTTATCATATAATCCTTGCAACCTCTTTGAGAAGTGAATTACAAGGATTATATGATAAACAAGAAGCTCGACCCATCAGTCTGATCCATCATTCCTACTAATACTACTACTACTATTCTCATATTGCCCATCATGAATCACCGTCTTGTTAATCTCATCAGTGATAAATCAAAGTCACAGTGTCCCCAGATTCAATGTCGTAACTAATTATGTCCAGTGTCCCATCAAGTCGCGTGCCTGCACATTCAAGATGGAAATCACGTCCCTCATCTGCTAATCCCGCACGACGAATCATTCCATGCAGTGTGTGAACTGTGTCATACTTCTCCACATTTATGACCATTGATTGCCCAGTGGTTGGAACCTCCACAGTAATGGCTACATTCCACCGTGGGTCCTGAGGTGTCTCCGACACAAAAACAGTGGGTGTAGTGGAAATTGCATACCTCTCCAGCTTCCACTGGTCATACATCGGAACTCCCAGCGTTCTCAGATTCTGGCGCCGTGGAGATATACCCACCTGCTCATCGATCATCTTTTTCAGACTGAAAACTGTGTCGACGCTTGATATCTCAAGGAATAACACATCGCACCCTGTGTGAACGGTGATTGTGATGATCTGAGGCCGAATCTTCCTGTGGACTTTCATCCTCACTTCATTATCATCCTCCTCCTCAATGCCCAGATCAGATAAAGCCGTCCTCCCATCTAATAGAAGATTTCCGTTGTATAATAGAAGTTGATCATCGAAGGGTACATGAAACTGAAGATAAAAGCGTATGTCTATGACTGATTTGCATTTCTTCTCGATTGTGTATGTCTTATCGTAGTGTTCCACTTTGATGACCACCATTGCCGATCGAGTTATATCAAAGACCGGAGTAGTTGATAAAGCCTGAATAAATACTGGGGAGATATGGTTCCAGGTAGAGCTCAGGGAATTGAGTTCAGGGAAGTGGCTGTAAGACTGGATTGAAAGGCAACTTATAAAGTGATTTGTCACACTTATTGAGCATAATCTACATATCATAAACACTACCATGATAATTAGATTCCCTATTTCCCCAATTTCTGCGTGAGGGAGTGTGGAGTGTGATTAACTGATTATCAGATATCAAATATAATAAAATGAAACAATGGAACCAACGCATGATAACTTCCAGATACCAAAATGGGACAAAGATATTAACAAACCCAATTAACTTTTTCTTTCTAAATGAGAAGCCCAACTAGCCTTTTCTTTTCCGAAGGGAGATCCAAGTATTAATATTTAAATATATAGAAAAAACTAAAGATTTTAGTTTTACTCGATGGTAAGATTCTCAAATGTGTAAATGGGATCAAGTATCCACTATAGATCCAACAACTCCTCCACCGTGGAAACAAGTGATTTTTTAAGCCAAATAAGTGGGTCAATATGGGCCTCGGTATGCCGAGGGCCAATGGCTCATGGCCCAGGAATCTATTTGTAACAAGCCCACATAGGTTCATATCATATTGTAGTGGTGTGGGCCCTTTGGCAAAACCACTAATTCTTATATAAGAAAACATGTGTAAGAGTTAACCTAACCAATCTCTCAATTGCATGAGAGTGGTTCTCAAACTTGGCTGAGGTGGCAGCCCTAATCTTAGATTATAAAGAGCAGTGCCTAGGGAGAAAAGGTTCTCTTTTAGTCTCACACTCTCACTTATATATTTGAGAGTTCTTCCACTCTCACAAATTAAAAGTAATACTTGGGAAATACAAGATAGAACACCAACAATTTTACTCCAACTGCATTTCAAGTTCAAGGGAGAAAAAGAAGAAAAGTAATTTACTGTCTCTCTAGCTACTTAATATCTAACCGGATTCAAATTTTCAAGGGATGGTGGTGCTTCTTATCAGGTTCAGATTGTCCCAAGACCCATGCCGTGTCTGACCCAATATATGGTTCCTTTATATCCAGAACAGTCAGGATTGGGTCTATTAGTAAATGCAACTGTAAGCTGTTTCAAAGTAAATTCACTTAATCTAGAATCTATAACTATATAGGTTGGGTTTGGGTTGAGGTCGAACTTAGGGATAAACTCATCAAATTTTAAGGTTTTCGAGCTCAATTTGTTTTACAAAATGAACCTTATCCTGGCTGAGTTGGGTTGAAGGTCAAACCTAGGGCCAACCTGAGGTTAATCTGAGTTTATAAATCATAGCTTAAGCTTCAACCCAATAAATAAAACTTGGACCCAATTCATATTCTGCTTATGGGTCTGATCTATCATATATTATATGCTGTTTGGAGGATTGTCTTTTATACATCTTTGGCTTTTAAAAGATTTTGAGTTTGTGAGTTTGGGTGTATTGGAGTTTAGGGTTTTTTTGATAGAGTGCTTACACAATTTTATAATTTCCAGTATTGTTTTATTTTTTATAGTGGATTTCGATTTCTCCTTCACCCGTGGATGTAGGCTATAAGTCGAGTCATGTAAATCTGTGTGTACTGTATTTCTAGCTTCTCATTATCTCTATTTACTAGGTTTTGCATAACACATACGTATTATATAATAGTTGTTTATGTATTGATAACATGCAAAATATGTGTATTTATATTATGAGCTTAGGTTAATCATAAGAATGTTGTTAAGGGTATCAAATGGGTGGGTTGGGTTGGGTAAGGGTTGAATACCAACCCACCATAATCCATCATCAATCCTTGTTAAAGGGTCATATCCCACCCTAACCCTAACCCACCCATATTGACCCAATTGACCCATCCATATGGACCCTTAACCACCTTCACCCATACTAACCCACCTACCCTCACTTATAAATACAAAAATGGGTTGGGACAGCCCCGTATACCCAAAATAATAAATTTTGAGAGAATAATTTCTTTCAAGACTGCCACATGACAAAAACAAGTCAGGTCAACCCATATACTCAAAAATGCAAAAATTATAGATAAGTGCAGAAAATAGTAGAAAAATTGCAGATAATTCAAAAAATACCAAAAATACCAACAAATTACGAAAAATACAAAAAAAAAACAAAAAATTACAGAAAATTCAGAACTTTTGTAGAAAAAATTAAAAACTATGCAACAAATACCAGAAAATTGTAGGAAATGCATGAATAACACCAAAAGTGAAAAAAAATATGTACGAAAGCTCCAAAATTTTGTATAAATGCAGAAAAATACCAAAACAAATTTAGAAAACATAGAAAAATACCAAAAAATTACAGAAAATGCAGAAAATAACAAAAAATTGCAGAAAATGCAAAAAAATGCATAACTTTTATAAAAGTGCTTTCACAAAAGTACTTTTATGAAAGTACTTCTATAAAAGTGCTTTCATAAAAGTACTTTCATAAAAGTAATTTTATAAAAGTGCTTTCATTAAAGTACTTTTGTGTAAAAGTACTTTTATAAAAGTGCTTTTATGCATTCATAAGTGCTTTCATAAAAGTACTTTAATAAAAGTGCTTTCGTGTAAAAGTTCTTTCATAAAATTACTTTTATAAAAGTGTTTTTATGCTTTCATAAAAGTGTTTTCATAAAAGTACTTTCATAAAGTGCTTTCGTGTAAATTTTTTTTTCTAAAAGTACTTTCGGAAAAATACTTTTATAAAAGTGCTTTTCTGTAAAAGTACTTTTATAAAAGTACTTTCATAAAAGCCCTTTTCAGAAAATTACTTTATAAAATTGATTTTGTAAATGTGCTTTTGTATAAAATTTCTTTTGTAAGAAGTGCTTTTGTATAAAATTGCATGTGAACATGAAAGTTAATAAAATCTATTTTATTTCACTTTTAATCTCAAAATGAAATGTGGCATGGTGGTTTGGAAGTGTAATGAGATGTGGGCATGTTAGGAGGCCTGAGTTTGAATCGTTGCAACTTCTGTTTTTTCGAGTATAGATAAAGTTGACTTTGATCCAACCCATCTTGATCCGCGTGACCCAACCCATCCTGACCCTAATGGGTACCCTCGACCCAGCCCACCCTAACCCTTTTCCACTGATCCTATTGGGTTACTCAACCCATATTGACCCACAAATTGATTGGATGGGTATGGGTGGATTCCAAGGTGGGTGGATTGGATGGATCAAATAGGTTGGGGTCAAGATTGTTAGTCTTAAATGTTGTAAAATGACAAAATATTCTTATGTGCATATGATAGAATGAATATATAATGCACCTATATACGTAAGTGCTATATTATAGAATGTTGATTGAGCAGGCTCAAATGAGATCAAATTGGACTTGGGCTGCTCGAAGTCTAAGTCCAAACCTAACTTGAGTTTAGTTCATGCCTAAGTTTGCCAAATGCAGCCTTGCTGAAGTCCCAAGACTGAAGCTCAATCAGTTCAAAATTTTTTATTGATTGGGTTGTGCTTGGATTATGTGATGGAATCTTGGGTAAGAAAAAACTCTACACACACTCTGAAAGCAGGGGGTCCATACAAGCATGTGAAATTAATAAAGAGATGTCTCCAATGTATGATTGGATGTCATGTGTGTAGGGTTTTTGTTGAGATCTAGGTTCTTTAGTTACAGCCTTGCAAGTTATAGCCCTACATGTGGTTTAGCATTCTAAATTGGGATGTAACTACATGATGAATTCTAAATTTATATTACTAGCATTCTATGTTTGTGTATAGAAAAAAAGAATTTGTTAGTACGAGTCAAGTTGGCATAGAGCCACTATTCAAAATTGTTACTTTTATCTATCATTAGTCTCATAGAAAGGGCTAATAAAATAATTGTTTCCTAATTTTTAGATATGTTAGCTTTCCACTTTGGAAGAAACTAATGTAAGGGAACGAGCTTTGTAAGTATGCAAATAAAGGTCAAGATATAAGTTCACATTAAATACTTCAAGTTTAACTTTTACTAAGGAAAATCTGATACCCAATATCATGAGAAAAGAGARAAAAAACTCTTTCATATGAAAATATCTATACTATACAAAAGTGTAGATGCAATATGAAACTTTTTTTGGACTAAAATTATCTTCTATTCTTTGTTTGAGAAAATGTATAAAAGAAATTTTATTATAGCTTTAGTGCAAGTTTTAATGGCTACTAAAATGCCTATATTTTTGTATTTAATCCATCTCTAATTGTAAGGGTTGAAAATGTAATTTCAATTATTACTTTCCATCTCATTTAATCCCCTCCCATTAAGTCTTATACTTAAGATATTAAATTCCATTTTCTCTTATTAAATCCTATATTTTTAAGTTATTTTTCACTAATAAATGTTCTTAATTAGATCTATGTCGATATTTTTAACAATATAAACCCATATATTTTAAAACTGACTCAAAAACAAAACCATTTTTATCCAAGTGATGGTTAAGCAATTCAACAATCTAAATCAAATTGATCAGCCTACCAAGTCAAATTGATCTACCACTTTTCACCTTATTCAATTCCCTCTATTTAATACATCAAAAAGAGAAAACACTAAAAAAATAAGTCTAGCCAAAAGATAGGCTTGTCAGTGATACTTGAAACTTCACAACTCAATCTGATTATCACATATTTGGATGAGGTGCTTATGTAATCAGATATAGATTTTGTAATCTGCATTTGATTAATGATAAAAAAATATAAAAATAAAAAATACACAAAATTTATAGATAAATTTGAATATATTATTACTATCATTATTATCATCTAGAATTGCAACATGCAAAGCACATGCATGCTTACTAGTCTTCATAAAAATATCTTTATCTTAGTCAAGATGTCTTTTTGTTCATAAAACAAGAAAAGAATTCTTCCACAATGTGCTAACATCAGGCACGCAACCTAATTCTTTTAATTAAAACAAAGAAGTGCATAGGAATTGAGTTCATGGCATTGTTCCATGGAAAAAGATCTAGTTTGTACCCTCATCAATTTAGCTTTATAATACCTATGGCATAGTTCCAACCTAACTCTTTTTAGAACTTGAGGGCATTTATTTCAACTTTAGATTTGTTTTCCTTTGGCTTTGATAACTTTGGTCATCAATTAAGTTTTATACTCTCATCAATTTAGCTCTAATATAGAACATATGGAAGACATTAGAGATAAATGTTTTAAAACAATGTAAACTCAAAGATACAGTCCAAAATAATTCTTTACTCACAAAAATGAAAAATTAAGAGTGACATATTAGAATATGAAACAATGGCAATAGTAGTTGATTGATTCAACAACTTGTTACCCAAGAGGAAGGAATCCATCATCTAATTCTCACCTCTTAAGTGTAAAACAGAGGTTCACTGCCCAAACGTGGTGTTAAGCAGCTTTGGTCTTATCATCAATGCAATGGATAAGGCTCCCCTTAACACAAAAAACATTTTATACCACCTTAGGCATTCCTTTAAAGCTTTTTTTGACAACTTTTCAGTTTAGAAAGAACATAATAGTGTCAACTTTTACACATTAATAGATGWACAAAGCCATTATTATTTTATTTTCTATTAAAATCCAAGGCACAAAATATATGCAACTATTACATTTGAATTAGTATATCATTTTTTTCTTTTTTACTATTTCTGATTTTTAACATTACCAACAAAATCAACTAAAAAATTAATTCCCTAAAGTTTGGTAAATAATGTTTTCATTTTTGTAAACAATAAATATGTTATTATAAAATGTAAATTGAAATATCAATTAATAATTTATAAAAAAACAAATAACTTTAACTTAAAATATATCAAACCTATTAAATTTTTTAAGATGTATATCATATGAAAATTCATAAATTTTAATTATTAAGATAATTATCCCATTACTAATATTTTTATTTTTATCAATTTTATAAAATAAAAAATATTTTACTTTATAAATGTAGATTAGTGGACTTGATATATTCAATTTATATTATATTCTCAAATATTTTATAAAGAATAAATATACTTTTATTTAATCAAATTTAAAATTTATATTATTAATTTATAAAAAAATTAATATTAATGTGGCATTTTATTATTAATATAATTATTATATTATTAATATTTTTATTTGTATAAATTTTTTGAAATTAAAAATTATTTTTTGATATATATGTGTATTTAATAAATTATTTATTCCATCGATTTATAAAATACTAATTTTATTTATTATTATTATTATTATTGATTTGTATTTGGAGTTATTGAATATAAGTGTATGTTGCTTGTTTAGATTGTATGTAGACATTAATATTAATAAATATTAATTTATTTCATTTATTGACATGAAATAAAAGATGGCTTAGTGGTTAATATTGGATACTTTCTTAGGTGTTGTCAAGCTGGATGACATGGGTTCAAATCATGTGAGGTTTGATTTTTAATAGTAGTGAACTAGTAGGGACCCATGCGATCCATTGAATTTGTTAAGCGAAAGCTAAATGATAAAAACACACAATAGTATACAATGGTTTTATATTTTTAATATAATTTTTTAATACAAGAAAATGGGAAAATTCCTATATTTCTTAGTCTAAAATATTTTATATCATAAATTTAATTTTTACATTTATTTAGAATAATGACACTATATATTTTTTAATTTAAATTTAAGTTTTAAGATTAAATATTTTTAACTAACCGACCAAATCGAAAATTGACCCAAATCGATACAACCCGAGTTGGTCGGTTTTCACTAATAGTTAGTTGGTTTCGGATGACCAACTCCCCAACCTGACTAGGTCGATTTGGTTGGCCAAACATCCTACAACCAAGCCAAACCAACTTGTGAGCACTTCTAATTTCAACTAAATTAATAATGTAATCTCTAATAAATAACAATTGTTTAATCTCCAATAACTATTGAAAATTTATAGCAAAAATACACAATTATTAAAAATATATTGATAATAAAAATACAATAAGTAACTAATAAAAGTACAATAAATAAAATAATTACAAAAATACAATAAATACTAAAAAATATATTAAATTAGTCAATAAATAGGAGTGCAACTTGGGTGGGCCCAAACCAGAAATTTTACAAGGGCTGGGCTTGGACTTTTGGT
>NW_010729116.1:1082636-1112167 GCF_000365185.1 Nelumbo nucifera | reverse complement strand
TTTTTTTTTCGGGTTGGGCTCGGGTCTAGCCCTTAGGTAACCTAAATTGGTCCGAGCCCAACCTGAGTGCATCAAATTATAGTGTGGACTGGTCTCGGGTTGGGAAGATCGGGCTTGACCTCAGCCTCGGTTTGGGCTCAGGCCTTAAGCCCAAATTTTAGGGTCGGGCCTAGGTTAACCATAAACCCAGTCCAACCTACCTGACATGCAACCCTAATAAATAGTTTAATCTCAAATAATAGTTTAGTCTCTAATAAATATTTATCAATAAATTATAAAAAAAATACAATAAGTACAATAAATTAAATTTAAAGAAGTTAAATAATAGTAGTTTAATCTCCAATATTATTAAAAATTTGCTATTAAATAACAAAACAAAAATAATTTTTTACCTAGATATTGAAAATATATTTATCACAAAAAACAATAAATTTTAATTTATTATAGATAAATATATAATAAATATAGATTAAGATTTTAAAATTATTGTCAATAAATATTAATTTTCTTGAAAGTTATTTTCTAGAATTATTAATTGATATAAGTGAAATTAGTTATTTACAATATTATTTAGTTATCAAAATAATATCAATACTTAAATTTTAAAATATTAATTACTTATTGAATTTAATAATCTGTAAAATTATAACTTATACTATTATTATGTAATTTTGTTATTAATGTTGTAAATTAAAAAATTATGATAAATTTGTATATTATGTTAAAATTATCTTTCTATTGTTAAGAAATTTTTTAAATTTATTACATAATTTCATTATTTTAACTATTTATAATCTAGTTATGTTAAATATTTTGTTACTCAAAGTATTTAGTTTTTTAAATGTCTAAGTAATATATAAAATATTTAAATTTCTTTTGTTTTTTTGTTTTTATTTATTTTAAAGTTATTACATATTATTAAATATTTTGTTATATAATTATTTAGCTAATTCTAATATTGTTATTTAGGATATTTAGTTATTGAAATATTTAAAATAATATTTTATTTTTTTGATGTTAAATTTTTATGGTTTAATTAACATTTAAATTGAATAATCCAGAAAATCGTAATTTGTTAGTACACAATTTTGTGATGAATTTTGTAAAAACATAAAATTATTAATAATATGAATATTATTAAATCTATTATAATTTTTTTGTATTTTGAATAAATATTTTAAAGTTATTATATAATTTTGTTAGAATATTTAGATAATTTTTAAATTTTTAAATTTAATATTTCTTTAGATAGATATAGATAAAAAGTGGGGGAGAGAATAAATAAGAATTTGAGATATTGTAGGAGATAAATATGAATTATAGATAATTTATGAGAAAGTGGGGGAGGAAGCTTACTAGAAATTTTAGGTGGAGAAGGAGAGCATCTCATTAGTTGTTTCAAAAATGACATAAAATAAAAAAAATAATAAATAATAAAAAGGGAGAAAATTTCTATGCTTATGCCACCTTTGAATAAATTAGGCCATATCGGCAGATACTATAGACACTATACGATATATGCCAATAGGCCCAATACAACATATCGGACCGACACCATAGGATACATTTCTAGTTGTAGCATATCCCACATTAGCTCTAGTAGGCCTTAGAGTCTGTGTTGCCAGAGCTGGAGTAAGGGAGAGGGAATTCTAGTTTAGACGCTATTTGATAGTAGAAATTAGGGGTGGCAATTTTTCACCCAACCCGCTGAACCCACCCAACCCACCCAGTATCTCACCCACCCAACTCGTCCATTTACTTGGCAGGTTGTGTGATCAACCCGTCACCCGATCCGTCCATTTAAATGGGTTGGGTTGTGGATAACCATTGGGTTAACCATACGAACATTAGTATTAAATCCTTAGCTTTTTTTTTCTTCATTTGAATTAAATAATTTATAATTAATGCATTAATTTTCTATTAATTATTGACTAAATTTAGTTTTGTCTTAATCAACACACTTCACCCAATATAAATCCAAATCAATTTGACCCAAGTCCAGACCAGTTCAACGCGGTTTGACCCGATCCAACATATACCAATCTGAGTCGACCCAAATCCGAAATAGACCTCAGGCGGGATGGCTTGGTACCACTATTCTTTGCCCGGTTTGGATTGTCCAGTCCAACCATTAGTCACACAGCCCGGCTCGACCYGGCACAAGCTTATCCGAGTCAACCCGAATCCGAACGGGTCGGACCGGGTGGGGTCCGAACCCTAAACCGCCCCGCTTACTTTGCCCGATCATCCAATTTGGCCCATATCCGTACAACATGACCCGAACTACCTTCACCACTTGTGTAAATAACAACTACTATTACCACTAAGCTATGACTAACTTATTTGTTAAGATTAATGGGTTTGGACGGGTTGGATTGGGTTAAAGCAGGTTTAGGTTGAACCCAACCCATTTAATTTTATATAACTAGGTCATTAACAGGTTGGTGGGTTAAATGGGTTGGGTTGAAACTTAACCCAAACCAAACCCAACCCAACCCGCCCAATTGCCACCACGGAGAGACATCAGCTAACAATGTTATAGTCTCAAGTGGTGCGATTATGGAACTGTAAATCTGAACTAAAGCTCAGACTCGTTTCCGGTGGTCGTTTTCTTTTTGTTTTAGATTCGTAGGTGGAAGCTYTACAGATAGTGGAAAAGACTCCGTATCGAGAGTTGATGGAGAGTTGGAGTTTTTGGACTTCCGTCATGCTTGGTGCCTGGAAATTATCAGGGAGGTGGGAAATGCCGTGGGGGGCTTTGCCGAAGTAGTAGAGGATAACCTCAAGTGGAGGGACCTCGAGGCTGTTAAGTTACTGATTTGGGCGGGAGCTCCGCATGAGATCTCTATGGTGTTGACAGTGGAAATCTTCTACGAGGTCTTCGTAGTCAAGTTCGTGGTAGAAGTTTCGGATTCTCTGATCATCAGACACTCAAGACGGTTTCAATGGGTTGTGGTGGAAGAAAATAGTTTTTGTAAGAGRAAAAACTATTTTCTAAGACATGTGTGCAAGTGTATTTTTCATGTAATTGATCAATCAAATAGTGGAGACATCCCTGAAAGATAATAGTTTTGTCGAAAATTTTAACCAGTTATTTGACTGGAGATATCCCTGGTGAGTCTGTGTGGTACATGGAGAGAATCTCATTATCGTCATCATCAACCATTATCATCATCAACAACCATTTTTATTTGGGTAGTGAGGATTATTAGAAGCTTATATATGTAAGAGCATGTGTGTGTGTGTAAATTTGTAAATCAACAACAATGTTAACAAACTAAAAGGGTTCCAAACCAATTTCAATAAAGTAAGGATTTTGCAATCAAATACAAACATTCACATCCAAGAAGATAATTTTATAATCTGAAAACACAATATATTTGATATATCTAAAACTTAAAGCAAACTCTTCTCACCATGTAATCTTATTCATCATATACTACTACTACTACTATTCTCATCTTGCCCATCCACGATGCTTGATCCCATCAGTGATAAATCAAAGTTACAGTGTGCCCAGATTGAATATCGCAAAGAAGTATGGCCATTGTCATTGTCCCATCAAGTCTTCTGCCTGCACATTCAAGATGGAAACCACGTCCCTCTTCTGCTAAGCCTGCACGACGAATCATTCCATGAAGTGTGTAAACTGTGTCAAATTTTTCTAAATTTATGACCATTGATTCCCTATCGCTGGGAACCTCCACAGTAATGTCTAAACTCCACTCTGGGTTCCGAGGGGTCTCCTTCACAAAAACAGTGGGTGTAGTAGAAATTGCATACAAATCCAGCGTCCACTGGTCATACATCGTAGCTCCCAGTGTAGTCAGATTCTGGCGATGTGGAGCTATACCCACCTTCTCATCGATCATCCTTTTCAGACCGGAAACCGAGTCGAAGCTTGATATATCAAGGTATAACGTTTCGTACCCTGTGTGAACGGTGATTGTGATGACCTGAGGGCGAATCTTCCTGTGAAGTTTCATCTCCACTTCATCAGAATCGTTCTCATCAATATCCAGATCAGATAAAGTCGTCATTCCATCTAATAGAAGCTTTCCTTTGTATAACAGGAGTTGATCATAGTAGGGTACATGAGGCTGGAGATAATAGCGTATTTCTCCGACTGAACTGCATCTCTGCTTGATTGTGTATGTCTTATCGTAGTGTTCCACTTTGGTGACCACCATTGCCGATCGAGTTATATCAAAGACTGGAGTTGTTAAAGCCTGAACTACTACTGGGGAGATATGGTTCCAGAGATCAACTTATAGAGTGATTTGTCACACTTGTTGAGCATCTTTTACATAAAACTACCATGATGATTAGATTCCCTATTTTCCCAATTTCTGCGTGAGGGAGTATGGGGACTGTGATTAACTGATTATCAGAGATCAGATATCAAATATAATAAAAGGAAACAAAGGAAGCAACGCATGATAACTTACTTTCAGATTTCAAAATTGGACAAGGGAGAAAAGGTTCTCTTTTAGTCTCGGTTATCTATTTGACAGATCTTTCACCCTCACAAATTAAAATTAATACTTGGGAATTGCAAGATACAACACCTGCAAGTTTACTCCAACTGCATTTAAAGTTTAAGGGAGAAAAAGAAGAAATATAATTTACTGTCTCTCTACTTCTCTCTACTGTAAGCAGTTTCAACGTAAATTCAGTTAACCAGGAATCTAAAACTATATAAGTTGGGTTTGGGTTTGGGTAGGAGTTAGGGATAAGCTCATCAAATTTTAAGGTTTTTGAGCCTAATTTGTTTTGCAAAATGAATCTAATCCTGGTTGAGTCGGGTTGAGGGTCAACCTAGGGCCAACCTGAGTTTATAAATCTTTGCTTAAGCCTCAATCCAATATAACTTGGACAGGCATCAGATTTGGTTGCGCTTGGGTTGAATTGTTTGGGCCTAGGTGAGTTGGTCGGGTTTAAAATTGCTTTTAGTATATTATGATCCAATTTAGAAGTAGAACATGTTAAAAATATTTACAAATGACATTAGTGATACACATTCCATCGTATTTGTGCCTTGAGTTGTTTATTGTGATCCATTTCATGACTGTCACCTAATCAAAATGAGAAAAACCTCAGAGAATTTGTGCCTTGAGTAGTGGCCAGAAGCGCAAGGCTTGGGCCACCACCAGGGGTGCAGGAATGGAGTTCTCTGTGGTGGTATGGACCCGATCCATATTCAGTTTATGGGTCCAACCCGAATACGATATGCTATAGTGGGGGGTTCTTTTATGTATCTTTGGCTTTTAAACGAATTTGAGTTTGCGAGAGTTTAGGGTTTGTAGAGGGATTTGGTGTAAAACAAGGCCATGGTGTTAAGCAGCTTTGGTTTTGTCATCAGTGCCATGGATTAGGTTCCCCCTAACAAAAACGAATTTTCTGATCTGATCAGTTTAGAATAAATATAATAGAGTGTTAATTCTTGGAACCTAGATATTCACTCTATGAGGAAAAGATAGTGTATATAGATCAGATAGAAGATTGTTATCTAAACTTGCATAGAAGATCGAACTAAAAAATTGGGTAAACATGAACGAAGCTTTTCATGAGTTATTCTAGCTTGGTTCATGAAAAAGCTTGATTCAGCTCAATTTAAACTGAGTTTTGAGCTGAGTTCTATCCCAATCACGAGGCTTTGCTAGTGAGACTTGCAATCCTGTAAAGGAGAGGGTCAATAATCAAGTAGTCCAACACTTGAAATTCCTTTTGTATTTGGTGCTGATTGCTGAAACTACAGATTTTCTTTGCGTCGAGTGCTTTGCCCCATTGATCCATTCTAACTTCCTGTACAGTATGAAAAGACCACCCTTGAATTACGCAAACCATGAATTAGATGTGAGCCACGTGTCCCTTTCTGCTTCTCTTGATGCTTTGTTGTCTTGTCCCAGCTTTATATAAGCTTCCTTGTGGAGTTTTCTCTAGTCTTGTCAAAGAAAAAAAAAAAAAAACAGTCGCTTCAGTTAGTGATCAAATTTGTACGCCATGAAATTTCCATCTATTGGGCAAAGGGTGCAGGGATTGACATATAACAAACCGGTTCAGTTTAACTGAATTTGGGTTGGAAGAAGATAAACCTGAACTTTCAGTTTGGGTTGAGTTTCTTTAACCGAAAGAAAACCTTGGCTGTTCAGATCTTGGTTTGGGAAATTTAATCCAAATGGATTTATAATTGCACGGGTTGTTGAGGAGAGAGCCACAGAGTAGGTGGTTGCCCGCAAGTGCAGAGGCCTTTGAAGTCTACAATCTTCTCTACTAACCCAACAAAATAACGCCACCTGTTTCTAAACATGCTCTAGAATTAATCCTAACCTGTGCAAATAGTTAACGGTTGGTTGTTATTGCTCTTTCATTAGACATCTTTTCCTAAAAAAAATCTTTTTTTTTTTCTTGTACACAATTTCTTTGTAATTCCTCAGCCTCTCCTTTCTGGTGTTGCCGGAATTTGCTATATTCATGGGACAATAATTTTTTGTCACCTAACATCATAATTTTTCTCACTGCAATTATCTCATTATATATATGCTGATTAGGACGATCCCTTCTTTGATGCCCTCTAAATCTCTCAAAACCCTTCAAATATAAGTCAATCTCTTATTCAAGATGTATGGAAATCCCAGCTCCAATTCATGTTGAATCTGCATCAATCTTGTTAACAACTTGTTTTGAACAGGTTAGAATAGGTAGACATCCCCTTATTTTTCTTGCTTTTGATTCCATTTTCATCCTCTTTGCTTTTGCAACTCAATTGAGTATAGACACTATTGCTCTGTTTTCTGCAACTGGAACAAGGCAAACTAATTTAGTGTCGGTCATCCCAAACTTCACTCCTCCTTTAAATGGAAATCTACCACTGTATATGGAGGCTAGTAGACAACTGATTCCCTGCCTATAATCCAAACCATAACAATTCTATATTATGAGACTCGTTCTGTTCACTTTTAGACCAGAACCTCCCTTAATCGATCTTTGGTGATGATTTGCCTTTCCATTGAGTAAATCTTGGAATGCCATAGTGATTCCATTAAGTTCAAAATTTGGTCAAGAACACCCATCTTCAATTTTATCTTTGTAGTCATTCCATGGGCCAGAGAAAACATCGAGCAGAGAAGAGAGAGGTAATAACACCATCTGTGTTATTTGCAAAGTTRAAGACTCAAAAGACGTTTAGGTATAGGTGGCATTGTTTTATTCGGTTGGTAGAGAGGATTGTAAAATTGAGTTAGTAGGAAATCCCAGTGCTATGCACCCAAGGATACACACCACAATTTCTATTGCCTCCACCGTGCACCCAAGATGACACTCACAGTAGTAATAATAATGAACAAGGTATTCAACTAGAAGATCGGTTTTTAACAAATTGCTTATCTTTATGGGTGGATATTTGAGCATTTGGGTGGTTGATAAGTGTTGTCAAATATGAGGCCAAGGGCAGCAAGATGACTGGGATTTGATCTAGTTGATGTCACATGGCATGATCTGAGGCCCGCCAAGTATCCCCTACATCGTTAAGAAAAATAGATAACACCCAAAGGGTATTTGCATCCTTTCATAGGTCATCTAATGGCTAGTTAACAGTAGATACTAAATTGGCACGTTTTTGGAGTTTGGGGACTAAAGTGAGAATAGGCTCAGAGTATATATACTAATCTGCAAGAAAATTGCATTTTCTTTAATTTTCTAAATTACATTTCCCATTTACTAGAAAAAAAGAGAATTTGTCAGCACGAGTAGGGATGGCATTCATAGAGCCACTATATTCAAAATTATTACTTTTGTCAATCTTTGCTTTCACAGAAAGGTTTAATACAACAACTATTTCATAATTATTCGGATGGTTTAACAACTTTTCTTTTTAGAAGCATTGAATTTGCATTTCCTGACAAAACAAAATAGTTGTAATTCCTTGACTAACATTAACCAGTTCCTTTTGTCTGCAGTTGGAACGGCTGATCGGAGGGGAGTGCATAGCTAGAATGCATGCACGAGCTTGTTGTGGAGAGCTTCATCAACAGTACTGAATGAAACCAACAATGTAAAGAAGTAATCAAATATGAAAGGAAATAAAGAATTAAATTAATCTATATTGCAATGAGATTAAGCTGGTCACTGGTCTCGGTGATGCCTTGCCATTTCAAGGATATATACTACAAAATAAGTCATGATGGAATAGGGAGACGGTGAAATCTCATTCTTCTTTAACCAGTTTACTGTTTCCTTATAAGATATAGTAACGCAGGTGATTCTGTATTAATTTGTCTGAGTGTTTATCATCAATCTGGGAATTCCAAGAACTTAAATATGTTCTAAACTGGTGGAGATATCCCTGAAAGATGAATAGTTTTGTCGACAAGTTTAGCTATTTATTTCAATGGAGATATTCCTGAAAGATCATGTGTTCTAAACTGTCTTTCTGTGTAGTTTTCTGAAGTGAAAATAACTCTAGTTTTTGTATATCTAAGAAAAAATTCCCTTCCTTGAATGGAGAGAACCTGACTGATCAGAAATTGATCTTCTTATTACCTCCATTATCATCAGTTCATCATCATCAACATTTTTATTTTGGGTAGTGAGGATTTTTAGAAACTTATCTGTATAAGAGCATATATATGTGCAATTTATGAATCAGGAACGATGTTAACAAACTAAAAGGGTTCCAAAACCATTTCACCAATTAATAAGAAGATAATCTGATAATCTGATCAAAACACCATATAATAATTTGATATATCTAAAGCTTAAAGCAAACCCTTCTCACCATGTTATCTTGTTCATCATATACTACTACTACTACTCCTCTCATCTTGCCCATGTATCACCATCTTCTTTAATTACTACTACTACTACAATTCTCATCCTACCCATCATGTATCACCGTTTTCTTGATCTATCTCAGTGATAAATCAGAGTCACAGTTTCCCCAGATTCAATCTCGTAACTAATTATGTCCATTGTCCCATCAAGTTGCCTGCCTGCATATTCAAGATGGAAATCACGACCCTCATCAGCTAATCCCGCACGACGAATCAATCCATGCAGTGTGTAAACTGAGTCATATTTTTCCACATTTAAGACCATTGATTGCCCAGTGCTGCTGCGAACCTCCACATTAATGGCTACATTCCACCGTGGGTTGGGAAGGTTCTCCGCCACAAAAACAGTCAGTGTTGTGGAAATTGCATACCTCTCCAGCTTCCAATGGTTACTCATAGGAGCTCCCTGTGTACTCAGACTCTGGCGCCATGGAGACATACCCACCCGCTCATCGATCATCTTTTTCAGAGTGAAAACTGTGTCGACGGTTGATATCTCAATGGAAAACACACCGTACACTGTGTGAGCAGTGACTGTGATGATCCGAGGGCTAAGCTTCCCGTGGAGTATCATTTCCACTTCATCATCATCCTCCTCGTTAATACCCAGATCAGTTAAAGGCATCCTTACATCTGCTAGCAGCCTTCCGTTGTATAATAGGAGTTGATCTACGTAGGGTACAAGAAACTGGAGATACTTGCGTATGTCTCTGACTAATTTGCAGCTCTGCTCGACTGTGTATATCCTGTCGTCGTGTTTCACTTTGATGACCACCATTGCCGAGTTATATCAGAGACTGGATGGAATTGATAAAGCCTGAACTAATACTGGAGAGATATTGTTCCAGGTAGAGCTCACTGACTTGAGTTCAGTGAAGTGGCTCTAAGACCGGATTGAAAGGCTACTTATAAAGTGATTTGTCACACTTATTGAGCATAATTTACATAAAACTACCATGATAATTAGATTCCCTGTTTCCCCAATTTCTGCGTGAGGGAGTGTGAAGTGTGATTAACTGATTATCAGATATATCAGATATCAAATACTAAAAAAAATACGAAACAATGGAAGCTACGCTTGATATCAGATATCAGATATCAAACCCAACTAACTTTATTGTTTTTCTTGTTTTGGGGAAATTTGAGAATAGTTCCTGTACTTTGGGCTAGTGCCATTTTCGTCTCTGAAATTTTAAAAGGCAACAACTCAAAACTTGAACTTTCAGAACATGTCACTGTCATTACCAATCCATTAACCAACTGTTAAGTGGCATGACCTTTGAGTGTTATCTAATTTTCTTTATCAACCATCCACATGTTGATAAAGAATGAACAGTCTCAAATCCTTACCTCTTATATTCAAGAAAGTTAGGGTTACATCTCAGTGAGTATTCTGGTRATCCCAACTTTCTTGGACAGAAGAGGCAATAAGAATTTGGGACTGTTTATTTTTTATCAATGTTTGGATGATTGATAAAGAGAATTAGATGGCACTTGAAGGGTATTTGTGTCTTTTCAAATGACACTTAATGGCTGATTAATAGACTGCTTAATGGCAGATACTAGATTGTCATGTTTTGAAAGTCCAGGGATTAAATTGTCATGTTTTAAAATTTGGAGACCAAAGTGACACTAGATCCAAAATCCAGGATACTAATATAAAATTTTAAAATGATAAACCCGAATAATTTTTTGCTTTTTTTTCCTTCTTTTCTCCCAACAACATCCAACTATATTTGATCAGGAAATAATGGGTATGAATCCCTGTTGCTTTGGGCTGGATCGAGGTAGGTATACCTGTATTGACCCAAATGCTATTGGGTTGGATTTGTTTGGGTCTATTGGGATTGCCAGTTGCCACGGCCCACGGGCCTTTGGCAGTCCTATCTTAATTTCCTTACCCTTCTAAAGTTGGCCTTTGGTGGATCTAGGGCCCAGTAACTTGCCAACTGCCATCAAATGGATCATACTAAGAAGATAAATTGGGCCAAGTTTTGATTTGGATCTAGGGATTAGGGACGTCAGTAAGTCAGCTTAAGAGGTAACCCACATTGACCCGACCCTATCAGGTTAGGATCAGATCAGCCTCAATTGGGTTTTGTATTGGTGGTTCTGTCGAGGTGAGTTCGTGCCAGATCCCCATCCATTGCCACTGCAGCATTGAACTACATGTATATATAGGCTTGGTTAAGTATTGGAATATTATATACGGAACGGGTCAGGTTGGGTTTGACATTGAATTGCTCCTGAGTCCAGACAGCTAGCTAGCTCACAGCCACATCCCATGGTGTATAGTTAGGTGCTTTCGATCGGATTCAGATTGTACCAAAGATGGACAGGTGACAGGTGATAAGTCATGGTGCCTCAGACCCAATATACGATTCCTGATTTCCTTTCTCCATAGATCGATATAATGAGGATTGGGGCCATGTTTGGCAGTGTTTAAAAATAAGTGAAGCACTTATTTTAGGTCAAGACCATATCAATAAATACTTAGTATTTGAGAAATAAGTGTTTATTTTGAAATAAGCACTTATTCGATAAGTACTAAATTTGAGCTTATTTTTAAGTATTTATACAATAAGCATTTATTCTAATTTTATACCTTTCACCTCCTCTCCCTCGACCTTTGCCATGTCCTAAGCCAGATTTCATGACTGACTGACAAAGAGACCATGTAAATCATATGTTCTGGTAGTAAAAGATTCAAAGTGAGTTTCAAGCTAAGTCTTGAAAAGATGTACAATATGATGTCTTCTTCGGAAACAGGAGCTTGTATAGCCGCGAGCATGTCAAAGAGAGCTCTAGCTTTTTGAAATTTATTTTGAGATTGATGATGTTTTCTTCTTCAAGTTTTGCAATTGGAGACATAATTACAAGACTGACTCTGACTCTTGCTTGTGATGTTGAAGAGAACGATCAAGCAAGAGTAGTTATAGATCAAACAGCATATGAAGTGTTGAGGTCGATTACTAGTGACAAGATGCCTTCAGTCAGAGAAGAAAATAAAATAACTGAATACCCATTGATCTAAACAAACCCATTTTTCATGTTCCGAATTGGATATCTTCTCACTGCTATCATCTGGATTTGTAATTTCTGTTGGTGGACACTTTGATCTTCCCTTTAGCAATATCTTGCAAGCCATAAGTTCTAAAATAGGAATAAATTGTGAGCACCATAACATATGATTTTCTTTAATTAATTTGATAGGAATAAAAGGGGTCATGCTTAGCAAACCAAATTACTTTGTGGATGCCTATAATGTAAATGTAATATTATTAATTTATAAATTTTGATTGACTAATGTCCCTTATTAAAAGAAAAAAAAATATACTAATTTAAATAAAATAAAAAAATATATTTATAAATAAATAAATAACATATATACATATATATAAGTATACAATATATATTGGATCGGATAGGGGGTGATCCAAATCCGATCCAATCCAAAGATCTAAACAGAGGTGATCTGAATTCGGCCTAATAAGATGAGATCAAAGATCAGATCGGATCATCCGATCCATTTGACCCCCTAGGATTACCCCCTGTTGTATAGCCCCTGCAGGGAGGAAAAAAAACAATTATGATATCAAAGATGTGTCTAGACTTTTAATTATTTAATTATTAATATCATGAGTTAACCATTTGACCCAACATAAAAAATGGTTTCATTTGTATGTCAAATTTAAAAATGTAGCTCCATTTCCATTATCAATAACCGGAAGGTATTGTTAGGAAGATAGAGGGAGGGGTGACCGGGCCTGTGTAGTCTTGAGTAGAAAAAAAGGGGTTTGGCTTCAGTCAGGGCAAAACTTGTTAGAGCAGTCTTTACTGCCTTGCATTAAGAATATCTCACTATTTAATATGCTTTATTTTATAGGGAGATATTCCCAATGCAAGATTGCAAAATATTGTTGGAACGATGTGGGCACGGGTTTGCCCTATGGAAGCCAATCTCAGAAAAAAAGACCTAAAGGTAGCGAAATCTTTGGAATTACATTTATATGGAGGGGAGATGATTCGGAGATATGAGGCAAAAGCAGAAGAAGCACGAGCAAAAGCAGGGTTGACAGCAATGAAGAAGAGTTACCAAGTTAGTGATTCAAAAAATATAAGCGGATTCGGATTTTAATAAGATCAGATGGGTCAAATCTGATCTGATTATTAATCAAATGTTGATTGTAAGATTCGAATCCGATTCGATTACAGAAATGCATAATTTAATCAAACCGGGAGTCTGAATTTTTGGATTTCATTGACAGGTTTAATACGTCTTTAACTTCAAAATATATATTTTTTTCTTTTTTCTGTCAGCTATCGTCCAATTGGTCTCCAATCATCCGGTATTTATTCAGATTCACTTGGGCTTTTGAGTGGCATCTCCAAGGGAAAGGTCAAAAACAGGCCAGAGCCCATCCAAAATTGAACTCAAATGTGTTAAAAGGACAGCCCGACCCAACGCATAGCCCTAACTCCAGATCTCCGCAAAAGTGGCGCCATCTTGACCACAGATGTTGTTTCTGTTTCTGTTTTAGAATAATAAAATCACACATTGGTGAACGGGAATAATCTCCAATGTTGGATTTGGAATTTAACAATAGATCTAGTTAGGTTATTGCAAAATGTTGTACATATTTATTGTCATCATCATCTAAACTTTATTCCAACTATATGATCTTGGCTATCTTTCTGTGTAATTTCACATTAGTTGTTAAATTATGAACCCTTGATCATTTTTTACTACTTTGATTTGTATCTTTTTGGGTCTACTTCTACCCTTTTAGTGTCTAACTTGTGGCAGATCACTTTGTCTTATAGTATTATTGATGGTATTCATTTTTCAATCACCTGATCAAACCATTTTAGTCAATTTTCTCATTTTATCACTTTGGGTCATTCCTAGTTCCTCCAAACGAATTCGTTTCTAACTTCAGAATTCATAATATCTTAAGGCTATGTTTGGTTTGAAGAAAAAAAATAGGAAAAGAAAAAGAAAAGTAAGAAAACCTTACAAATCTTGTATAGGTTTTCTTACCTTTCCCTTTCTTTCCCTACCTTTTTCCTTCAAACTAAACATAGCCTAAAAGTATCCAGGAAAGAAATTGCAGAACATAATATTAAACCAACTAATGCATGCCCTGGGTCTTATGTTTGTACAGGAAGCTCCAAGCTTTATTTTTGTATTGAACCGGTCCTAATACTGAGTAGAGAATGGCTTCATGGGCAATCATCAAAATTGTAACATTTTGACATAGTTAATCAAAAGCAGCCCCAAAAGAATTTTATATTGCACTTATTTTTTCAAAGTATACAAAACTGAAACTGAACACATTTTTGCATGCGGAGAGAAAAGAGTTGGGACCCATCGGCATTTTGAGATGTCAAACCCACCTAAAACCTGTAAAAATTCTAGTCCTGTATTCTGGAAACATAAAAAAGAACATTCTCGAATCAAGCAACGACCGTCAATATTCTAATCCCTGCACCACAAGCCGCAATCTCTGAAATTGGGAGATTGATATACAAACGTCAACATGACGTTTGACAGCCATCCGTTGACAATGGTGAACCAAATTGTACCTTTTATTTCATTAGATATCAATCAACCAATTGATCAGTGGCACACAGGAAGAAGGAGATCAACTCAAGTCATAATATCATATATTTACAACAACAAACAGGTAAGGAGAACAAGGTCATACCCAACTGCTTGAAAGCGAAAAATCATGGAACCTGAAAGATAATTCACCAGCTGTGTCTCTCTCAAACCTGGGCTCTGGTCCTTCACCAATACGTGGTGACTGTGGCAGTGGAACTTCAGGTGGTAAAGGTAGTATTTGGCTATCGTTGCTAGGACGTGGTAACTGAATTTCAGCTGGTAGGGGCATGACTGGCACCGGATTGGCCCTAAACCTGGCAATACCTCCACTCTGAGAAGCCAATGCCCGATCCCACATCAACACATGAATGAGAATCGGCCTCAAAGCATGGCGGTGCAATGATAGCTTCTGGCTGAGTGAGACAGTGTCGTAGCACCGGATAGCTCCTGTCGATGACACCATCCAAGGAAGAACCTTCTGGTTGGATACTCTTGAGACCACCAGAAGCTTACAAGCTCTAGTAGCCTCTTTGTACAGATCTCTAAGTCCTGATCGAGTTGAGGCAACGTCCTCTTCACCATCCATTACAGACGAAATGTAAATGAAGCCCTGTCCATCGAAGAAGAAATATAAGTAAAACCCAAATAAAAGAATTTTGCTTATGAAGAGAAAATTCGCCGTGAGGGTGATTGAAGTAACCTCTTCTGTTCGACTTATGGCAAATCCGAGCTTTGTGTCTCCTTCCCTTAATTGGATCTCCAACGCAAACTCTCCACCAATGGGAGCATACCAGAGACGAACTGCTCTCACCACACCAATGTCAACCCCATGGTAATCTTCAAAACCATAGAGGCTCACATTTGCAAGGTTCGATAGGTCAGATAAAGATCCAGCATTGACAGTGGATGAAGCTGTTTCCCCCGATATCTGCTCAATCACGAGTACACCACAAAGCATTAGGATAGCAGCAAATAAGATCTTATGCTAGAAATCCAGGAAGAAATAATCTACACTTGTGACCATTCAGGAATCAGGAATTTACCTTGGTAAGAAGAGACTCTGTCTGTATATTCATGAACACAATGGGTACTCCAGTGGCCTGTGACGCATTAAGCCAAGCGTTGGCCCTGGAAAGTGTGTCCTCCAGGTCATTGTACCGAGAAGAAACCCTGTCAGAGGCCTTGGGAAGAAGGAGCAGAGACAAAAAGCAGCTTGAATTGTGCACAGGGAGTACTTCCTGCATCCTCTTCTCCCACGGATATGATACGTATCCATCTTGAAGCTGAGCTCTGTTTAGTGCATACATCACCCTGGAGCTTCTTGATCCTGTGCACCCACAATTTTTTTTTCACATTTTTGAAAAGTCTATTTTCATATTAATTAGTTTATATGCGAAACTTTGATGAAATCTATTTTGAATGCAGTAGTGACTACCTAATTTATGGTTCTAACTTCTAAATTTTGATGAAATTTTGTGAAATTTCACATTTAAGGACGCGAAATGGGGGAACATTTGGGTGTATTTATTTTGGCCGAGATTCCATGCAAAGCTTCAGATATAATATTAAAATTAATAGAGATCAATAATTAATAATATAAATATTTAAGCAACCAAATACCACCAAACAGACAAACAACAGTTCCAGAAAAGATTGTATTCATATAACTGAAATCATATCAGCCCAAGAGATAAATAGGAATTATAGTCATCTTTCTATAGGCCATGGAAAAGCATATGGCTTAGGCTCACACTCCAAATGTATTCAAGCAGAACTTTATTAGATGAGTACAACTTAGTACCAAAAGAAAAAGAAAAAAGATGAGCAACTGAATTGGATGCGAAAGCCTTCCAATCCTCGTGCTTGTACACCAGTGATCAGCATAGACCCAAAATGTTTGGATGCAGTTGTCAGTTGAACAAAAAGAAACAACTCGTATCAAACCATTTCAGCACCCTCAATCCCTTTCCAAAGAGGCCCATGGTTTAAACTATCAATACCATATATATGGTTGAATAAAAACTATCAATACCACATGCTTGATATAGGACCATATCCATTTCCAAAGAGACCAGTTGAATAGTTGATGCCCATTCTTTCCACCTGTGCCTGTCAGTAGCAGAACGATTGATGTTTGCTGGTTTCACTTTTACAACATATTTTCTCACTTCTAAACCTCCTATTTTTAATTTATCAGAGATGCTTGTGGGAAGGTTTCTATCTATGAAAACACTTGAGTTCTCGCAATGAAAGGGAAGAAAACTCATCGGAAGAAAGAAGAAGAATGCTTTTTTTTTTGTTTAGTCCTTAAATATAATTTTATTTTAAATAACTTTCATGGTAGGAACGAATTATAAAATGGATCTATGAATTATCTATCAAATCTCTTGATTCATCAACGTTTATGCCAAAAAGTGTTTTTTTTTCTATTATTAATTTATAGAAATAAAATAGTAGAATCAAAATAATTATTTTAGTACTTAAGTTTATGGATTGCATATGATATTAATATGAATCTTAGAAATTTTAATGGATCTGATATAGTTTTGTAAATTAAGTAAGATTCAATGTTCATTAAATTACTAAATTGTTTATTTTTAAAAAAGTAACCACATATTTATTATTTATAGAAATAAAAATATTAAAATCTTAATTTATATTTGCAGTTTAATTTTAAGAAGTTATGTAACCATTACTTAGCATATTAATAATTTAAGATTAAATTGGCTTTTCTTCTGTAATACACAAGTAAAAATGATAAAGTGGAGAATAATTGATTTAGCAATCAAAACGTTATGATAGCTTATGAATTTTGTTTGGAAACTTATATTTACGGATCTTCGACATGTAGTTTTAGATTGTCTTGGACTCTTGGATGATGCATCTACAATAAAGTTATTGTCTCATATCTAGATGTTCTGATATGTTTATTGTATTGTATTTCTTCTTGAAGTATCTGTTTTAGTTTTTTCCTCGTTCAACGTGCATCCTTATCCTTCTCACCTTACCAGTACACTTTGGTATGCTTATATTTTGAACCTTGTTCCCATCCTTTCTTCATGTCAAGCTAAAAATCAAATAACACAACAAAAGATCTGAATGGTTTTTCAAGTTAGATTTGAATTACAATGATAAAATCTTATGAGATGTTTTAAGTGTAAATGCTTGTTTGTTCACTTTCAAAAAAAAAGAACAAAAAGAACTTTCTAAATTGCAACTTCTGTTGGATTTCCTGAATGGTTGAGCTGCCCAGTTTTGTGTTCTAGCTATTTGCAATCATTTCAAGAACCAGAACAATTTTTTTTTCTTGTTTATTTTTTTGTTTTTTTGTTTTTTTTTCTTTTGAAACAAGCCCTTAATTCATTGCATCAAAGCATCCATAACTACAAGCCTGAGAAAGTAAACTAGTAACCCTTTATGCCTCTCCTTCAATGTATCATGTCTATTTGAATGATACTCAAATCTCGATTCTGGAGCCATTCGGTGACTCTCATGGAATAACTCAAGCTTCAATATATTCTGAAAGCAAAATTATCATTCAATCAAAACAACTAAGTATAGAGGTTGGACAAAGGGGGATCCCAAAGCAAACAAGTTCCTCCTAAAGAATTAGGGCCGCAAATGGATTAAATCGAATCGAATATTGGTATACCTAAAATTTGAATCATTTACAGCACCAAATCAAATGCAGTCAGGGGTTAGAAATGCAGGTACTTCTATTTTCCTTTTGTTTTCTAGTCCTTGACGATTGGGAATTTTGAAGGCTAAAAATCAAATGCAAAGCTCATGATTGTAATTTCTGCGATGAGAAAATCTATGCTGCTGAAAAGATACGATACCGAAAGGGTTTTGACCAACTGAACCTGATGTTGCCAGTTGATTGATTATAAGTTTTTCGGTACCATGTCTTTCCGTCAGTCGAATCCCTGTATGTGTTCATTGGTTACAACTTACAAGTTTTTCCGCGGTATCATGGTCGAAGTCGAAGTGTCGAACCCGTGAGGGCTGTGACCGTGAGTGATAAATCAACAACTCTAGGGATGTTATCGTAAATTCATATGTCCTCGCACGTGTAAAAAGAACACGTTGGCAAGTGACGGAAGTGAAGAGGACATTCACCCGTGCAATTAAAGTACGCGGGAGACTCAAAAAGTCAAAGGTCTTACCTTGCAACTCCAGGCACTCGATTTCCGTCCGGTCGGCAAACCCGACGGCGTAGTTAGGATCCCCGATCGACCGAAGCATGTACTGTTTCCTCCCGGCCGATTCGTTCGGAACGATGCAAGCCTGCAACTCGATGAACTCGTCCGTCCCTCGACGGACTCGAACTTGAATCGACGTCACCTTCTTCTTGAAGGAATCGTGCAGTAGCCTCTGCACACCGCTCTTGCCGTTCTTGAACGGAGATCTGACACACATATAGCTCCCGATCTTGAGCTCCTCCACGATATCGCCCGTCTGGAGCAAGTTCCCGTTCCATTCGTCGGCATTCGAGCTCCCTTTCAAGCATTCAATCGCCACCGCCGCTCCCCCTCTCCCTGCCGCTTCCGCGTTCTCGGATCTCTGATTTCGATCCATGGTCATCTTCTTTGCTTCTTCATCAATTTACTCGAACTCGAAGCATCAAAGATCAAACCTCCTCTTTCTCTCATCTCAACAATCTCATCTCCATTCCGACAGAAACACAGACACACGAAGCCCGACTTTTATATAAAAGACTAGAATGGCAGAATTCCTCTCATTCAAGAAATAAATTCCACGGATCCCTCAAAATCTTTTCTTCTGAATAGAGTGGACAAAATCGTTGAAGATCAAATGGATTAACAGGAGAAAAGCCCCTGAGATTTATAATTCCTCTGAAAACCAATTTCCAGCTTCCACGAATCTACAGAAGAGAAAGAATCCTCAGTTCTCACATCAGCGGTTTGAAGATTCTGAAAAGAAAGCTTGTGGGATTCTAATTTCGCCAAGAATCCCAAATTTATACAAATGAAGCAGAGATACAAAAATAAAAAAATCAACGGAAAAAAAAAACAAGAATTCAGTAATCAGTTGCGTACGCGGATTAGTTGAATGATCTTGGCTCAGCCATGGAAAAAACAGAGAAGCGTTCAAAAATAAAGAGTATTTTTTCCGTCCGCGGTGCTTTTGCTGTTGCCACCTCTCGTTCCATCGCTTCGACTTCATTGATAAATCCGTATCGTCGGATTGGAATAAGTTTCCGAACCCGGTTCAGGTGTTTGAAATCGTGATTCAAGGCTTGAGAAAGTTGGTGGGTGGGGGGTATTAATTAATAATTACACTATTAATTAAGATAAATAAATAGGCGTTTACAACTTTAGTTTATATGCGTGGACCCACACAAATCTATATCCAGAGAAGATCTTCATCTCACGCTCTCAGCCATTGGATTAACACTAAGAATTGTCATATTAGATTGCGTTGGATCATTGCTTCAACACCAGGGGCGGAGTCAGGGGGACCCACCCATTTGGTTCAGAAATCCTCACTTGAAATTCAGTCTTATACGTAAATTTCCCCATTTCTCACCCCAATGGTTGGCCCCTGTGATTCTGTGAGTCCATTCATATTTAATTTTCTCCCTCCAAATCTGTTTAAGTTTTGGCCCTCATGGAAAATTCTTGGCTCTACTCCTGTTTAACACCGTTGGATCAGGATTAATGAGGAGCTGTTCCTGTTCAACACCGTTGGATCAGGATTAATGAGGATAAGAAGGTGAATATGGGTGTCAACTGTCAAGCGGTTGCTAATCCAAGGTTTAAGTGACCCTAATTGGTGAGTCCTTGTTCTTGGACCAGTTGACTGGCACGTGCAAATACACGTGAGGCAGATTTTTGTCATCAAAATTTCAATGCTATTGAATGCCTTCTATTTAATTTATTTAATATATACTCTAATACTAATACATAATAGTCAATTGTATTGATTCTATCAATCTTTTAAAAATGACCCAGAGGTTTGAACTGTTTTTGTCTTCGAGTCGTGGATCATTGGTTCGACCATGCAAGTTGAACAGGTCAGATCATTTCATGTTAATATTTTACATATTTAATGCATTAATTTATAAATACGCACATATATATATATATATATAATTTATATTTTTATATAAATTATATTCCCCATGTAATATGTGTATTATTTTATATGTAATTTATATTTTTTATTTTAGTTCTAATTTTTTATTTGTAAAAAATAACACGACAAGGCACCTATGTCACCTTGGAATGCATAGATCTCGAAAAATTATCCAAAATAAAATAAATAAATAAATACCTCAATTGGGCATCATGCGCAATATTATGGCTTCCGAAAGTTTGCATACATATTTATTATACAGCTTGTGGCTCACCCACCGAGTTGAATGAATCAACAATCCAATTGGCTAGGTCGGACGGTTTTTGACAAAATTTCGGATTTTATTAGAACTAAATCTAGAATCATGGTTGAGTGATGGTTCAAACAGTTCAGTGCAATCGGGTGAACGACAAATTGAAAACACTGGATTCTTTTGTAATTTAAAGTTTATAGTTAAATGTTTGTAATAAATTATTTTACACTATTTCTTTTTCTTTTTAAATTAAAATGTTATAGACAAAAGTCACAAAACATTGATCCAAAATTGAACAGTTTGCCTAAATGATTTGTAGGGGCGTTCACGTTTCAGTCTAATTTAGAGAAAATCTCAGAATAAATCAACAAAGTATTATATAAATAATTCTCAGACCAAAAACCATTTAATTCGGTTTTTAATACATTTTGAGTCATTCTATTGGACTTATTCCAATCATGATTTTTATATTGTAACAACAATATATGAGAGTTTTCTGTTTTCATTTTTTTCTTTCTTTAACTAGAGTAGGGCTTTTCTACTTAATGGTCCCTTGCTATTCTAAATCTAATAACCATATATATACATACAGTTCGGCCCAATTCATTTCTTTTTTTGTTTTTGAAATACATTTTTATTAATTTATTAATTTGTGCTCTAAGAAGCTCATATAAATTGGATTACTTGAAGCTTAATTATATGTTTATATCCTTTAATATATTTACATTATTTTAATATTTTCCCATATTTTATAATTTATATCCCCATTTGGTAGGAGCCTCATGCACTGGGCTGCTCATTTTCTTTCCTTTATCTAACCAACTTCTACATATGTAGCAAATAAGCAGTAGAACTTTGAAAATTATTCTAATATTCACCATTTTGTGGTATCTTTTTGAGCTTTCTTCTATTTTTTCACCTAAACTTCTTAACTGATTTCATGTTGAGTTGTGAGTTAATTCTTGACCAAGTCACTATTACTCAGTTTTGCAAAATTAGAGCCTACTGAGCCACTGGTCAACTCAGT
Source organism: Nelumbo nucifera (assembly GCF_000365185.1). The sequence continues at coordinate 1,090,352 of NW_010729116.1, read as the reverse complement.
ACTATTCCATCTTAACTTTTGTTTTTTTGTTTTTTTTTTTTTTTGACAATTATTCCTAACTTGGTCTTCTGACAGCCTAAGGGAGGACTTCAGGCAGCGGCTTATGGCTTTTGGTAGAGATGRGCCTAACAAGGATAGCCTATAAGTCATGTTTGGTGAATAACCCATAAAACTCAACTATGATGTCTTTCACCAAACAATTAGTATGAATTTTTCAAAGTGGCTCAATAAAAACTTTAGAGCCCGTTTGGGAGGATTTTGCGTTTGGGGTGCATTGTGTTATCGGTGTTTTGGAAAAGATACTTAAATAGTTTCATATTTGAGCAATGGTTTAAGCATCCAGAAAGTTTATATTGACTTTCTGGAATTTTACTAAATACCTCCTAAAGGTAAGGGTATTCATTATACAATTCAAAATTTATACTTGTGAACAATTTGGTTCGATTTCAAAATTTTCTAAATGGCGGTTTATGGGTTCGGTTTAGTTTATTGAATTTTATAAACTGAACCAGACCGTAAACTGTAAACCAAAATTATATATATATATATATATATATATAATATGAATATATGATATATAAATATTATATATAATATATCTAAATGGAATGCGTGAAATTATAAATATATAATGAACTCTTCATTTTATAATAAAATAATAAATAAAAGTTTTAAGTTTTAATTTTTAGGAGAGTTATTTGGGCTTTCTAATTGGGTTAAGCCCAAAAGAACCATAGAATGATCCAATCCCCAAACCATATTAGAAACCACATCAAAATATAATAAAACAGTTTGATTTGGTTTGGTTTCCATACCAAAACAGTTTGATTTAATTTAGAAATTTCTCAAACCGTAATTTATTGGTTTAGTCTGAGATCTTCTCCAAACAACACCGAACTAGACCATGAACACCCCTACTTAAAGGGGCACTTAATCTTCATAAGCTTTAAAATTTCTGAAATTTAAAACCTTGATTGTCATAAACTCCCTTAGGCTGTGTTTGGTTTGAAAGAAAAAATGAAGAAAGGAAAAGAAAAGTAGGAAAAGCTATACAAGATTTGTACCTCTTCCTTCAAACCAGCACTTGCTTTTTGATGATGTTCTGGACACGATCGATGTCAATTTAATGAAATCAAATTTTTTTATTATTTTTTAACATTTTTGTATACTCATTGGCGTCAACAGTGTGACGTAAGGAAATAAAAGAGGATGATGAGTGAATGACGTCTGTACTAATTAATTAAGGAGGAATTAATTAGTTATCCCTCCTTAGGAAATAGAATTAATTAAGCATCCCTTGGATATATGCATACGCCCGTGAACCGCCAAGCTTTCATTTAATGTCTAAACAGAGAAAGTTGGTTTGGTTTAATGTGTTTTAAATAATTTTAAGGGGGCGTTTTTTTTAGGATTTTTAAGAGGGGAAAATTTGGTCAATCAGATTTTGGTTCTCATTGATCAAGAATTTTATATTATTTTTTTAGATTTATGTGGGGATTAGGTAAAGTTTATTTTTTTGGGTATCACTTATCCACTTAAGTGATATCCATCTCTTAGGTGGATAAATAACTTTCCCACTGACGGAAAAAGTTATAAACATTTGAATGGAACAAAAATGCCCTTTTTAATAATGAATTTTTATAGTTAAAATGGGCATTGTCTTATTAACATGAGAAATAAAAGAACTTRGATAAATGTACCTATTCGGATAACTGTTTCTCAARAAAAAMTTACCCAAATAACTRCATTTACCTGAACAAATAACTTACTGAAAAATGAAAGGGGCCTAAAAGTTCTCACATATATTATTAAGTATGTAACAAATGGTATGAAGGCCTATCACCATGTTTTAAAGTTTCAATTATGAAGGAGAGTATATAGGAAGATGGGTATCTAGAACAAAGTGAGAATTACAAAAAAAGGGCCATAGGAAAAGGGCTATTTGGATTTTGGATWAAAATACAAACTGTCAGAGGAAAAGGGCTATCTATTATCAGAGTGAGAGCCGTCATGGAGAGGACTATCTATCAGTTGCCGCTTTATTGAGAATTGACCCAAAATGAAGCTATCAAGACATTGGCTACATAAGTTTGGGTATATTTCCTAAAGGTTAACCATGCAGCTTGACATATTGGTCATGCTTTAGGGAGAGATCATTTATAGTAAGTACTTATTACTTAGGTACAACTGAGTTAACTTTAGAGTTTGAAACTGGACTGACCATAACTTGTTTCCATCTCCAAATTAATGAGTTAGAATGTTTAGGTCTAAAGGAGCTTTCCAAGAATATCCGAGAGATAAATGGGATTTGTTCCTCAAATCCACCTTATAGCTCTTGCAGTTATACATTGGAAACATCTTCCCATGAATAAAAATATATAAATACGGATATATTTATGATGTGCAGATTTTGTGGACTTGTGGACCAAATCAGACCATCTAGAGAGATCAAGACAATCTCCTACTGACATTAATGGTATTTATTATGTTTAACTAATTAGTCAGTCAATGATACTAGCCAATAACCCAATAGCTGAGATAGTCACTTGGTACCCTTACATAAATAAGGTGTGTTACCAAATTTTTGTAATTGGAGTCTYTCCATGGTAAGGTATGGGTGTAGGATCTGCTACAAACAGCACCTGGACAACAAGTTATGAGTTCTAATGTTGTCTGAACTGAGGTGGATGTATAACAGATGAAGTCCTACCGACTCGAATGAGCCAAGGTAGAAGGATAAATGGCTCAGGAGCAGAACCTACAGCCAAATTGCACTTAGAGGTCTCAAAGATGAGGTCTTCGGAAAAGGCACTTCGATGCTCAAATCAATAAGAAATGAAAGGATCAGTCAGGCCAAGCTGTAGGGGGCAAATTGGTTTGGGCCGAGCAAGGGTAAGGAAGCAAAAGAGCAAAGAGAAGGCTAGAGAATCAAAAAATTGAAGAGAACTATACCTTAAGGGGAAATGCCTTTAAATAGCCAAGTGTGTGATGCATTTGATCATGTGCCTTGCAGCCCAAGAGGTGCCCTCTCCCACAAGGTTAGAGGAGTATATATGTGGCCACAAATTCAGACGTTTCTAGTACCCTAACAAGGAGTATAGATCTACTACCCACAAGACGTTTCTACTCACAAACTCAAACACAAAGGGAAAGATAACAGCTAGCTAATCTGGGTCATGAACTGGGCCAAATCCACTTGATTGACCAGGCATGTGATGAGTTTTAATGGATGACTTCTACGGCCATTCATGCCAAAAAGAAAAATATATATAAAAGAGACAATGTCCATGATACTTGATATGTATGTTCCTTGCAAAACTTCAGTCAATCAAAGGCACATGTGAATTTGAGTCAATACCAGTTGATTGATTATGATGACTACCAATACTTTAGGTATGATACCTTAATTGGGTGTAGGGGATGCAATCTGGGCCGGGTTAACCTAAACCCGAGCACATTTTTTTGTTAGATTAGGTTGAAAGATCAGGTTAGGGTCGGACCGGTCAATGTTGAAAAATATGAATTTGAACTTCAGGTTGGGTTAGATTGATGCCTTGGGCAATCCAGGCCCAATCCACCAAAATGTTTACATATATTCGCATATATAATTATTTCATAAATATATGAATATATAAATTACCAAAAAAATATTTTATATATACTAACAAGGTTTTTAAAAACGATTTGGAGAATGAACCGGTCAGGGGTCCAGTTTCCGGGTCAAACGGTCCAACCATTGAAACCAAACAGTTGGCCAAAATTGTTCGAATGATTCAAATGATTAACCACCCGGGTCAGCAATTTGCTGACCAAAATCAATGGTTTTTGGGAAAAACRAAACCTATCACTTGACTGGTTCCCAGTTTTTCTGGTCCGACCATCCGGTTGATCCAATTTTGAAAACCATGTATACTAAGATTTTCTAGAACTATATTCCTTTAGCACTGTATCTTGTGACCAATGGGCTTGCATATCTATCTTGTGATCAAGGTTCAAAGTACCAATATGCTTAATATGCAATACAAATTAAGGGCACGCTCCGTTTTTTTTTTTTTTTTGTTTTCTTTCTTCATAATTTGATAAGAAGTGATCACACTTAGGCCTGCCTACCCCTAAAACTGGTCAAACTCCAAAACACCCTTTATTTAATGGGTACAATACATCCAATTTGATATGTTTTTTTTTTTTTTCTTTTTGGGTATTTGGACATATGCCCCGAATTCCTGCAAGGGCTGTTGAATAGCACAACACTATACTAATAAACCCACACCCTAAAATCGATGGGAGAAAGAACTAAATCCGCCTCTGTATTAGAACAAATCAGTGAGTCTGGGTTTCCTGCCCACAAGAATCTTGTCCACATTTATCGCAGTCACACATGGAGAACATTTCATCATCTGCATAGTAATATGCAGGGAGAGATGTTTCCAATTCATGGGGGCTGGTGTATTGTGGATAAGCATGGACAAGGTCTAGTGGGCAGGAGATCTGGAGTCTAAACCAGTTAATGTATCAACTGAGCCACCCCGCACTTGTAGGGCCAAAGCTACATTTCGTGAAAAATAATAATAATAATAATAATAATAAATACAAAAGAAATAATTCACCCTAAAAAATTATATTATTTTAGATGGGAAAATTATCTACACATGATATGTGAAGAACTTTGACCACCAGAAGATGGAAAAAGAAAGGAAAAAGTAATCAGACAAAAAGTACGAGGGCAAACCTGAAGGATGTAAAAATAGTACCGATAGGCCGCATCACTGCAAATATTTTCAATGGAAAACCTAACTTTCAATTTCTGTCATTATTGTATGTATGAGCCTTTTGGCTTCACCGACCTCTCCAGTCAGTCTCCCAAGATAAAAATATCATCGGCGTGGAATAGAAAGAAGAAATGGATTGGCTTCTGATTTTAGTAGTGTTGGAAAGTTGATGATCAGTCACCATCCCCATGAAAGCAACATTCACCATAACCACTGTAACCCTTCGATCACTACAATGGAAGTCGTGTTAATGGAGGGTTGGAACAATTAGCCATTAGCCAATCACCATGACCAAGTCTTTATCATCGAACGCTTTTTTCCCCTTTTTCATGGATGTTTGTACACTTTGAATAGCTGGTTCATGGTTAGAACAAAGGTTGCACGTGAGGCTCTCTAGACAGCTAAACGTACGGATTTGATCTTTTCTCTATATTTAGATTAATTAGGATTGGTCGCGCACCAAGATTTTCAGAAGCTACTCGAGTTTGGTTCGTGAAAAGTTTAGTTCGACTTGTTTTAAATCGAGATTCGAGTCAAATTAGTCTGACATATAGGCTTATTTGATAATCAAGCCGAGCTTGAACTCAATGAAGCTTGACTCATGAAGTTTACGTTCAATCTTACGAGCTATGAACCGAGTTGACTTTGAACTCGAGCTTGAACTTGATACTATTCCTGTGAGATGAACTCGAATAGTCAAGTATTCAACTCGGCTCGACTCGAATTCACCTCTAATGCTGACTGACCATTTCAGCTAATTGATGAATGTCGTCAGCCCAATGGATTTGATTCATCCCTTGATTCGTTTAGGCCTAAGTTGTTTGTACTGCAATTTTAGTTGCACTGGTGCAACCAATATGTGAATGAAAGTGCAGATGAATTGAAATAAATTCTAATTTATTTTTAATTTAAAATTTACCTTCTTTTTCTTTTGTTTGTTTGCAATGTAAATTACCTCAAACCTAAATCAAAATAAAGTGCAACCCAAAGCAAAAGTGAAGAAGAATTTACACTCTTTTTCAGATTTGTATTCTCACGCACTTGCACTTGTCCAAATGAAAAGTGTGATATTCTCTGATGTAAATATTTATTGATGTTATATTATTGAATTTTAACTCTATTGAGAATAGAATTTTAAGACCACACTCCATCCAAGCGTCGATAAATACAGACCAGAATACTTAATTACACCGGTTCATATTTACACTGCAAACAAACACAACCTTAAGAGTTACCTAACTAATACCTTTACAATGCTTAGACGTTAAGTGACTTGTTCCACCTCATAAATGGACATGCCATCAGTTTTAGCGACCGAAGCATTCATACACTTTTTGTTCACAATAACTCCTTGTCCTTACAAATATGAAAAGCCAAATGGAGTTTTTGTTTTCTCGACTTTTTTTGTTGAAGAAAGAAAAAAAAAAAAAAAAACTGTTTTGAGCCTTTTTCCAAACCACCTTTTGACTGGCTTTTGATTTTTCCAACGTGAAAAACACAAAAGGCCCGTTGGAGAAGCACTCCCAAATACAGCCAATGTCTACTTTATCCTTTCATAACTTTTASTGCTTATTTAATAATCACTTATTTTGAGCAAACGCCATACCAATAAGCATTTGCTTGTGTTTGGAAAATAAGTACAAATAAGTGTTTATACCTGTAAATAAATACTTATTTAAGAAGCCCAAATTTTAAACCTATTTTTAAATGCCCATTCAGTAAGACCATGTTTATTTGCGGTGTAAATGCGGACTGGTGTAATATTACATTTTAACCCAATTTTGTGGCTATTAGGATGGATTGTAAAATAACACCAAAGATTGGTGTAAACCTTTATTGTGAAAGACTTTTACATCAATAATCAAGGTAAAAAAAACACATTGATTTTTTTGGTGTAAAACTCCTTCCACCTCTTTCCTCTGTTCATAACGTATCTCTATTTCATCTCCTTCTCATAGCTCCCTCCAATAGTCAAGTTTGCTTTTGGAGGCTTAGGAAGATGGGTGCTTTATCATTGTGGCATCTTATGTTTRTGCCTTAAATTTTTTGTGGCCACCCGTTTCATGAATTCGCTCTGAATTATTTTGAGAAAAGCCCGAAGGCAAATTTTCATAGTGGTTTGTGGTGGATGTATAGGGCCAGTCCAAACCCGTAGCCCACCACAAAACACCATTGGGGGTACAGGGGTGTAACCGTCATGGCACTATAGACCCGATCCATATTCATCTTATAGCTCAGAACCGAATACGAAGAATTTGTATTTTGGGAGTTTTCTCTCTTGTAAATAGAGTCTGTCTTGTGAGAGATGAGTGAGACTTTGGGTATATTTAGGGGCTTAGGGTTTTTTCTGTGAGGGCACAACTCTATATTTCTTCACCATTGACAACTTCATAGTGGATTTCTATTCTTTCTTCACCCGTGGACGTAGACTATAAATCGAACCACATAAATCTATGTATTTTGTGCTCGTTTCTCTTTATCTCTTTTTTACCTTTAGTTTGGATGTCATTCAAATCTGTTTTCATGGGTTTTTCCGCAACATGGCAAAWAAGAGATGGGTTTTTTCAGTCAGGCCACAAGGCGAACGACAAAGAAAGGAGAAATCCTTCTCCGACGATATTTGGTCAGACAATTTAGAGTGCTTCACCGACAGTAACCCCAAATGACAATCTGTATCCCTAGGGCATTGAGTGTATTTGTGATGTCAAATGAGGAGAATAGTGTTAGACAGTTGTATGTCCTTAGCTTCGATCAGAAATATGTACATTATGAATTTATTATAAATGAATAAAGTACACATTTGATTCATGTTCCTATGGTGTGTTTCCGTGTAATACCCTTAAACTGGACACTTAATGAGACTTGTGTTAGTTTAGAATGTTCACAGCCATTGTGTAAGTCTAGGGAGATTTATCTTGCCAAGGCTGACACTGGTGTGCTGCCAACT
>NW_010729116.1:1058927-1075151 GCF_000365185.1 Nelumbo nucifera | reverse complement strand
CATTATGAATTTATTGTAAATGAATAAAGTATACATTTGATTCATGTTCTTGTGGTGTGTTTCTGTGTAATACCCTTAAACTGAACACTTAATGAGACTTGTGTTAGTTTAGAATGTTCACAGTCATTGGGTAAGTCTGGGGAGATTTATCCTGCCAAGGCTGACACTGGTGTGCTGCCAACTATTGGGGTGGCTTGTCTCAGCTACCAGGGTGAATCAAGATCTGATTTCARTTCGATCTCCAGTTCGTGGGAGAAATCAAGATCTGATCTTGATACCAATCTTTTGGGAAAAGATTGATCGGAGCTGTACTCACAAGCCATCTAGTTGATTCTTGCGAAGGGTCAAGTTCTTTTCAAGGACATTGCTGATTCTGCTCCATCCTGCACTGCACCATCTTCAGTGGGAGCAGTCTTTGGATCATTCCTTGGGCGTGAACACCTCCATTGGGTGATACCTAATTCTTCGTATTAGGTACATCCTCCCTTCTAATCCTTTTGGTTCAGATCTGGTTTGGTTCATGGTTCAAGATTGATCCTTGAAAAAATATTTTTCTCTAAAATAGGGAATTCGATTCCCTGCAAAGATGGGAGAAATTTTTGAAATTCGCCCAGTCCATTCCGTAAGACTTGGGCGTCCATGTGATGGATATCCCATTCCTTCAAATAGTGAGGGACTTCATATATCGGTGTTGTGTATTGCATTTAAGGGTGGTTGTTGTTGCTAGAGAATGAAACGGACGGTGCTACATACAGTCGGTAACGCTCCAGCAGTCCTTACCACCCAAAAGGCTGAAACCGTTTCTAAAGAAAAGCAGAGAGCGTGAGAAAACAAAGAGTGAGGTTGAGAAATGGCACAAGCTATGGCTTTGATGGATGGCTTACATAGTTCCTCTCAGGCCATTATAGAAGGTAGTCTCTCCACCACCATCCGGTGGACTGCTACATTTCTATTCCACTCCACTCTAGTGAAGAGTTGTTCTTCTCTATGCAGTGCTACTGTGTCTGCTACTATATCTACATACATTGATTAAATTGGTTTCTCTCAACCAACTGGCAAGGACTGCAACCTCCCGGTTAGAAAGTGTTGGGTTTTAAGAAGGTTGGAGTTTTATTTCAATCGTGTTTACATTGATTTACAGAATGCAAAGAGGACAAAGTGGGCCTAACATCCGATTCCCATTTTACACTTATGATGAACCTATTGGCATTATAATCCTCGGTGTAAATTTGTATTTACACGGCAAATAAACGTAATCTAAGTGATTATTTCTTTTCTGATCCATTTGATCTGTCATGTCATTTTAAAATACCTATACTACCCCTGTTTGAACTAAGTGTTTTTTTACGAATCATTCGTGAATACTTATTAGAATAAGCAATTATTTATCAAATAATCACTCATAGAGATGATGAAAACAGCCCATTTGAAATTCATAGGGAGAGGCAAACTTTTCTAACCGTGTTGTTATAGTCGGTCGGCAAACACCCCATTTGGAGAAGGTTTGTTTTACTATTAATACTAAGGAATAGGGTCCAACCTGGGCTGGGCTCAACCTCAGCCTGACCAACCCTATAATGCCCCCCGGCTTTTCTTAAATCTTCGTATCAGGTTTGGCTGGGCTAGAAAATGAGAAATATTATTGGAAGACATGAATTTATGTATTAGGTCTTAAATTTAAAAATATTTTGAATTTTATGTGAAGAATAATTGATGTTTATGTATTTTTTACATGTTTTAGTCAAATAATTATAAATTTTGGTATTTACTTGTTTTTTGGCTTATATATAATATGAAATAATAGGAAATTAGATACAAGTTCTAGACCCAATCTGTCAATCTGACCTGTCCCACTCTCAAATGTGGGGAAGGTTTATGCATTTTCATCTGTGGGGAGAGTTTGGATTTTGAAAAGCTAACCCACTACGGATTTTGGGAAGGGTATGGGTTAGGAGGTCTAGGAAGGTCAGTAGGGTTTAGAATTTACAAAACCCTCCACAAATTCACCCCTATTGCCATAAGTGAAGCCTACTTATTAGCACAACCTAAGGCAGTGAACAAATCCCAATCAAGAGGAAAGGGATTCTAATGCTGGGGGAGAGAGTTTCCTTTTGCCACTGAAAATAGCTTTAAGTGCAAGTTTTGGACTACTGAGCTGAACATTCAGCTAAGCTAGTTCAGCTGTTTTGAGGCGCTCCAAATAAGCTATCAGAATAAAGAAGACTGCCTTAAACAATAATGACTGACTGACAGTCAATTTGGGCTCTCCAATATTTCATCAAATATAGCTTAAATGCTGTCTAAGGACTACCTCAAAAGAAGTCACTGCACTTCAGCCCTCCAAACGGGCACTAAGTTGAACAAGAAATGATCCCAGTGAAGAGTTTAACAAGTGACTACAATGAAGATAAAAGCTAAAACTAGGTTATAATAGTTAAATCCTAAACTGCCTATAAAATATCCCTTACACACTTTACTAGAGTGCTCTCATTTGTTTTTTTTTTCCAAAAAGTACAGATATGCCTAATGCAGATTTCTGAATTCCACTACAAATCTATAAACATTTAAAATGTCAAAAACCGACACATTATACAGCCATACCTGCCCATGAATTGGCATCAACTCGGAGMTCGCACCTACCCCAAATGTACATTGAGCCTATAAATTCTGACCCTAGGCTGAACCTTCATTCTCCCTTGTTTTTTTTCCTCCTGTAAGATTATCCATTAGACAGGCGATTATGGATTGGCCACATCCCCACATTATATTAACCCTGCCAATCAGTTATTGTACTATTCATTTCATAGTCACTAAAGTTGAAATCGTTGTTTTCAAAACTAGATTGGACCGGACGGTTGGACTGGAAAAAACAAGAACCGGTCACTTGACCGGTTTCGTTTTCCTCCAAAACTGCTTTTTCCCCCAAAACCGTTTATTTCGTTCAGCAAACCACTGAACTGGCCGGTTAACTGTTTGAACCGTTCGAACGGTTTTGACTATTTTCCATTTTTTTAATTTTTTTTTAAATTTTTTATTTTTTTTCAGAACGGGCCGACCATTCGGGTCAAACGGTCAGACCGTTCGAACCGGTAACCAGACCCCTGACCAGTTCGGTCACCGGTTCATTTTTAAAAATCATGGTTAAAATTTCATATTTTCATATCTTAATCAAGAAATTGGAAAATGAGAACCTGGAGTAAAATATTAAACTTGTATTTATAAGACTAGTTTTTGGATGTGAATGTATTTTTACTAAATAATAATAGCATGAATATGTTAACAGAAACGCTTAACAGAACATATTAATTTGTTTTTGATACTTTGACCCAATTCGCCCCTTCAGGGGTTGTATCGATCCATATGAGCTGATACATATCGTGTTGATGGCTTCCCGATATGCTCCTCCAGGGGTTGTACAGGTCAAACACTGGTTCAGAGGGTCGGGCCTTAAACCGATTCCTTTAAACTGGTTTCAAAAAATAAATAAATAAATTAAACCTAAAAAAAGTACTAATACAAACTGATACGCCCTTTGAACCTTGCTTTGACCTAAAACAATCTACAAGATTTAACATAAAGCAAGATAGGAACTTACTCTATATGCAACTATAGTATTTCTTTACAYATTTCTCCATCAATAATGGTACAAGTCAACAACACAATTATCAATTTGCAGAAAACCAAATCCAATGGCATCAAGTAAGCATTGTAAGCAATGTTTTAAAAACCAGCCTGGAACCAGAATCGCTTTGGCCATTGGTTTCTAGGTCAGCAGTTCCACCACCTGGTCCAAATAGACAATAGGTTGCAATTTAAAAATAATAATAATTGATGAGGAGTAATTTGGTATGACCAAGTAAATAAAAGTCATGTGGACGTGATCTGCATGTCGGATGACAACTCAGCAAGGAGAGCCTATTCAGCGGTATACGGAGCTCGGTATAAAGTCACTTCGGAATAAAGTCACTTCAGCAACAGATCACCTTGGCGTATTACCACCTCGGCGGCTAATCAAGTTCGGGGCCCAGGAACCGAAGTGACACGTAATAAATCCCGGTAGCTCCCTAGCAAATTTCGGATATTGCGTGATCATACCGCATAACGGCAAGCCTGATCTTCTCCCGGTCCGAATCGACCGATGATAATGAAGTTCATTGATTGATACATTACTCCCCGACTAAAGCAGAAATGGATCTCATCCATTCAGGCCGCAGATCTCGGAACTATTCTGGAAAACCTACAATAACTCAACTATATAAAGGCATCAACCCCTCCATGGTCCAGGTACGCGTGATTACTTGCATCAAAGCTCTCTAGCACTCAGACTCTAGCTCTCAATCTCAATATAGTATTGACATAAGCATCGGAGCGATCTCGCCAGGTTAATTGCCCCGGGTGCTCTAATCCTCTATCTTGTGGCTTGGTCCAGCTCGCTACACGACTAAGATCAAGATCATCCTCCAGCTAGGAGCTTCCAAATCGCACACCATCAATTGGCACAATCTATGGGAAAACGATTGAAAGGTCATCCCAATTTCTTTATAGTTTCAAACTCAACCTTAATCTCAATGGCATCTTTTAGCCACAACAATAAGGGTAACATGAACGTCATTGGGGGGCAAGAGTAGCAGATAGTCRCTCCCCAATGACCCTCGGTGACAATCGGCCAATTCACCATCCCTCTGACCATATCTAGAGTCTCATCATTGTCTGCACCCCACGCTGCCCAACAGGTGAGTGTCCTGCTCCCCCTAGTGACCACCACATTCTTGGAGCCTTCCGTGATTCCCCCTAGGATTGGACACTCCCAGTTCGGCGACCTCGTCTAGAGTGTCTGAACGATGCAACAGATTTATCAGTTCCAGCAATATTACTTTTATTAGCAGTATCAGTAGTAGTTCCCACCACTACAACCAAACCAACCGGCGAACAACCAGCGCCAGTCACCACCTCGTAGGGAGAGAACTTCGCAAGTACTGGCGCCCAATTCGGGGCTCACCCCGCCCCGGGGTGTCGTAGGTGACTGGCGTACTTCCCCTACCTCTCGAAGAGAAAGCCTGAGAAATAGACCTGAACCCAACCAGCCTGAGAGGCGTAGCCAGCAAATTTCCCATGTGGAGCATCGATCCGAGGTCCGAGGTATGGGCTCCAGGAGGAACCCCTCGGTTCCTCTCAACAGCTAACATCAAACACATGACGAGGAAGAGGCAACGAGGAGAATCTTTGAACCAGCTCGTCCTATTATTTGGAGTAAGATCGAAGTGCCTAACAATACGGAGGTTGGAAGTACAAATGTTGTTCCACCGAAAAAGCAGCAGCAACGATGTCGGAAGACTCACCGCTCATCTGCAAGAAATGATCCAGTAGCAAAGCCCAACCATCCGGCTGGCCAAGGTCGGGGAGGAGAGGAGGTGAGCTCGGTGGCAACAAGAACAACGCCTGCTCTTTTGTGTCAGCCTTCTCCCCTGACACCTGAGCTCCTAGCAGCCCCCATGCCGAAAGATTTCAAGGTCCCACCACTAGACAAGTATGATGGGACCTTTGACCCCAATGATCATGTGGACACATTATAGTCCCAAATGCACCTCGTCGGGGCCAATGATGTTTGTATGTGTGTGGCTTTCTCCACCACGTTCAAAGGAGTAGCTCGGACCTGGTACAGAAACTTGGCATCGGGTTCCATCAGAAGTTGGGCGCAGTTCGCAGACATGTTCATGGCCCACTTCATCACTAGTGAGAAGTGCCCGAAGTCATAGGAGAGCCTTCTATACGTGGTGCAGAGGGAGGGAGAGTCAATCCGCAGTTATATCAAACACTTCAACAAGACATGCCTACAGATATCGGACCTTGACCCAACAGTACATCTCACCGCAGCACACAAAGGCATCACTCATAAAGAGTTCAAGTGGCACATTGTAGCCAACAAACCAAAAAACATCACCRATTTCCTCCAGTTGGTAGACCAGTTTATCAGCATTGAAGAGGAAATAAACYAGAAAACTGACAACTAGACAGAAGAAAGAAGAGGGAGGAAGAGGGGACGAGCAACAAGAAAAGAAAGAAAAGTAATTCCCCCAAGCGAAGAAGCAAATCCCCGAGCTCGAGAAGCAAATCCTCCTCACGAAGCTACAAGTCGGGTCGGCGTTCCAGGACCCCTCTAGTGGAGTGGATGAACTACACCCTTTGAACATGAAGCGAGGAGAGATCCTAATGGCAATAAAGGATTCCCCTATCATCAGATGGCCACCTAGACTTCACGGAGACCCAACAACCAGAAACCTRAACGTCTATGGTCACAGCATACAAAACTATAGAAACCTCCACGACGAAATTGAAGAGTTGATCTATCGTGGATACTTGAAAAAGTACATTCTACACAAAGAAAAGGAACAGGGGAACCGACAAGGAGACCGGAAAAAAGACGCCCCAAAGAATAGCAGACAGAACGAACATTCACCTCGCCTGCTACCAGAAGAGAGACCAATCCGCGAAGTGATTAATATGATCACCGGGGGATCTATTGTAGCAGGGTGCACAATGGCAGCTGGGAAAACATCATTCTGAGAGCTAAAGCACAAAGCAGAGAACCCACCCAAATGACCTTGGATTGAAGAACTGATCTACTTTACCGAGGATGACGCCCGAGGGATCCAATATCCTCATGACGACGCCCTAGTCGTGAAGATGGTTATTAATGACTTTGAAGTAAGGTGGATCTTGGTGGACTTAGGTAGTTCGGCAGATATCCTCTTCAAGGAAACCTTTGACAAGCTACAATTACAACAAAGCGACCTAACGCCAGCAAATGCCCCACTAGTAGGCTTCAGTAGAAAAGAAGTTAGGCCTATAGGTCGTGTCACAGTACCGGTGGAAGCAGGCATGTGGCCAAATATTGTTCAATTCGAGCACACATTCTTGGTAGTCACTACCCCATCCTTGTACAACGCAATCATAGGTCGGCCTATTACGCATGTTTTACGCACAGTAATGTCGACCAAATACCTCACGATGAAGTTCCCAACGGATTGCGGAGTGGGAGTAGTACGAAGTGACTAGCTCGAGTCTCGAAGGTGTTATGTGGCTGCTCTTTAAAGAAAAGCAAAGATAGAAGAGGACATCAAACTAGAAAGACCGGCAGACTACAGCGAGGAGTGAGCTGCCCCGATGGAAGAGACGGTCCACATACCAGTGTCCGAGACCAAACCGACCAAGACTCTCTAGATCAGAGCACTCATAAGCAAACCGCTATAAAATAAACTAGTAAGTTTTCTACTTAACAATTTAGATGTTTTTGCCTGGTCTGTGATAGAAATGCCCGGAATTGACCTTCGTGTCATAACTCACAAACTGAATGTGGACCCTTTAGTTAGGCCAGTCCGACAAAGAAAATGCAACCTCGCCCTAGAACGATGGAGGGTAGTCGATGAGGAGGTCGGGAAGCTCCTCGCTACAGACTTCATCAGGGAGGTCCATTACTCGAGCTGGGTCGCGAACCCAGTAATCATGAAGAAAGCTAATGGCAAGTGGTGCATATGCGTCAACTACACTGACCTGAACAGAGCCTGCCCAAAGGATTGCTTCCCCCTACCCAGAATTGACCGCATGGTAGATGCGACCTCAGGGCACGAATTGCTAAGTTTCATGGACGCCTACTCTAGTTATAATCAGATTAGGATGGACACGGCTGACCAAGACAAAACTGCCTTTGTAATCGAACTAGGGCTATACTGCTATAAAGTTATGCCCTTTGGTTTGAAAAGCGTTGGAGCAACCTTCCAGCGACTTGTAAATAAAATTTTGAGCCTTTGATTGGAAATAAAGTGGAGTGTTATGTTGAAGACATGGTTATAAAGACCTAGTTCTCTGAATCTTTAATTAATGATTTAGACGTTGTTTTCCAAATTTTAAGAAAATATAATATGAAATTAAATCCGAACAAGTGTGCCTTTGGAATCACTTCAGGAAAATTTTTAGGCTACATAGTCAACCAACGTGGTATCGAAGCCAACCTAGAAAAGATAAAGACAGTTATGGACATGAATTCATCTCAAAATATAAAAGAAGTCTAGAGGCTGGCTGGCCAGGTAGCAGCCCTAAGCGGTTCATGTCCAAGTCAGGAGGTCGATGCCTCCCCTTTTTTAAAGCCATTAAAAAGAATGAGACTTTCGAATGGACTGAGGAATGGCAGTTCGCGTTCGACGAGCTCGAAAGGTATCAAAGTACTGCCCCAGTTTTAACCCGACCTGAGGAAGGTGATGTCTTGAAGTCGTACCTCTCCGCAAGTGACGAGGTAGTCAGCTCGATACTAGTTAGAGAGGTAGATCGGGTTCAATGGTCCGTCTACTATGGAAGTAAGGTACTGCAGGACACAAAGACCAAATACCTCGACATCGAGAAGCTAATGTATGCGCTAGTGGTGGTAGCTCGGAAATTATGCCCCTACTTCCAAGCCCACACCATTGTTGTCCTCATGGATAGACCTCTGAGGCATATCCTACTTAAACCTGAGGTGTCCGAGAGGTTGACGAAGTGGTCCATTGAGCTCAGCAAATATGACCTGTTCAAGCCACGACCAGCGATAAAAGCCCAAGTATTGGCAGACTTCATAGAAGAATGCACGTTCAATGCACCGGCCCCTAAACTCACTGAACCTGCTCGCACATCAGAGGCATCAACCAGTGCGGCACCGGTCCCGGTTGTAACAGTACTGACCTGGGACAAGGAGCCCTAGGTCCTCCATGTCGATGGCTCGCCTAACCAACAAGGAAGCGGAGCGGGACTGATACTATACGGCCCGAGCGAGGTGAAACTAGAGTATGCTCTCTAGTTCGGATTTGAGGCATCGAACAACGAGATGGGAATTAAGCACCTCATCATCTGCAGCGATTCTCAACTGGTAGTTAACCAAGTCAATGGTGACTACGAAGCTCGTGACCCAACCATGGCAGCCAATTTAACCAGAGTCAGAGAGATCCTGTCGAGCTTCTTCTCCTGCTTCATCAAGCAAATTCCGAGGTCCGGGAAGGTTGAGGATGACGCCCTGTCACGACTAGCAAGTACAAGCAACAACACTATACAAACTGTGTACAGAGAGGACCTACCTCGGCCCATCATTCTCAGGGGCAAAAGAGGCTGCACCCGTGTTGCAAGTGGAACCGAGTTGGATTGACCCACTCATTGATTATTTGCTCAATGGTACCCTACCTACAGAACGCAATGCATCTCGAAGGGTAGAGAGATAATCAGCCAGATACGTCCTCATAGATGAACGGTTGTATAGGACATCATTCACGCTCTCCTACCTACGTTGCTTGTGACCCACAGAAGTTGAGTTTGTACTTCACGATATCCATGAAGGTCTATGCGGAGGACACTTGGGGGGTAGGGCCCTTGCTTAAAAGGCATTAAGGTAGGGCTACTATTGGCCCACAATGAAAGCAGACGCATTCGAACTCGTCAAGAAATGTGACAGATGTCAAAGGCATGCCAACATCCTCCATAAACCTGCTACCAATTTAAAGTATCTTACTAGCCCGTGGCCCTTCGCGCAGTGGGGAATTGACATCCTCAGTCCATTTTCGTCAAAAATCGGACAAAGGAAGTTCTTAGTCATGGTGGTAAACTATTTTACGAAGTGGGTGGAAGTCAAACCACTAGTAAGCATTACAACCCAGAACGTGCAAAATTTCTTTTGGAAAAACATCGTATGTCATTTCAGACTCCCCAAGATCTTGMTTTTGGATAATGGGAAGCAATTTGAAGATATTAAATTTCAGAACTGCTGCACTGAGATGGGGATTCAGCAGAACTTCACTTTGGTAGCACATCCACAAGCAAACGGGCAGGCCGAAGTAACGAACAGAGACATCCTTCACAGGCTGAAAGCTCGTCTTGCACGAGCTAAAGGGTTGTGGGTGAACGAGCTACCCAGTGTTCTTTGGGCCTACCGGACTACCATCAAGACAGCAATGGGTGAGACCCCCTTTAACCTCACATATGGTACAGAAGCGGTGATCCCAGCAGAAATCGAAGTGCCCAYGTTGTGACTTGAGGCTTATGATGAGGAAGCAAATAATGACGAGTTTCGTAGCAACGTGGACCTTGTAGAGGAGGTACGAGACCTGGCCTACACCCGGACTGCGACATACCAGTAGAAAGTAGCTCGGTACTATAATGCCCGGGCCAAGAAGTGGTAGTTTCGCGTCGTCGATCTAGTCCTATGGAAAGTTATGGTACCTAAGCTTGGCGTAGGTAAGCTCGGATCGAATTGGGAAGGTCCGTACAATATAAGACGGGTGTACGAGGAAGGCACTTATTAGCTCGAGACTTTAAAGGGAAGCTAGTACCTCGAGCATGGAACATCGACAACTTAAGAAAATACTATGTATGAATCCACAACTCCACATATAAGTCACTCATGAAATCACCAAACTGGTCAAATAGATGGCGAGCTGGAGAGAGGACCATAAGTCACTCCCAGAAGCCTAAGGGTTATGGTGTTGAGCTGATAATAGACCTCGGCACGACAAAAATCTCAGTCGCCTCTTTGGCATAGGCAGCTTAAAACCCAATCACTTTGGCATGGGCAAATCAAAGTGACCCAGGCACAGACAGGTTGGGTATGTACCCTATAGGTCTGGYATACAATGGCAATTAGATTATTCCTACTAGTGTCGAGCTCGCCAGCTTGGGAGTAATCTATACTTAGAAAAAAGTTCACTCCTATTTGGTTTAGTTCGCAAGATCAGGAGAAAGCTACACTTAGAAAAACTTGCACACAATGATTGCAAAACACTTGTATTTCATTGATAGAGAACTTCAACTACAAAAAAAAGGAGAAGAGAAAGATTACAATTAACCAAGCTCGGAGGCTCGGAACATTGAGCATTACAAAAGAAGGGGGTCCAAGAAAAGAGGCTTCAATCTGTTCGGGGCTTTTCATCCTTATTGGAGACTTCGGCAGGAGGATCTGTCTCCATGCGGTCATCAGAAACACTGGTCTCCTCTTCCTCGTCATCAAGCAATTCATCATCACTCTCCGCTTCGAAGTCCGGGTCCTTGGCAGCTTCAAYGGCCATCTCCTTGGTGATCTTCGAAGTGGTTATGGCATTGAGKTCGAGGTGGGGAAATTCATGCCGGGTCAACCACTGATAGAGCTTAAACCCCTTGCAATAACCCATTGTCCCTGCCTCGACCAACATTTCCCAAAGCTCCACTAAGGACTTGTACTCCTCAACTGCCTTAACCTTGGCCTCCTCCATTGCCTGAAGCAGTAATTCGGTTGATTCCTTCACGTGGGCCTCAAGGTTCTCGACCTCCCTCTTCAATGCCGTTTCACGTTCTTCAAGCTCCTTCTTCTCTGACATCAATAGAGTTAGCAGCTCCTTCTTAGCTCGCGCGTCATTCTTCAATTGGTTGATTTCGTTGCGAGCTAAGTTCAGTTCGTTTTGGGCATTTTGGGAAGACTCCTCGGCTTCGAGAGCCCGCTTTAGGTTCACTTCGAACTAATAAGCCAAGGCATGGATGCAGGAGTTCACCTGCCAAGAGAAGATAACGAGTATCAGTATACGAAAAATCTAAGTACTAGACAATTTGAAAGACAAGTTCAAGAACATACCACCATACTATGAGTGGCTGCTCGGGCCCCGAGCTGAGCAACTGGCAAGTCGGCCCAACGAGCGACCTCCTCAGTGAACACCGCATCCTTGCTCTTGAGAAGGCAGAACTTTGGAGTCAAAATGCTCTAAACTGGAGCATCGCTGCCCGAAGAAGTGGTGGTCGCTGGAACAGGCTCTGTAGACGTAGCCTCCTTGGGCATGCGGGGTGGGGTGGCCTTCCCCGAGTCCTCCTCGACCAAATCGATTGTGGAAGGCTGTTCAGCAACTGGTGGGTGCTCAGGCTCATGAACGGCAGCCCCAATTGTGGCTGCTTCGGTCTCGACGCGAGCCTTTTTGGAGTCTCTCTTCTTCTTCTTCCCCTTCTTCATACTCCTGAAGAGTTCATCAGCAGGGATGTCGTCCTTGGCAACTGCAATAAAAAATGAGCTAAGTCAGAGATAGTACCGAAGTAAAATGAATAGAAAAAGTATAGCAAATAGCGACCTACCAGGAGAACTTAGGCCGGCCTGCACGAGCTTCTCCTCAGTCATGAAGTTTTCGAACTTCAGGCCGAGCTACGCCTAGGATTGGACCACCTCCCTTGTCTTTAGGTCCAGTCTAATGTCGGGGTCTTGGATGGCTGCCCTCCAGTGAGTCAGTAAGGGCCACCTGTCGGTGTTGCGGACCACGAAGTAATGCCTCTTCTAGGCCAGGACCTTATTAAGAAGCTCGTGCAACAGCTTGTACCCAGGACAAGGAGACAAGTAGTAAGTTCGCCTGTGCTCAGGCAGAACGCAGGACAAGTTTCTCTTAATTGAAAGGATCGAAGAGAAGACATCGAGGTCGAAGGGACGGTTGTAATCATGGAAAAGAGAAATGGTCCCTACGATGTTATGGATAGAGTTCGGGTGTAGCTGGTCTATGGTAATGTTAAACAATTTAACAATCTCGATTATAAGAGGGTGAAGTGGAAGATGCATACCGGCTACGAGTTGCTCCTCGAAGATCACGATCTCGTTGTGATCATGATCCCAAAGAAATTTGACTAAAGGGGATGCTATATACAAGGTTGTTAGGGAGTTTGTACCGGGCTACTAAGGCTAGGAGCCTGTCCATCATCATTATGAACGGGCCAAAGTTGTCAAGTAGCCAACCTCGGTGTGAGGTGGAAGTTGATTTACGAGAAGCCTCTCGCTCTCGCCGAGGTGAGTCCACCTCGGTAGGACGAGGATCCACAGTCTAAGCCGAGCAGGGTCAGTGGACTCGCCGCTCCCGTCTAGAAGACTATCTAAGCTAAGGCTAGACATATTAAAGGAAAAGACAACGAAATCAAAAGGAAAAAGCAAAGGAAGGTGGACTCACCAAAAGGAAGACCGAAGAAAAGGAGGCGACCTTGGACCCAAAAAAGGTTGATGTCAAGCTGGAAGACTTGAGCGCGACCTCAAAGATTGTGGATTTGCGGACATATGGTGAAGAAAATGGACCCTTTGGCCCCTACCTATAGCCAGTATATCTAGAAATCAATGGTCAAGATCAACACGATCCAATGGCTCCTAAGAAAATTGGTTGCACGCCCCCTAAGGTTGAAATCGATTTAGCGCGTGTTTTGATGTCCAGTCTATAAATGGATTGACGTCCATACATATCGGGTACGCGATCTGGGTTACTTCCTGGTTGAACCGAACGATCGAATAGCGACTCCCCCTCCACATCACCTAGATTTCGCACCAAATCCACCTAACCTCATTGTGAACTCCCCGCGTCGGGTTAGGACCCCTGCCACGAGAAGTGGGGGGCAATTGATGAGGAGTAATTTGGCACGACCTAGTAAATAAAAGTCACGTGGACGCGATTTACACGTCGGATGACAACTCAACAAGGGGAGCCTAGTCAGCGGTATGCGGAGCTCGATGTAAAGTCACTTCGGCAACAGATCACCTCGGCGTATTACCACCTTGACGACTAATTGAGTTCGGGGCCCAGGAATCGAAGTGACACGTAATAAATCCTCGTAGTTCCCTGGCAAACTTCGGATATTGCGGGATCATACCACATAACAGCAAGCCTTATCTTCTCCCCGTTCAAATCAGGCRACGATAATGAAGTTCATTGACTGATACATTACTCCCCGACTAAAGCGGAAATGGGTCTCATCCATTCAAGCCACAGATCTCGGAACTGTTTCAGAAAACCCGCAATAACTCAACTATATAAAGGCATCAACCCCTCCATGGTCCAGGTACGCGTGACAACTTGCATACAATCTCTCTAGCACTCAGAGACTCTAGCTCGCAATTTCAATATAGTACTGACTTAAGCATTGAAGTGACATCRCCGGGTTAACCGCCCTGGGTGCTCTAATCCTCTGTCTTGCAGCTCCAGCTAGGAGCTTCCAGATTGTTTACCATCAATAATAATAAATTAATTAAAATAAAAATGTCTAAAAGCCATTATCCAGGTTGAATGAATTGATGGTTCAACCACCCGGGTAAGTGGATCACTGACCAAGTCAATGATTTCTGGCAAGATTCCAATTCAAGGGCAAATGGAGCCGATTGACTAGATGATTTTTTGGCCGAATGGTCCAACCATCTAGCCAACAATAGTTCAAAAACCATGGTTGTAAGGTTGTGTCTCTATGACCAAACAAGCTCCGTTTTACAATGCTCATCTCCGGTGTTAGATATGAGATCAAGGATTATCCAAAAAAAATTAGATAAGGCATAAAACTTGGCTTTTCAATAATATTTCATATACTAGTAATGCATCATTAATTCCTAAAGAATTGATGGTAGAATCCTAATCACCAAGATGGCCCAAATTTTGGAGCAAAAGCTTCATTGGTAGAATTAGCAATTGGTAGTGGAACACAATTTAATACTTGTTTTAATATGTAGTCCCAAAATTTTAGGATAGTGAAGTCACCTTCTTAAAACATCTACACTACTATTAAGGGGGCGTTATTTTCTTTTGGATTTTAAGAGGGGGGAAGTCGGGATTTTGGTTCCTATCGACCAAGAATATCATGTTCATTTTTTAAATTGATGTGAGGACTAGGAAAAGTTTATTTTCCTGGGTATGATACTCATCTCCTAGGTGGGTAAATAACTTTCCCACCTAGAAAGAAAGTTGTCAACACTTGAATGTGACAAAAATGCCCCTGTTAATAATAGACTTTTATGACTAAAATGGTCATTACCTTATTTACCTGAGAAATAAAAGAACATGGGTAAATGCACTTACCTGGGTAAGTGTTTCCTAGGAAGAACTTACCTAAGTAATTGCATTTACCCAAGTAAGTAACTTACCGAAAAACGAACGGGGCCTAAAAGTGTGAATGAGATTGTAGAATTTTTTATTAATTAAAATACCCCAATTGTTGAATTTGGTTGCTCTTTAATTATAAAGACAAAAATTTAATTCGAACAACCACTTTTTTATTCATTCAAATGACTCATTAAATATTATAATTAATGTATTAACTCACATTAACATTCATTGAATCCTATTTTTGACTAGAATGCCCTTATTTTTGAATTGTGAGGGCACAAAATGAAACTATTACATTCATCATTCAATTCCCTCCCATTAAATCTTATATTTAGGATATTAACTCTCATTCTTTCATTCAATCTTATATTAATTAACTATATTAAAGAAAAATAAGTGTGATAAGGAATAATTGTTTTCATTAATAATAGAAGTAAAATACAAATCTAAAATCAACACAAAAATGGAGTTATTTTGTTGTTTTATGGCAAGTCAACAATTCAACCTTTTAGGTCAAATGTGTAAAACCCTCGATGCCATAATTAAATAATAATAGTAATTATTAAAAAGTATGAAAACACAAAAAAGTATAAAAAATGTAGGAAACATTTGGTCACATCTCTAACATTGTATATTCATCATATTAAATAAAAATAAGTGTGACAAATAAGAATAATGTTTATAGACATAAAAATATAAAAAGAAATTGTATAAAATTTTTAAAACATATTATTTTTTATCATCATCCAAGGTTCAAAATATCGCAACATACCAGTCYGTATCAACCGATACGTATCATTCTGACAAGAACCCAATACGCGGAACGTGTATAAATCATTCATTCGATTTCTTTTCATATGTATTAACCGATACGAGCTCGTATCGGACTGTTTCAGATCTGTATCGACCGATGTGGGCCCGAAACAGTCCAATACGGGCCTAAAACAATCCGACATAGTTCAGATATGTATCGTTAATCCATATTTAAGGCAAATCCATATTTAGCCAATTACTCTAAGGCAAATCTAATATACATACATACATACATACATATAGTGACAATTTTTGAGAAATTCTTGCTAAAACCCACAACCCACTACGAGGCTATAGCTCCCCACCATTCAAACACATGGCCTTCTCATTTTTCTGGAAAGCTAGATGATGTAACCATTTCTGGTCATGTACCAATTTTTTTTGTGATGTACCAATTTTTTGGCTAAGTACCTCATCATTTGACCTGCTCCCAGGTGGCCTGTGACTCAGAGGATGATGGAGCTCCCTGGTGGCGAACTGCTTGGTGATGAGCTACTTGGTGGCGAACTCCCTGGGGGTGAGCTACCTGGTGACGAGCTCCCTG
>NW_010729116.1:972048-1058272 GCF_000365185.1 Nelumbo nucifera | reverse complement strand
CATTACTGCCAGAGCTAAGGTGGCAGGTGCAGGCAGCTGCTACAGAGTACGGCTCTGCCAGTCAAGGGACAGCTCTCAGGACTGCCAGGCACGGCACCGCCTAGCGAGAGACGTGGGCGCAAGTCTCTAGATCTGTCAGGTACGGTTGTCAGGCAGGAGATCTTCCTGCGATATGCCAAGCTGCCCCTAAGTGTCGAGCTACCTGTAAGTGCCGAGTTGCCCCTAAGTGGCGAGTTCTTCGTAAGACGCCAGGTTGCCTGCGGAGTGGTCAGCTGCCTGTGGAGAGCTGCCTATGCCGAGCTACCTGTAAGTGCTGAGCTGCCCCTAAGTGGCGAGCTCTTCGTAAGACGCCAGGCTGCCTACGGAGTGGCCAGCTGCTTGTGGCGAGCTGCCTATGCCGAGCTGCCCCTAGCTATATTGAGCTATGTCGAGCTGCTTGTGGCAAGCTCTGCCAAGCTGCCTGTGGCGAGCCATGCCGAGCTTTCTGTAAGTGCCAAGCTGTGGCAAGCTCTGCCGAGCTGCCCAGTTGTCAAGAGGTTGCACTTGGTTTGCATGAGGTGCCAAGTGTCACAATTTCACTAGAGGGCCAAATCCACCCTCATCATTTGCCCCCCACTCCCGAGCTGAGAGTAACTTAGCGAAGGGAGTAGATTTCTTCTTTTGGCCCGCAAGTCGATGAGCTTGTAAATGCTGATCCAATTCCTTAGGCTTTGGGAGCAGCTTGTATGTGGCGAGCTGCCTGCCAATGGCGAGCTGCCTGTAAGGTGAGGAGGTCTCCGCCAGTTTAGTAGTGTAGCCCTTAGGCTCTGGGGGCAACTTATAGTTTACTTTTGCTGATTTTACTCATGCTGAGGAAGCGACTGGGTATTTAGCAATAGTGTGGCCCGTAGGCTTTGGGAGCGACTCGTAGTCCACTCTTCTTGACTTTGCCCATGCCGAAGAGGCGACTAGGTCTTAAGCAGTAATGTGGTCCATATGCTTTGGGAGCAACTCGTAGTCCACTCTTTTTTGACTTTGCCTGCGCCGAAGAGGCGACTGGGTCTTAAGTAGTATTGTGGCCCGTAGGCTTTTGGGAGTGACTCGTAGTCCACTCTTTTTTTACTTTGCCCATGCCGAAGAGGCGACCGGGTCTTAAGCAATAATGTGGCCCGTAGGCTTTGCCTGTAAGGTGCTGAACTGACCAGGTGTCGAGCTACCTGTGAGGTGTCGGGCTGACCAGGTGCCGAGCTACCAGTGAGGTGCCGAGCTGACCAAGTGCCGAGCTACCTGCGAGGTGCCGAGCTGACCAGGTGTCGAGCTACTAGTGAGGTGCCGAGCTACCTGCAAGGTTCCGAGCTGACCAGGTGCCAAGCTACCAATGAGGTGCCGAGCTACTTGCAAGGTGCCGAGCTAGCCAGGTGTGTGCCTTAGAGCTATGATTGCGCTACATCAGCTTCGTAATGCCGGTTACCCACTCCTACAAGAAGCTAGTAGGAGCTCGACCTTCGGGGGCAGCACTACTAACGTTAGGTCGCCAACTCACACGGGAACCTTAGAAGGCTCGACTAGAAAGGGCGCCCATGTAGTCTGTTGGCCGCCAACTCCCGCAGAAGCAATGAACAGCTCATCTTTGTAGGGGGGACCTTGCGAAGAGGACTGATGAGGCTTTATCTGAATTGAAAGTAAACTTAGTTTGTTAGCTCCCTGCGTAGTCTTTGAGTTCATAAAAAATGTAAACTATAAAGCGAGATCTTCAATTTCTAAAAAGTGAGGACTTAGCTTTTGTATGATGAGAACATAGCTTTTTCTAGCGTGTTCCCACAGACGGCGCCAATTGATGTAACCGTTTCTAGTCACGTACCAATTTTTTTTGTGATGTACCAATTTTTTGGCTAAGTACCTCGTCATTTGACCTGCTCCTAGGTGGCCTGTGACTCAGAGGATGATGGAGCTCCCAACTGGCCTGTGACTTAGAGGATGATGGAGCTCCCTGGTGGCAAATTGCCTAGTGATGAGCTACTTGGTGGCGAACTCCCTGGTGGTGAGCTACCTGGTGACGAGCTCCCTGGTGGAGAGCTACCTGGTGACGAGCTCCCTGTGGACAGCTACATGGTGACGAGCTCCCTAGTAGAGAGCTACGTGGTGACGAGCTCCCTACTGGAGAGCTACCTGGTGACAAGCTCCCTGGTGGAGAGCTACCTGGTGAGGAGCTCCCTAGTGGAGAGCTACCTAGTGACGAGCTCCCTGGTGGTGAGCTACCTAGTGACGAGCTCCCTTGTGGAGAGCTACCTGGTGACGAGCTCCCTAGTGACGAGTTCCCTGTTGTAGCACAACCCGACTGCCCTCTACATGAGGTGATCTCCTCTCCTTTGCAGGCGGCGGGAGCTGAGGGACCTGCGAGAACTAAATCAGAGGACCCGTGGGTATTTTCCCAGCGGGGACTCTCCGATGCCTAAGTTAGCATTCTGATTGTAGGGAGCTTGGAGAGAAATGAGAGAGCTAGAGAGCAAGGATTACCTCCATTTTTCATTCTACTCTCCGATGCCTAAGTTAGCATTCTGATTGTAGGGAGCTTGGAGAGAAATGAGAGAGCTAGAGAGCAAGGATTACCTCCATTTTTTAATTCTCTCCCCCTTGTCTTTGGGGGTCGGAGTCCTTATATAGTGGTGTCCTGTCAAATCAGGCGTAACAGCTTCTGTCAAGTCAGGCATAACCACCTCTGTCTCTCTGTCACAGTCGTTACTGCCAGAGCTAAGGTGGTGGGTGTAGGCGGTTGCTGCAGAGTACGGCTCTACCAGTTATGGGACAGCTCTCAGGACTGCCAGGCACGGTGCTGCCTAGCGAAAGACATGGGCGCAGGTCTCCGGATCTGTCAGGTACGGTTGTCAAGCAGGAGATCTTCCTGTGATACGTCGAGCTGCCCCTAAGTGTCGAGCTACTTGTAAGTGTCGAGTTTCCCCTAAGTGGCAAGCTCTTCGTAAGATGCCAGACTGCTTGCGGAGTGGCCAACTGCCTGTGGAGAGCTGCCTATGCCGAGCTACTTGTAAGTGCTGAGTTGCCCTTAAGTGGTGAGCTCTTCGTAAGACGCCAGGCTACCTGCAGAGTGGCCAGCTGCCTGTGGCCAGCTGCCTACGTCGAGCTGCCCCTAACTATACCGAGCTCACCGAGCTATGTCGAGCTGCTTGTGGCGAGCTCTGCCGAGCTGCCTGTGGCGAGCCATGCCGAGCTGTCTGTAAGTGCCAAGCTGCCCGAGCTGCCTAGTTTTCAAGAGGCTGCACTTGGTTTGCTTGAGGTGCTAAGTGTCACAATTTCACTGGAGGGCAAAATCCGCCATCATCACTAGACATGTGGCATTTTTTGAGAAGTTGATGCTAAAGCCCACAACCCATTACCACCATTTTCAATCCATTCCTAAAAAATGCAAAAAATGCAAAAGTGGCTATCCACAACCACTTCTGCCTACATTCTATCAATCTAACTTAATCATTAACAATAATGATTCCATAATATAAATTTAACATTACTGATTCCCCATATTCTATAGCTAACATTCACTAGTTTAAATTTAAACTAGAGAATGACCTCGTACTACAAAGCAAGTATTTTTTTGATAATTTTTATTTTGTTTAAGCAAAAAATGTCTAATTTTTTATTATTGTTTTTTTATTTTTTAAATATTATTTGTATTGTAATATTTAGTTAATTAATTATTGTTGTTATTATTAAGTATTTCATTATCATGATAATTGTTATAATTAAAATCTTTACCATAAAAATTTAAAGATCAGTCAAAATGTAATATTTGCTTAATTATTTAATTAAAGATCAATATTATTTTTAATTAGTAATGGTGATTATTATTTTCATATATTCTTATTAATAATCAGTATTTAATTATTGAGTATTTTTATAATAGATTTTCTAATTACATAACTTTAATGCACAATCAGTTTTTGAACCGTAGGTCTCTTAATTAAAATTTGTTTGCGATTAAAGTAACCACTTAGACAGTTTTTAGGAGTGGATGAACCCATTTCTGGAGAATTCGACTTCCGTCAAGGCAACACCYGTTTGAGTAGCCTTTACAGCCTTGCATTGGGAATATCTCCATACTCATGTGCTTTATTTTATAGGGAGATATCCCTGATGTAAAGTTGCAAGAAGCTGTTGGGACGGTGTGAGCACGGGCTTGCCCTCACCATAGCCGATCTCACCTATGGTATGTAAGTATGTTGTTTAATTAAGTTTTAGGATGCCACGTGCTTAATTAAATTTTATAGATAAATATGTTTTAAACTAATAAATAATTTTCTATTGAGAATATTTAAGAGTGAAACTATTCACATTTTGAATCATGTTTCTTGAATTAATAAAATGTCACGTGTTTGAAAGGGGGTGAACTCTAGCTTAACGAGTTATTTGCATTTTATATATACTAAGTACAGGGCCACCATTCTGAATTATTTGCATTTTATAAATAATTTATATTAGAAATTTAGATTAAGTTTGTTATTTCATTTTAATAGATTTTTATTGATTTAAGAGATTTACCATATTTTATCTAGAAGAATGGGCCCACACCATTTATTATTTCATTTGAGATTCACAAATATTGAATCATTTTTAATTAATCATATTTAATTATTTAACCACTTTTCCTTTTGTCAATTTTTTAATTTTTAAACATTTTATTAATTGTTCAATTATCTCTTATTAAATTCTAAGGCGGTTGGAAACCGCTTTGATTTGGAGTGAATTTTCAGTAATAATAACATTTACTATGAGAAAAAATAATATTAACATAAACTATAATAATAATAACCTGAACAGTGTATGGGTTTTCACAAACAAATTTACCCATTTATTTCTTACCTATAAATAATACGTTATGGGCTATTCAATTTAATTAAATTGATTTAATTAACTTATTTTCCTTCATTATTATTAACTTCATACTTAATTATAGTAATTACCTTAATTCAATTACTTAACTGAATTAATTAATTCATTTGCATAAGTAAAAAATTGATAAGAGAAATACAAAATTATTCAATTATTTATAAAAATGATTAAATAATTAAAAACATTATTAAATAATTTATAAATTTAGAAAAGCACTATAATATGATTAAACAAATAAAATTGATTATTCAACATAGAATGGATAGTTAAATAATAAAATGATTAAGTAATTTACTAATTAAGACTTTAATTAACAAGAAAAATAGTGAAAAAATTAATTTATTCAAATCAAATGATCAAGTACATTGTATTTTCAGTCAAGGCTTCAAAATGTWTTTCAACCGGGTAACTAATTTGAACCGGCATTTAATGGGACCCACTTTAAAATAAATAGATGGCCGAATGCACAGTTGTTTCTTACTTAGTCGAGCCACCGTCTTCTCAGGCGATGGTTCGTGCTGCATTCAAAAAACGGCCACTATCCTATCAACCTCTTGGCCACTAGCGGCCGGGCATAAATGATTGCCGGTGGTCGGCGATGTCTTCTAAACTAAAGGACAACCCTGTGATCGTCGGTATTAAATGGTCATTGTTTGATCGTATCCACCTTCTTATGACAATCCCGGCCACCGGCGGACAGACAAAAATGGTCATTGGTGGTTGGCTATCTCTACTGTTAAAAAAGGGGCATTGCATATTGACACAAACAACTCTTCTCAGACGCTATCAGCAGTTCCATCCTAGACTCTCGTCCACCGACTACAATACATATGGTATCACACAACCGGCCACCGATGACCACACAGAATTGATCATCAGTGGTCGGCAATCTCAATTCTTCAAACTCATACAGCAAACCAAAAATCAAAGTAAATTTATAATAAATAGCATTGAAGGAACAGGGACTATAGTAAGCATTAAAAAACGTAGAGGTTGTAGTAAGAAACATTCTTCAAACTCRTACAGCACAACAAAAATTTACTTGAACTTTTAATAAGCATTAAAAACAGACTGTAGTAAAAAATAATAAACCAAACCAAATCTACATGAACTTCTAATAGGTCAGTGGTATATTCCTCAGATTCAAATTGTGTACTGATTCCATCTTTTGAATCACAACTTCCCGGTGCATTAGGTACAATCAAACATGAAGTAGGGAGTAAGTAGGCAGTAATTGAACAGAATGCTAAAGATCCTGCTGAGAGCAAATCCCAATGAACAAACTTGTATGTTGTGAGACAACTAACTCTGAGTTGTCTTCATCCGTAAAGAAAAGACTTCTACATACAATTAGGAACCCCATGCCTCTAAAGATTCCAAGCAAGCACCAGGGAGCTGGAAGGAATCAACTACCGGAATCATCTAAACCTTCTAACTACAATAATCGGCCATGGTGGTTATTCGGCTAGTAGGTCCTCTTCTAACTACAATAATTAACCACAGCAACTTATTCGGTCTTAGAAAGGTAATGCACTGTCATTGCCTGTTTCTGTGGTTTGCTTTGTGTGAACCTAGATCAAGATACTAATGAAAATTGTAGTTTGAACTTTGATAAATAGGTATATACACACTATAGTTCTAGCAATATCAAAGCGAGAAGGGGAGGATTCTGACAATACGGAAGCTTATGGAGCAATTGCAAATTGTTAAACTGAACTCAGAGATCTTGAGAGATTGGCACGTTAGCAAAGCTCATGATTTTGTATCAAGATTGAACAGAGATCGCTAGCTTCTGAGTAACATTTTTCTCCCCTTTTCAATGTTGTATGAAGATTGGCACGTTAGCAAAGCTCATGATTTTGGGTTTGAAGATGGTCTCTGGAGGAAGGGTTTTGGAGGAGGGCTTGAGAAGGGTCGTGTTGGAAGTCATTCAGGTTTTTGAAAAGAAAACCGTTTGTACAATGCA
Source organism: Nelumbo nucifera (assembly GCF_000365185.1). Next base: position 1,051,425 of record NW_010729116.1, on the reverse strand, counting down.
AATGAGTGCTTTGGAATTAATTCTGCAATCAATTCCTTTACGTATTGAACAGAGATTGAAACATGAAAGTACTAACCCCAAACTTAGTTCTACAATCATGTAATATTAAACTAACCTGAAACTACTATAAAAAATAGAGAATGTAATAATAAACTAACCGGATTGAATTTGTGATTAATTCTCTGAAATTGCAGTTTGTGGCAGATAATCTACTAAATTCGATTCTTGGTCTTAATCCAGAACTTCAATCGCATTTGATGTAGAAGTTGTGTTTCTTAGTTGCAAAGTTGTAGTTTAGGTGCAGTGGGTGGTGGTAAATTTGTTGATTTTTTTTTTTTTTTGTCACAGTTTGGATGTAGGGGTGAAGAGTTGCAGTTCGAATGATATGGTTGGTACCTAGCCTACTAACTGAATAACCTCCCCTCTTCCTGCTGCAATTTAGGTACATGAACTACTAATTGATTAACCTCTCCTCTTCCTGTGTGGCCTACTAACTGAAACTACATTAGAATGAGGAGTTTTAGTTTGTTAAAATTTACTTAATTATTTAATTAAAGATTAATATTATTTTTAATTAGTAATGTTGATGATTATTTATTATATTCTTATTAATAACCAGTATTTAATTATTGGGTATTGTTGTTAATATAGATTTTCTAACTACACTAAATTCTGATAATTTACATGATGACTTTAAAGCACAATCAGTTTTGGAACCGTAGGACTCTTAATTAAAATTTATTTGTGATTTAAAGTAACTACTTTGACAACTTTTTAGGAGTGGATGAGTCCACTTCTAAGATGTTGTTTATTTAAATTTTAGGATACCACGTGTTTAATTAAATTTTATGGATAAACATGTGTTAAGTTAATAAATAGGTATCTATTGAGAATGTTTAGGAGTAAAACTATCCACTCTAGCCTGAAGTTATTGTTCAAATTTACACTTTCCTTTTTTTAGGAAAGGATTAAGAGTGGGAATTTCCCACTTCACACGACAGTGCATTGTGATGCATGTTAGTGGGTTTTTTTATTGAAAGACAACTAATCAAAAGAAGACACTTGTCTAATTTGTTTAATAGTTTGAGTACAGGTGTCTGAATAGAAGAGATACATGTGTGTGACTAGGGGAGGTTTTGGCCTTAAATCATTCATTTAATATATATATATATATATATATATATTAGATTTGAATTTCAACGCCTAATTCAAATTCTCTCATTAATTCCTTTAATTAATCATCCCCTATCATTAATTTCATTTTGTTAGTGTTAAAAACTTCAATTTTAGCTACAAAAAGATTTGAACCTTGGTTACTTAATTTTAACAACTACAAGTTCGCCAATGAACCACACACATTTGTTTTCTATGATTATATGTATTTTTAATTTTAGGTAAATTTCTCTTTCCTTAATGAGTGACAAGTTTTTATTAATAAATGCCAGAATTATTTATTAAAATTTATATACAAATAAATATTAAGATTAATTATATTGGTTTTTGAAAATTGACATTCACATTTTAGTTTTTTTGTTTTTTTTGCATTTTAGTTATTCCATCATTTTTTAATGGTTACTAATTGTCTCCCGATATGTCACAATTTATATAAACCATTAAATTATGGTTTTTTACATTTAAATGACTTATTTACAATCATATAAAATTTGTAAATATAGTTAGTAATATATTTTTTAAGATTTATTTGAATTTTTTACCATATTTATGCGTATTTCAATTTTTCGTTCGTATCCAAAGCATATCCCAATATGTCTCTTAAATTTGTCTTTCCGATACACATTACGTTTTCGATACTTTGAATCTTGTCATCATCATCATCATCATCATCATCAAAAATTTCCACGTACAAATCACATGCAGAGCTATTACTTTATTAGTTCTCTCTAAATCTATAAAACAATGTGCAAGACAAACAAACAAAAGTACCCAATTAATTTTGAGGCAAACTTTCGTCAATGGGACATGTCTCRTGCTGGACTTATGGCAGTTGTAATCCCAACCTGTTCATCATATTCTGGTAGCAGATTTGAGATTTCTCCTGGAGAAAAAAAAAATAAAATAAAAAAAGATATTATTGAACCCATGTCTCATGCTTGCCTAATTTCTTTTAGGCTACAAACTTGGATGAATATCAATTTGTCAAAACGATTTTATGAACTGGTAAATATCAATGATACCAGAAGAGCTTTGACCTATCATAGTACACCCGTGAATTTTGATGAATACCACCTCATTGGGCACTTCTTTTATGAAATTTTTTTTAGTACCGTATCATTGGTCAACCCCTGGTAAAGTATCATATGGGATTACAATCAAAGTATTATATTGCTATTAATTTAACAAAACCCGAATGCAGCTAAAATCACCACCCTTGTACTATGGGGTCTGTGACAGACCCTTCTGTACATTGTTTTGCAACAAAGACCCCTTGTACGATAACCGTGAAACAAAGACATCCTTCTGTTAGCTTTCTGTTAAAATTGGCCATTGCAATATTTTGTAATCCCCATATTACCATTATAATAATTATTTGGACAATTGAAGAAAAATACAGTTCATCTTTCTCAACCTCACGATACATCAACAGCAGAGGTGATAGCTGTTGCAGCGGCGGCAGACTTCGGTTGAAATCCTCCCTCTCTCTCCCCCGATCTTTCTTCTTCCCCTTCCCCTTTCTCTCCTCCCCTTTCTTCCCGATTTCTTCTGTTTTCCGTTCCTTGCATACGGAGAGAAAGAAAGTAAACTAATAATGGGAGCCATGACATCACTTTCTTTGCTTAATTACTGTGGAGAAAGATGCATTTTAGCCTTAACAAGCAACGGAGAACTGGCCACGTCTGTGTCATACGTGTGTGAGATGTTCTGTGCAAGGAAAGCATCAATTTGATTGGCTTGAATTATTGCAAGCAACAACTATTTTGGACAGCTAGCCAGTAAAAACTCTATTTTGGCTGCTATTAAAATGACGGAAAGTCTCAAATGGGAGAAGGTTTTCTGAGCCGGATTCTTAATCAGCAATCAAAGCAATAATCTTCTGGTATTCCTTGGCAGTTTCTGTTTTGATAGATCAAGTCTCTTCAAAAATAGAGCAACACATGTAGTTGCTCAAGAAATTAAGAAAAGTGAGAAGCAATTACCTCTAGGTGCTTGAGATCAGTCGCTGTAGATACATCCTTGACATTAGTTAGTTATAGATGTTTAAAAGGTCATCCCAGCTGGGTATGGTCATATTCCTGGTGAGACCATTTGCAACTGCTCCAGGGTAGAGAAGGGCCTTCACCATCACCAGAGAAACTCTCACTTGCTATCAATTGAGAACATGTGACCTCTATTGGTGTTGTACACATCCCAGATAAMTATGGGACCCTGTGAAACGAACAGAACTGGATTCCATTAATATTCCAAACAAGCAGAACCCAGCTGTTTGATTTCCCCTCCAAACTTTTGCATGTAACAAAAAGAGATTTATTCCATTTCAATCGAGTAAGCCAGGCGAAAGGAGGCCCTAAAAACTAATGTCATCTAGTCTGTGCTTTTAAGCTTAAGAAGAACAACCTTATCTACAAGGAAAATCATGAAATCCCATTGGGTTAAACTCCAAGATATGGAAAACACGGAAAAGCAAATCTATTGTCTCGCCCATTTGTTCGACGTAGTTAAAGACAACTATAAATTGGCATTTCAAGGTCAAAGGAGATGCATTTATTACATGGAGAGAAAAGATACAAAATCTAGTTTCATCTTTCATGCAGGTGGAATTTGGCCTCTTCTAGGATCAATCTGAGATCAATGTAGGTGGAATTTTCGAAGATAATGCAAACCCAACATATATATAGATGAAGCACAACATCAGAGATTCATGAAGAAGCTTTACTTTATTACTTACCGGATCGTAAGCCATTGGACAAGCATAAGACCAGTAGAGGTGAACATTGCAAATTAAGGAGAAGGTTTTAAACCCATATCCTGAAAAATGGTTTGAACCATTTTGTTTGGTTTTATTCCATAATTAGAATGCTTCCATTGGTGCTTCATTGATACAACCAAGGAGGGTTCCAGATTATAGAACATTTAAGACTTCCAAAGCTTCTAAACCACAATGCAAAGAGCAGAAAACAGAGGAAATCGGAAAGAAGAGGAGAGAAAGGGGAAGAAGAGAGAGGAGAGAAAGGGGAAGGGGAAGAAGAGAGATCAGAGGAGGGAAAGGGACGACTTGGGAAGTCCGCTGCCACTGCAACAGCTACCGCTGCTGCTGTTGTATCATGAGGTCAGGGAAGATGAACAATGTTTTTCTTACAATTGTCCAAATAGTTATTATAAGGGTAGTATGAGGATTAAAAAATATTACAACGGCAGACTTCAACAAAAGGCTACTAGCAAAAAGGGGTCTTTGTCTCACAGTCATAGTACAGGGGGTTTTTGTCGCAAAACAAAATACAGGGGGGTATTTTTCACAGACCCMATAGTATAGGGGGGTCTTTGTAATTTATGCAAAAAAAAAGAAGAGTTTTGAGTCAGATTGCTTTCAATTTGCTTTCTATCTAGCGGATTTGGCATTGTGCTATTGTACATAAACAACCCAATGAGACAAATCCTTAACTCAGAGACAGTGAGAAACTGGTCCTCTTTTATGCTGATTGGGAAAACAAACTGTATAAAACCAAGCCCTAAACTGCTCTAAAGCAAAAGGATTTTGATAAATTAGGATTAAGAGAACTACAAACAGTAAGAAATTGCCAAATAATACTCATTCATGTGCAGTTAGAGTAATACTAATATACTTGTTCCCCAGAAGTTAAATGTGTGGTGAAACTGCACTCATTCATGGCTTGAAGTTAAAAACTAACATAACTTACAGTAGACAATAATGGTGATCCAGCACTATCACAAAATTGAATTTCATGCCCTGTGATGAAAAAAAAAAGTTCTGTCTGGTGCTTATCTGATACAAAGAATTGCGGCAATTGCAGAGAATAATCAAATAAACCCTCGTGCAGAATTGGCCTTAGCATCTTTAAAGACTATACTGATACCAGACCAAAAATTCCTAACAGGTTGATGGCAGGATCCTGATCACTAGGAGTGCCACTCGGTTGGAATGTTATGACCCCTACCTTGGTACCATTTTCTGATAGTGACTCTTCCCTGATGAGAACAAGCTCTTGCATCCATGACTTCTTTTGAAGTAGACATGATTTTCAGCCTTAAATCCTCATCATATAGAGTTGTAGACTCAAAAATAAGTCTGCACCCTGAAGGCAGAAGACATCAATCACTACAAATAGTTGGAACCAATACCAGCATGTCCAACTAAGAAGATAATTAGTGCTAAAACCAACCTAGAAAGATGACCACAACCATCTGTTATAATCTTATTTTTGGAATTTAACTGATGCAGTTCATATGAATTTCCAGAGAACAAATGGTAGTTTTCATCGATTGTTCCATCTTTTAATTAGGTTTTGTAGGCGGAAGCCATAATAGGCAGACCTTCTATGCTTCAAATAAAATCTGCCTGCCACAGGGTTGATAAATTTTCTCACTAAAACTAAAAATTCTATGCATCTATGGTTTGTATAATTGTATTCTCACCATCTCCATTTTGCTTCAGTAATACCTATTTTAACCAATGTACAAAACATAGTTTTGGTCGAGGTAGATGAACATCCAAAACTCTATTAAACAGAAGAATCCAGGTTGCCAACAAAGATGAAGTCACGGAGACCTGTAAAATCAACTGAACAAATCCATTTGATAGTGATATATCAATGCACCAGTCATTACCACTGTTGGAGCCACAGCCATGAAGGATTGACCTTAACCATGTACCCTGTTAAAGGACGAACACAATACAACGAAATGCATTTATTGTATTTGGGAAGAAATCATTCATGGGCTTAGACATTTTGAAGTAATGAATAGACAACTTTCTATTTACATTCTCGCAAAACATGCCTACTAGTCCTACTAGACCTTCAGCAAATGGCATTAACATCTAAAAAACTACCTATTAATCCTAAACCAAGACCTTCAGCAGGAACCATTAAAATGCAGAAACAAAAACAGAAAACTAAGCTATTTCTGTCTAAGCAGCTTCAAATGTGAGAAAGAATCATCAGTGGATGATTTATCATATCCCAGGTAGTGCCGTTCAGTCTACTTTTCCATTACTTTCTCATTCCTTCAGTTATCCACTTCTTTCTGTGTTAAACCAAAATGAACCGTTTCAACTTTCAATCAACGCATCGCCATCAAGGTGCGAACTTTGTTTTCTCTCTCTGCCTTCTTAGCAGTGGGTGTCCTCTTTAGTCTCCGGAATTCTTCCATCACGACCTTCTCAACTTGGTCTATTGAGTTCAAGAGTTTCTTCTGTGGGGTCAGGACATCAGATCCTCCAGCAACCTGATTATCAATACCAAGCAAAGATTTGGCCAGATAGCCGACAGGTGGTGGGCAAGCCTTATTAGCAACTTGATTTGGAGAGAGAACAGAGAGGCTATGCTCGAGGGGAGAACATGAAACAGGTAGGTTAGAGTCATGAATATTCAACTCCTGTGGTGAAGGGCTGATAAGTCGTTGGCTTTCAGCCTCTCTCAGGCGAGCATTTCTCCTTTCGACAGCCTAAAGAAACATAAAAATAYAGAATTCAGACTCGGACCCAACAAGGAAGAAGAGACCAAAAAGGATGAATGAAAAATAAATCTGCAAAAATGCACCAAATGCATGAGAAAAAKATGTTCGACAGAATTTGTACCACAACTAAATTCAACAATGTACCCTGGTTCAACGTCACGATCTAAAAGGCAACAGTGATTTCAGTAATCATCAAAGGTGCATCTGAACCTTTTCTGCCTAGATTGAAAGAATAACTAGTGGATATTACATTTTGTAAGCTATTTTCGGCCATTCTCAATATTGGGGCGATCCAGAATAGATTGAAGGGAAAGGAGGGAATAAAAGTTTCAGGAAAGAAGCAATAAAAAGTTCAGGAAAATATCAAAATAAAGAAACAGTGAGACCAGGAAGAAAATTTACCCGTATAATAGAAGTAATGTCGCGAAGAGGCCTCCTGGGGCACCAAGAAGGCAGAGGAGTGGTTGCAGCACGTCCTCGGCTTCGGCCACTTCTCGCCGCCGGAGTATTCTGTCGCCCCAACAACGGAGACCTGTGTGAAATCCGGCCACGCCCATTTGCCGACCTTGGAGTACCATAAGCCGCCCTTCCAATATTGACGCCCCGTGAAACCACTGTAGCTCCCACCCTTGCCGTGCGTTCCGGTAAAGCATCCAACCTCGCAGTTCCCCGGGAAATTGGAAAACCGATGAAGTCTCGACCATCGGAACTACCCAGTCTTGAAGGCGAGCCGAACAAGTTTGCTGCACCTCCGTCACCGAATCTTAAAGGGGAGCCAAACAAGACCCGTCCATCGCCGTTGCTGATTCTTGCAGGAGAACCAAACAGCCTCCCCCCTTGTTCCATATCGAGCGGATCCGCAGCCGATCGGCGACGAACAAATAACGACGCTGTGGGGTCCGGTCTGATTAACCTGTCTCTTGATTCCGGCATTGTTATCTTTGTCTAAAACAAGAAAATTTATAAGAATGCGTATTACTATTTCCGACGAACAAAGAATCAGATTTCCGATAACATACGCAAATCTGAAAACCTATTAAGAAAATCAAACAGAAAGGAGGAGAAGATTTGAAAACCGGAGACTACCTTGCTTCAGTTCTTGAGGATCTGGAGTTCACGATTGGTGGGGTTGAAGAGGAGGACGAAGTAACGTTTTAATGGCTTCCTCTACAGCTGAATCTGAAATTTGGAAAAGCTTCGAGAGAGAGAAAGAGAGAGAGAGAGAGATGAAAGCGTGAAATTTGAAAATTAAAAAGAGCGGCTGAATTTTGAAAAGCTAAAACTAAACCCGGGTTAACACTTAACACAGGTCTACGACTCAACGTTGGTTATCGCTTGGAGCGTTGAGAGTGAGTCCCGTCGTCCTGGGAATGGCCGAATGGGATGGCAATTTTGAATTTTCCCATCCCCGCCGGCTACCCGGCTGGTCGGTTCGGGTCGGGTCGAGGATGGAAATTGTTTGGCGGTGGCAGGGACGGGATTGGGTCAATCGGGTTGAGTCGGACCGTGTTGGGGATCCCCGATCAAGGATGGGGACGGGGTGGGTAGTAATGCGTCTCGGCCTCCAATATTATGCCGTTTGGCATGTACTCTTAGAATGATCTTTTTGAGTCTTTCTGCATACGTCTTTTGGTATTTTCAACTTGTGGTTATCAAATCAAATGGAAAAGGATCAGTTTTYACTTTTGAACTTATGGGAGCCCCTAAAAACCGCATGGAAAGATTTGCCAAACACCATCTATATATTAAGACCATGCTTGATCGAGAGATTGAGAGTGCTTAAAAATAAGTGTTTATTCAAAATAATTGCTTATTTTGGCCATTAAGCACTTATTGGAGAACATCTCATCCTCTGCATAGTATTACGTAGGGAGAGATGTTCCTAATTCACAGGGGGTAATGTATTGTGGGTAGGCGTGGGCAGCTGGAGTCGATTGAGGCCCTGTTTGATGAAATACTTGTTCACAAGTCTTCTTAAAAGTACTTATTTTAACAATCCTTTAGGCTGTTTTGTAACTCACTTTTCAAATCACTTGTTATGTTTTTAAGTACTTATTGGGGTGGGAATGCTTGATAAGCTACTTTCCCCATAAGCGTTTATATTTATTCAAATGACATTTTTAACCCTCACTTTACTTGTACATATATACAATACTTTTCACATGTTATACTATACATTTCAACTGAGAGCCCACGTGGATCCCCACATGGCTGTCATGTGGATCCAATTAATAATAATAATAATAATAATAATAATAATAATAATAATAATAATAAAATTATCATAATAATAATTATAAATAATGTTAATAATTAATATTAACAAATAATGAATAATATTGATAAATAACAAAATACTACCAAAAAGTACTTTCAAGGCGTAATTTACACAAAATACTTCTAGAAAGCACTTTCAAGGTGTAGTTTACACAAAATACTTTCAGAAAGTACTTTCAAGATGCAGTTTTCACAAAATACTTCCAAAAAGTGCATTTAAGGCGTAGTTTAAACAAAATACTTTCAGAAAGTACTTTTAAGGCGCAGTTTTCACAAAATACTTCCATAAAGTGCTTTTAAGGCAATTTATACAAAATACTTCCAGAAAGTACTTTTAAGGCATAGTTTTCACAAAATACTTCTAGAAAGTACTTTTAAGGCGCAGTTTTCACAAAATAATTCTAGAAAATACTTTTAAGGCACAGTTTTCACAAAATACTTCCAGAAAGTACATTAAAGGCGTAATTTTCACAAAATACTTTCAGAAAGTACTTTTAAAACGTAGTTTTCACAAAATACTTCCAGAAAATACTTTTCAAGCACAGTTTTCACAAAATACTTCTAGAAAGAATTATTCATGACTGCATTTTATTATTTTTTTTTACATAAGTGCATGTTTATACCATCCTACCTCACACCATAGACAAATATCATGGCCTAGGCCTATTTGACATTGGCCTTGGTTGGGCCATAGGCTGAAATGGGCTTGGGCTTAGACTTCCTTGGCCTTGGCAGATTTTGGATGTGGGTTGGAATGGTTTGGACCCAAGGTTACAGCCGGCCTATATGGCCTTGGCCGAGTTGGGCTAAGCATGGAATTGGTTTGAGATGAGCTTGGGCCTAAGGTGGGCTTCTAGATTGGAATGGGCTTARGATTCTAGGTGGCAATGAGCTTAGGTTGACATTTTGACACTTTAGTTGGACTAACTAAGGGGATATGGGCTTGGACCTAGGTTTAGTTCTCAAAGAAAATCTCCAAAGAATAAATACCTAAAGCCAAGTGTATGAATTATGATCAGAAATTTCTGGGATTTTCAACTATCCATGAAGTTAGGTAACCCTTAGTTGACCTCTTAATGTTAGCAGTTGCTTTGGCTCAATTGTTAAGCCCTAATCCTAAGGACTAGTTATCATCACTGGTTTTTGTTTCACAGTTTTATGTTTTATTATTGATGATTTCATAATTTTAGATTTCCAATGAGAGATCTATCATAATTCATAATAGATTTTAAACATTTGAAACAAATCTTTTTCAATTTGTACTGAAACAACCAATAACAACATCAAACGATCAAATACCAATAAAAATAAGATCAATATGTGATAAAAATAAAAGTCAACTTTTATGAGGATGGGAGAAGGTCCGGTGGGGCACAACCCAACCTGAATTCAACTTTGGGTTAGGATTGCCTAGATCAGTTGAAAGTTGGGTAGGGTTAGGATTAGGTTCAGGGGTTCAAAGCTGGTTTTTTCTTTACACAAGGTGCTGGCAATGGACAAGTTCTGAAGAGTTCTCTGTCAAGCAAATTACTAGTTCATTTCAGCCCAGCCCCTGGCATAGAAATTTCTAGTTCTGAAGAGTTCATTTTAGCAAATAGCAAGTTTATCTCTAATAAGTTGCATATTTGCAATTGATCAAATCTTTTCAGCATGGAAGTATAAATTCAGCTAATGCAACCAGAAAATAATTAAGGACATATCAGAATGAAGAATGGTGAATTTTTGCTCTAGGAAAATGTGAAAATGTTGAAAAGAATAAGAATTCTTGTGAAATTAACATTGGAATGTCGTCATTCTTTTTGAGTGATTTCTAAACCCTGAGTATTGTAAAGAAAAGAGGTCTGAATTTACCTATTTCTAGCTGTAAGATGTGGAGAAGAAACTTGCTTTGAAAATAGGTAGGCTTCCAGTGGTCAATGCCAAGACTTTAGACTCCTACTTACACACAAATCAGAAATTAGAACATTGAACAATTAGAAACTTGCTTTGAAATAGGTAGTTTTTCAGTGGTCAATGACAAATCTAAAGAGTGTCCCTGAATCAATTAGAACATTGAACAGATCTTCCTCAAACATTGAACAGTTGAGGGATCCAGATTCCGGAGTGTCCCTGAATCAATTAGCCGCACTGTTATCGTACAGGTCAAGAACTGTGTAGCCTATTGAGAAATTCTAGCTAAAATAGGAATTCATGCAACTCTTGCATCCCTCAAACATGGAGGGACCCATGAAAAAGTTGGACATGTCGTTTAGTGGGTTTCACACACTGTACGTAGGGAAAAGAAATCCACAAGAAAGAAGAATAACTGAAGAAGCAAAACAGATTTTCCATGAGGTTATGTGCTTTTGAGGATAACGGCCATCAATTACAAGTGCATAAGACCAATTAATGCAGCAGTCTTTTGATGTAGTTGAAGTTGATCTCTAAATCTGGGTTAGGGCTCTAAGCAAATCATTATCAAACCTTTTTCGAGGTCTTTGTCCAGTTTCAAGTTAAAAAAACCAAACTTACCTCTTGTCGCCGGTGGCTGGATGGTGAGAATGTCGCCGTTCAAACAAGGGAGTTCAAGTGTAAATCTGTGAAGAACAGGGAGTTCAGGTTAGAAAAAAAACCAAAACAAATGATTAAAATGAGAACCACAAACTTCAGAAAATAGGAGGAAGTGGCCAAACGATAAGTCCGCCGGCCACTGTTCCTCACCGCTGATCGTCATTGGTGGACCTACCAACTAGTGCACCGCTGCTGCTAGGATTTGAGGATCGAATGAGTGGAGAAGGGAGAGGTATAACCTCGCTGGGGTGATGGAGGCCCATCCCAAGGCCCACATCACCTTAGGGGCGGCAGCTCATAGGATAAGGATAAGGATAAGGTTAATTCAAGAAAGGATAATTCAAGAAGGGATAATTCAAGAATTCAAGACTCATCAAGAATTCAAGAATTCAAGACTCATCAAGAATTCAAGATCCATCAACATTTCCAAGAGTTCAAGATAATCCAAGACTTCCAAGATTCATGCATGGAGAAGATCAAGCCAAAGAATTCGATCCTATCAAGACCAAGATCAAGAAGAATTTGATCCTATCCAGATTAGATGTTTTGATATCTATCTTAGTTGTTCTTTCCTAGTTCTTCTACAATTTCCAGATGTACTATAAATGTTGTTCTTTCCAAGTTAATACACACTTCAGATTTACACTTCAGATTTTCTCTTCAATTCTCGCCACCTTTTCTCTCTCCTCTAGATATTTTCTCTCTTTCTTGTTTCGCTAGAAACTTGGTTCGCCCGGTGCTTGCATAGCCAGCCCGGTTTATTGCTTCCACGCTGCGTCAAGTGGTATCAGAGCAGGGAATTCGCCCAATCAGATGACCAACCAAGACGGTAGCAGTCGCAACCCACCCCGTGACGGAGATCAGGGATTCCCAGCTGTTTGGAGAGCAATCGAAGAGCAGCACACAGCCACACGTAACATCGAATAGCAGCTGGCAAAGATGGTTGAACAACTATGAACCTTGTTACGGGAGGTTGTTCCACGGAACCGGGAAAATCCACATCCAATCGAAAGAGACGACCACGACAGACCGCCCGTCAACGCTGCATCTCGGCGTCCAGTTCTTGACGATGACAATGATGATGAGTTGGAATTTGGTGGTGCTCCAGTTTTTCCCGACAATGACAGAAATGGCAGAAATTGGCACAATCAAGGTAATTTCAATCCCCGTAGGAATAATGATGAATTTAAACTCAAAGTAGATATTCCTACTTTTAGTGGAGATCTTAGCATAGAGGGACTTCTAGATTGGATCACAGAAGTCGATCGTTTCTTTGAGTACATGGAGATACTAGAGGAACGAAGGGTAAAATTGGTAGCTTTCCGATTAAAGAGAGGCGCATCTRTTTGGTGGGAACGCCTAAGAGAGACCCGGATCAGAGAAGGAATGGGTCATGTTCGAACCTGGAGGCGCATGAAACAGCTTATAAGAGGTAAATTTTTACCCCCAGATTATGAACAGTACATGTTTGAATCTTACCAACGGTGTGCACAAGGTGCTCGTAGTGTTAATGAATATACATCCAAATTTTTAAGATTAGCTGAAAGAAATCAATTATCTGAAAGTGATAACCAGCAGGCAGCCCGTTATCTGAGCGGTTTGAGACCGTCTATCAGAGATAAAATTGGTGTACAGATGGTTCTTAGTGTGCAGGAAGCAAGGAACCTAGCCTTGAAAGCAGAATTGATGTTCCAAGAAAAGGCCCGTAGTGATAATTATCGCCGGTACAGCGGGAGCGACAACAGACCGGCAACTGTCGACAGAAACAAATCAGCTCCAGTAGTACAACCTTCTCACCTGGCAAGTACARCTAACGCCGGTAARGCCRTCACARGAGGACATACTCGAGGTAACCCTTCCAACCCTCCTAAATCCAGTAATCCCTATGCAAAGCCTGTTCTTCTTAAATGCTTTAAATGTAATGAGGTTGGACATAGGTCCAGTGACTGCCCCAGAAGGAAGGCAGTTAATATGGTGGAAAGGGAGGAGGAAGAAGATGTGGAGGAGGAAGTATATTGTRGACCTGATGGGGAAGATGATGAGGGTCCATACGAACATGAAGAGTATACTTGTGTTGTGAGGAAATTAATGTTGTCTCATAAAAATAAAGATACCTCTCAAAGGCACAGATTGTTCCGTACCAGATGTACTGTCAAGGGTAAATTATTGATAGTGGCAGTCAAGAAAATATTATTTGCAGGGATGTAATACAAAAGTTACAACTACTTCCTGAAAAACATACAAACCTATACACAATTGGGTGGATTAAGGAAGGAGGTGGCATACGGGTGGAGGAACGCTGCAAGGTACCATTTTCTATTGATAAGTATAATGATGAAGTATATTGTGATATTGTAGACATGGATGCTTGCCATATTTTGTTAGGTAGGCCTTGGCAATTTGATACAGATGTAAGACGCTTCCATGGGTTAGCAACTTTCTACAGGCGATTTATTAAACATTTTAGCAGTATTGTAGCTCCCATCACTGAATGTTTGAAAAAGGGAAAATTTCAATGGGGAGAAGAGCAAGAGCAAAGTTTTGCTCTCATAAAAGAAAAGTTATGTACTGCTCCTGTCCTTGCTTTACCAAATTTTGATAAACTGTTTGAAGTTGAATGTGATGCAAGTGGAGTTGGTATAGGGGTTGTATTGTCCCAAGAAAAGAGAYCCATTGCTTTCTTCAGTGAAAGATTATGTGAAGCCAAGAGAAAGTGGTCCACTTATGATAAAGAGTTCTTTGCATGCTAGATGGTCTGCTTTCCTTGACAAATTCCCATACAAAATTGTGTACAAGGCTGGACAACAAAATAAAGTGGCCGATGCCCTTACTAGAAGAATAGCCATCATCAAGACCCTCAGTATGGAGATTGTGGGTTTTGAATGCCTAAAAGACCTATACGCTCAGGATGAGGACTTCCAACAGGTGTGGGAGAAATGTGTGAATCGACAGCCAGCAGATGATTTCTACATTCATGATGGGTTCCTTATGAAAGGGGAACAACTATGCATCCCTTGCATCTCCCTCCGTGAGAAGATCATCAGGGATCTACATGGGGGTGGACTAGCAGGACACGTGGGAAGGGATAAGACAATTGAAGCAGTTAAGGGGCGTTATTACTAGCTGAAATTGAGGAGGGATGTGGCCACCATTGTGAGTATGTGCTATATTTGTCAGACAGCTAAGGGATAAACCCAAAATACTRGTCTCTACATGCCCCTACCCGTTCCTACTGCTATTTGGGAAGACCTGTCCGTGGATTTTGTGCTAGGCCTGCCAAAGACCCAAAGAAACATGAACTCCGTCTTCGTAGTGGTTGATAGGTTCTCTAAAATAGCTCACTTCCTCCCATGCAAGAAGACAGCAGATGTCTCAGCAACAGCCAAATTATTTTTCAGGGAGATTGTCTGTCTACATGGGTACCCAAGACTATTACATTAGATCGAGACACAAGGTTCCTAAGTCACTTTTGGATGACCCTATGGAGGTTATTTGATTCGTCACTAAATTTCAGCAGCACAACCCATCCGCAGACAGACGAACAATCCGAGGTGGTAAACCGGACCCTTGGTAACTCGATTCACAGTATATGTCGAGAGAGACCAAAACAATGGGATTTCGCCATTGCACAGGCTGAGTTCGCCTATAATAATGTAGTACAAAGTTCTACAGGCAAATCTTCATTCTCCATTGTCTACATGAAGGCTCCAAATCATGCATTGGACCTAGTAAAATTACCCAGAGTACCCGGTGTCAGTGCCTCCGCAGAATTGATGGTGGACCAGATCCAATCCGTCCAAGAAGCCGTGAAGCAGAAACTAGAGCAAACTAGCGCCAAGTACAAGTTGGAAACAGACAAGCATTGTCGGCCCCAAGTATTTGACGTAGGTGACGAAGTTATGGTATTCTTGAGGAAGGAAAGGATTCCCGTGGGAAAATACAGCAAGTTGCAGCCTCGAAAGTACGGTCCATACAAGATCATGAAGAAAATCAATGACAATGCCTATGTCGTGGACCTACCAGATCATATGGGTATCTCCAAGACCTTCAATGTTGCTGACATCCATCGCTACCTGCCAGAGATGACACTTGCCTATCCCAGTCACGACTCGAGGTCGAGTTCTTTCCAAGTGGGGGAGAATGATGGAGGCCCATCCCAAGGCCCACATCGCCTTAGGGGCGGCAGTTCATAGGATAAGGATAAGGGTAAGGTTAATTCAAGAAAGGATAATTCAAGAAGGGATAATTCAAGAATTCAAGACTCATCAAGAATTCAAGATCCATCAACATTTCCAAGAGTTCAAGATAATCCAAGACTTCCAAGATTCATGCATGGAGAAGATCAAGTCAAAGAATTCGATCCTATCAAGACCAAGATCAAGAAGAATTCGATCCTATCCAGATTAGATGTTTTGATATCTATCTTAGTTGTTCTTTCTAGTTCTTCTACAATTTCCAGATGTACTATAAATGTTGCTCTTTCCAAGTTAATACACACTTCAGATTTTCTCTTCAATTCTCGCCACCTTTTCTCTCTCCTCTAGAGATTTTCTCTCTTTCTTGTTTCGCTAGAAACTTGGTTCGCCTGATGCTTACATAGCCAGCCCGATTTATTGCTTCCACGCTGCATCAAGGGGTATTTTGGTCATTATAAAAATTTGTTAGGGGCTGGTTCGTCCTATTATTTTGGAGAAGTACTTAAAAAAAAGCCAACTTGAAGCCATTTTTTCAAAGTACTTCTTTAAAAAAAATACTTGTTTCCCACTTTTTTGCCAAACACCCATAAGTACTTAAAAACCACTTAATGTGTGGTCCCGTGTCTTAAAAGAAGTACTTCTTTTAAGTGTTCTCAAACACTACCTGAGAGTGCTTAAAAATAAGTGTTTATTCAAAATAAGTGCTTATTTGGGCCATTAAGCACTTATTGGTATTTGGGAAATAAGTCTGAAATAAGTGCTTATTTTAAAAATAAGGGCTTATTTTTTAAGCCCAAATTTCCACCTTTTTTTAAGTGCTTATACAATAAGCACTTATTCAATTTTTTCTTCCAAAATTATCTCTAGTTGAATTTTAAAATACCACTTATAAAATTATCCCTACTTGAATTTTATAAAACGTACTTTTATGAAAGCACTTTGAAAGTACTTTTACAAAAGCATTTTTTAGAAAGTACTTTTATGAAAGCACTTTTATAAAAGTACTTTTACAAAATAACTTTTAAGAAAGTACTTTTACAAAAAACACTTTTATGAAAGCACTTTTACGAAATCACTTTTACGACTTTTACAAACGTATTTTTATAAAGTGCTTTCATAAAAGTACTTTTGTAAAATTGCTTTCATAAAAGTGTTTTTATAAAATGTTTTTGTAAAAATGCTTTCATAAAAGTACTTGCATAAAAGTGTTTGTATAAAAGTAATTTAATAAAAGTACTTTCAAAAGGGTATATTTTGAAAAATTGAAAGAAAATGAAGGAAAAAATAGTCACAAATGTTTATTTAAGTGCTTATTAGAGAAAAATACTACGTACCAAACGTCCAATAAAAAATAAGCACTTGAAAAAGTTGAGTGCCAAATGTAAATAAGTGCTTATTTGAATAAGCACTTGTTTTTAAGCACTTATTTTTAACTTAAAGCACTCTCAAACATAGCCTAAATAAGATAAAAGACTTAAACACACCCTGAGTTTCTAAAAATTGACTTAAATATATCCTAAATTTTTAAAATTGACTTAAATATACCTTGTGGGTGACTCCATTGGACTTAATCATACCCTCCTTCGTTAAAATATAACATGTGAGCTAATAAAAAATTTTAAAAGCTAATTTTGCCCTCCAGTCCTCCGTGTGGTGTGATCTTTTGCTTCCTCTTCTTCAAACGAGAAAAAAGGGAAAGAGAGTGGGAGAAGAAAAGATAGAGAAAAGTTAGATATGTTGAGAACACAAATATACACCGGATGTACCATTCCTTAATCAATTCCTCTCTCTCTCTCTATCTCTCTCTCTCTACTTTGTTAGAGATGGTTTGGCTATATAAACTCATGGCTTTCTCTTCTGTACGAGTTGCAAAAACCAATGTTTAGGAAATTGGACTAGACTGACCTATCGGATCAGTTGAACCTAATCAGAGACTTAGCCGATTCAGTCACACCCCAATAACCTTATTTGTTAGAAACCCATTGAAAACCGGTTGACTAATTGGTTAAACCGAAAAACAGTAAATTGGTCTCGGTTTCATGAAACCACCCAGACCATTAAACAATTGAAATTTTAAAATGTGTTTAACAAGACTTACATCTCTTATGTTATTTAATGACTCTTCATTATATATATGTGTGTGTAAAAATTATAAAATATATTATATATAGTATTTATAGAACCTGTAGTATACATACGTATAGGCCATGTCACCACAGTTTGACCTCCAGCTCAACCCTAATTGAATCTCTAACCCCTGAACCTCTCCCTTCTCCGGTTCTATGACTGGCCCAGTTGTATGAACATTGACAAAAACTATTGTTTGTCAGATTTTTCAGAAGGGAGATAGTTGAGTTTAAATTCGCTCCTTCATGGGGGAAGAATGCGCCCCTTTGAGTGCCTAGAGAGGCAATGGACAAAATTCAAAAATACTTATTAAGTATTCCACTATTCTAAGTTTCTTGTGGTTGCCCGTCCAAACTAATGGAGGATTTGTTGAGCTCTTGATTTGAAAAGAGCAAGACAATCAGGGCCATCCAAGATCAGCATTTGAATTAAAAAGAGTGATAATAAAAGAATACTGAGTTGTGTTGCTGGTAGAATAAGCTAACATTGACGACCAAGCATGTTGAATAGCCACCAATTTCAGAGGCACCTAGCTTACATTATTTGCCTTTGATAATGGATCTTTGACATATGAGCACATTGTCCAATCTCCGACACACTAGATGGGTCTTTGAAATATTAGCACACCAGATGTACTATTCCTTCACAGTGGCTTGTTGAATGGTGGTTGAATCAGATTTCTAGCCATGAGTATTGTTTTGGTGGTGGTGATGTCAACGATGATTGGTTCTTGTTGGGATGATGTGTTTGCCGTGGGCCGGAGGATATTGAGCTGAAAGGAGGTGCAGCCCGATATGCCCACCATCCAAATTGAACACAAGTAAAGGTAAATTTTTCTTAGATATCTTCGATTCTTTTCGAAAATTTGAAAGAAAATGAAGGGTAAGATAGTCACAAGGTATATTTAAGTCTATTTTAGAAACTCAGGGTATGTTAGAGTATTTTACCCTATTAAATATTACTTACATTATATATATGATATGGTTTATACTTATTTAAAATATTATTTATATTTTAAAATTTTCTTTTATTTTAAATAAAACCTAATTTAAAAAAAAAACATTTAATTAAAAATTTCAAAGACTCTGGTCTCCACAGGGATTAGGGATGGAGGGTAACATTTATCCTTGGAAGGGGTTGAGGATGGGGACAGGGATTTGTTTCAAAATTGAAGTTGGGGGGAATATGATCCCCACTCTTAAAAGTTAAAAAGATATTATTTGTTTTCAAGGACTCGGGTCTCTGTAGGGACTAGGAATGGAGGGTAACATTTATCCTCGGTAGGGATCGAGGATGGGGACGAGGATTTGTTTCAAAATTGGAGTTGGGGGGAATATGATCCCACTCTGAAAAGTTGAAAAGATATTATTTGTATCTGAAATCTGAAAAGAATCATAGATGTTTTTCTACTTTTTAAGGCTCTTAATAGATAAGTTCGTTTGTGTTGAATCAATCCTTAAGCATTTGAAATTCCCTGAGTTTACTATTTTACCCCTAAAACAGACTATTTGGTAAAAATTATAAAATAATAAAAATAATTTATTAAAATCAAAATAATATTGAAAATTTTGAATAAATTCCAATGGAAATAAATAAAATATGTAATCAGCCTTGTCGATCTTTCCATCGATYTATCCGTTCAAAAATTCCCATCAATTGAAATTCCCTTCGATCGATCTTTTCGGTGCATAGTGGCCACGGCCATTACAAATTCAATTCAATTTTTTTTCAATAAAAAATAATGGACATAAATTTTATTCCATCTAATCAAAGTAGAATCATATTAGTAACCAACCCTCAAGGAAAAATAATATAAATTGATGGAGGACGATTTGGCCTGACCTACGAAACGACGACACGTGGACACTGACTCAGCATAAGCGATAGCTCAGCATTGTCGCCCAGTACAACCAAGTAATGGGCCCATAAGGCAGCTTGCTACATCGTAGCACACAAAAGGAGGAGTTCGACACAACGCGAGCTTCGGGTTCCCTGAGCTACCTCTAAAGGGATATTCCGAGGCAACTTTAGCTCGCGAGTTAAGAAAACCAGCTCGCTCGAGCTCCCAAGTAGACAAGTCATCTCGAGGACCAATTCTACTGAGGGTACTCTTGAAGTATTCCGAGCTCGTTGCAAAATATCTTGCGAATGGGCCGCACGAGCATTCCTCAGGAAGCTTCTATCTGGCAGGTCGTACCGATAAGACTGTGCCACATCCCTTATTGACGGCGCAATCCCTGTCCTTTCGACAGTCTGCACCCATGTCTCTCAGCAGGCGGAGGCGTGCCTTTCACTTTGGAGACGTGTCACTCACCCGAGTGAGGAGTGCGTCACAACGGCCACCTGCGCAGCCCTGGTAGGTAACGGCTGTGGCAGGGGCCCAGTGGCGGTTATGCCCGATCTGACAAGAACGCCCCTAAAAAAACCCTCAGGGCAGAAGAGAAACTGCTTCTTGAGACCTCTAATCTCTCGAGTATAGTGATAAAAGCGTGACCTACACTCTTAGCTACCAACTCTTCTTTTCCTTCTTTCTTGCGTTCTAACTTAAGCATTGGAGTATTCCCACCAGGTAAAATCCCCGGAAATCCTCCCTTTCCATCTTCTCAGGTGCCGTCCGTTACCAACGAGGAGCCAGTTAGCAGCCATCTAGGAATGCCCGGATCGTGCCGCATCATAAATATTCCCAGAACAATTTACAGGTCCAAATGCCATTAAAGTTTAAACCAAGTAGAAATGAGAAGAAAGATAATCAATCAAAAAACAACGTCCGCCAATTACCTAAAATGATCAGATTACGTTATCAATTAAATGACATTTTTTACAGGAAATCAATCATTGTAAAGGGATCCCTCTATGTTCTTTGAGAGAAAAGAACATCATAGTGAGAGAGAGAGAGAAAAAGATTGCCACTATTGAGAGTTGCAACAACGATTGAAACTGTTATCAAATGCCACCTAAACGTCTACAACAAATTAGATGAAAGCCAAAAAAACTTAGATCCAAGTTTGATTAGTAATATTCGGATTCAAATGGAATCTTATCCATCATTTCTTCGTTTGGAATAGAAAAGTGGCATTGATTGCATATTATGAATAAATTAATTTCCATGAGACTTGACTTGGGATGATAATTTCATCTCAGCCAAGAAATTCCAGGCATGGGCCTAGGTTTTATGTTCAATCCCAATCCAAGCCCACATAAAATTAAGTATATATATATATAACATGAAATTTACAAATTATAATATATATTATATGTAATATTCTATATTATGTAATGTATAAAATAAATTTATATGCATATTATATGCTATTCAATATAAAATATTATATATTTGTAGTATTTTATATATAAAAGACATAGGTCCAGGATCAAGTCCAGCTTGGCCATGATCACCCCTAAACTTGATTCAAGTACACATAAAAGGATAAACTATTGAAACCTCCCCTGAATTTTCTGACCGTTGTTAAAACCTCCCCTGAAGTTTGGTAATTGCAGTCACTTCCCATGAACTTTCTAACATAGTCGCAAGTAGACCCCCTTTGTTAAAATCCTCTAACAAAGAGGCACAAAATGTCCAAAATATCCAAGCAAATATTTATTGAGACTGGTTTCTATAGAAAAACAATACAAACTTTATGAACAACAAAAAAGAGAGTTTGAAGTTGTAGTTTTACCTTTAAATGATTGATATAAAGGGCAAATTTGGAAAATAAATCAATTTCGTAAAAGAGATTGGAAGGGATTGAGGTAGCGATTGATATGAAGAGAAAAATTGGAAAATAAACATTTTTGTCAAAAGTAACAGCATGGGTATTTTGAACATTTAGTGTCTCTTGTTAGAGGATTTTAATAAAGGGAATCTACTTGCAACTGTGTCAGAAAGTTTAAGGGAGGTGATTTCAATTATCAAACCTCAGGGAAGGTTTCAGCAGTGGTCAAAACCTTTAGGGGAGGTTTTAGCAAATTACCCTAAAAAAATGTCATTATTCAATGTGAGTCCCAATTATATGTGGTCTTGGGTAGGGGTATAATTGGGTTGAACCCAGCTACATCCACAATTCTACATCCCATCTGCCTATCAAATTTTTGGGTTCTAATTTGATTTGAAATCCAATATGTCTGAATGGGATTGGATTAAGATTTCATGTTTTCATTTGCATTTGAATTGTTGTGCTAAAAATGACAAAATTAGAAAAAAGTCAGAAAAAATAATTGTTTTTAATGTATACATGTATAATTAATGTATATAAATACAAATATTAAATTTATTAGAGAAAATTTCACTTTAGTACCTGAACTTTGGGGGTAGTGTCAAGTTACTACCCGAACTTTCAAACGTGTCACTACAGTACCTAATCTTTCAAAAAGTGTCAAGTTGGTTCCTGCTGTTAACCAACCGTCAATTATTTGTTGAAAATGTCAAAACTACCCTTCAAAAGAAGACATTGTTTATTGTCTTCTACTTTGAGACTGAACCGGTTGAGGTGTTTGAGATTCTAGACTAATTAATGAAGTCATTGTCTTCTACCTTTAGATCGGAAACACATTCTTGTCTAATTATTTCTTTGCTTTTAGTTATTGTTTCCCTCATTCATATTTCATGTTTTTTCTCTCTTTATTTTTGAAGATAACCGGTTCAGTCTCAAGATAGAAGACAATGAATAGTGTCTTCTTTTGAAGGGTAATTCTGCATCTAACAAGGTGTAGAAAATTTGAAAAAAAAACAAAGCTTTTCAAGAAAACAACATTACTACATCTAACAAGGTGTAGCATCAAATCCATGTTCCCCTTACAATTCTATAATGTATAAACAAGTAATAGTTAAACTCAAAGATTTTGGTGAATAAGCAACTCAATGATTATCGAGTGCCTTGAGTATTTATATATATTTGTAATTTACAAGAGATAAGTACAGATGTGAAACAAACGTTTGAATTTGAAAATATACAATAGATATGCATAGCACCCCAAATTAGAACATTATCACTTGTGTGACGTGGAGTTGTCCCTTACACCCCCCTCAAGTGAAATAGTGGTATGACAGTGAGCTTGGATCGGAGTTCCTCAAAGCAAAGTGCAAGTAGAGGTTTGGTTAGGATATCAATGGGCTGGTCAGCACTACAAATGAATTGCGCCTTTAGGGAACCATCTTCAACACGTTCACAAATGAAATTGATGTTGTGCGATCCGATCACTTCTAACTGGCCGAAACTTGGCTCCTAATTGGCGATGGAGGGTATCTGAGGAGAAGGATGAGATGAAGAATCCCCGGGGATCTCGCCTGGCGGGAACACTCCAATGCTTAAGTTAGAGCTCTGTAAGAAAATGGAGAATATGGAAGAAGCTAAGAATGAAGAAAGCACAGAGATTGAGATTACCCTGGCCCCTTGGGGGCTGTGGTCCTTTTATAACGAGCCTCTACCAAATCAGGCGCAACCACCACTGCCAGATCGAGTGCAACCGTCACTGTCCTTCTATGACAGCCACTGTTTTCGGGGCTGAGGTGGCAGGCGCGGGCTGTCTCTACAGGATGCGTACCTATCAGGTATGAGACACATTTCAGAGGAGGCAGGTACGACGTCGCCTGCCAAGAGGCAGGGGTGCAGCCTCCAGGTTCGGCAGGTGTTGTCAGAGAGATATTTTCTGGACCTTCGGACTATCTTGAGCCGAGCTGCATTCTGTCGAGCTTCCTGATGCCGAGGTACTAGGTTGGGCCGAGCTACTATCTACCTGAGGCGCATCCCCAACAGAGGAGCCAAGGGCTCCGGCTCGTGGTGTCCCTACTTCGGGACACCCAAGTCGGATCGGGGTTTTCTCTTGGGAAAGGCTTAGAGCTCATCGGGAAGAGCTCGGGACCCAGGAGGAGCTCGGGCCCAGAGAGGAGTTTAGGATCTCCCACACTTGGTGGGAGTCAAGGTTGGCCGGGCGCTAATCCCCGGCGAGTCGCTTAACCCGCCGAATGACCAATGTTGGACTCGGCGGGTCCCTCCCGTTGAATCACGGTTGTGCTGTTAGGCTGAGCTGTTTGTCGAGCCAGGTCACACACATGTATCCCTGTGCTACGAGGTCGGGTCAAATCACCCTCCATCAGAAATGATAATCAAGTTCTATGTGCTTTCTCCTTACATGGAAGACTAGGTTGGCAGATAGGAAGGTGGCACCCCAAGTTGTCGCACAAAAGAGTAGGAGGAGAAGATAGGGTAACTCCAAACTCACGTAATAGCTTTTGGAACCAGACAAGATCAATAGTGGTAGTGGCTAACCTCCTATATTTTGATTCAGTGCTAGAACGGCCCATTGTGTGTTGCTTGCGTTAGCTCCAAGATATAATATTAGGCCCAAAGAAGATGATGTGGCCTCCTTGAGACCGTCTAATATCAATGCAAACAACCCAATTTGTGTCAGAGAATGCGTGAAGATCAAAATGTTTACAATGGGAAAGAAAAAGACTATGATTAGGTGTATCCTTAAGATAAAGGAGGATTCTTTTAACTACAACCCAATGATCAAAAATTTACAGACCATGTTAACTGAGAAGGATATCTTAGGTCTAGTGAGTGCGAGATATTGTAGGGAAGGTACTAGGCTCAAGTGTTGTTGGAGAGTAATGCATGGTATTTATCTACCATGGCAAGGCACCATCACAGGTCCTTGTTACCTGTGTATAACACGTGGGTTCAAATTCCTTCAATGAGCTAGCCAACATGGCATATTTTGGATTGGGGTTTAAAATACCAGCATGGGCCCATGTAACCATTGGATGAGTAGAACCACTTTGAGAGGTTATAGGAGAAGCAAAAGACGTCTGGCCCATAGAAGTAGTGTGCATTGGGCCCAATGAGATAGAATGGTCAATAGAGGGAGGTAAACCAGTTATATTAGGCCATGTATTAATGGACTGATGTGAGTGCTCTTCACTATTAGAGGTTGGTGGTGTATGGGAATGAAAGGGGAAGTTAGATTCGTTAAATACAACATTCCTGGAATTAAACCAACAACTTAAAGAGATATAGTAGCACTTGTAGCCCATCATAACACATTTTGTGGTTAGGAAGTCCATTTTGTGCTAACTATAAGGTCTAGTGTATGAGAAACTTGTATTTAGGGATAGTGCCAAAGAGTTTCTCCCAAAGAGAGTGAAAACCAATGGTTGAAAAAGGTAATCTATTGATAAGGTAAATAGTTGTTTCAAATGCATCAATCACTCCAATAAGTGGAACACGCCCATTGGATAAGAGTGTAAGGCCCATTTCAATGATGTGCCTGTGTTTTTGCTCTGCAAAACCATTCAGTGCATTTGAGTGAGGGCAAGACAAACGACGTACGATGCTGGTATCAAGAAGAAATTGCTTCAATGGTTATACTCAGAACTACCATCAGTATGTAAGTATTTAATCTTGTAGTCATGTAAATTTTCAACCATGTGGTTGAATTGCATAAAAATGGAGGGCACTTGAGATTTATTACGAATTGGATAAAGCCAAATATATCTGCTATAGTTATCAACAAAATGAGCATAATAACAGTGTCTGTGTATTGAAGGATGATGAACAAATTCCCATGCATTTGAATAAATTATTTCAAGTGGCATAGAAACAACCATAGAATTAGAAAGATAAGAAAGTTGATAACACTTCCTAAGTTGACAAGAATCACAAAATATAAGCTTCTTTGATGATGTAGGAAGACTAAATTTAGAGAGCATAAGCTTTCGCTAGTCGAGGGGTTGGATGACCCAGCCGCTAGTGCCATGGACGACCTAGCCACGTAGGTGGCACCTTGAGTTGGTAGAGCCCGTTCTTAACCCGTCCTCGGAAAAGAATTCTCTACGTCACTTTGTCCTTTACATAGAAGTCATGAGAGTCAAATTCAAAGAGTGCATTGTTGTCTTGATAGAATTGAGTGACTAATGGCAAGTTATGGGTAATGTAAGGAACATGCAAAATATCTTTAAGTAAATAAGAACTGCTTGAAGATTGAAAAGATGAGGAGCCAAAATGAGCAATATTCAAACCTACGCCATTGCCAATGATGATTTCAAGCCTGAGATCAGCGTTGTTGAGACATGGAGAACCCAACAAGGCAAGGAGCCTCTTGCAATTCTGAGCAATGTGTCCATAAGTATTGCATATCTGGCAGAGAACTTTTATATTACAGTTGTTGAGACGACTGTCATTGGTTGGACAGTGATTGTTGTGGTTATTGGCATTGTTATGTCCCTTGAAGTTGCCACTGGAGTTATTGAATGATTTCCTGGGACGATTGTTTTTGTTAGAAACATTTGAATTGGAAGAGGACGGACTGATGTTACCTAGCTTGCCATGAGATCTGTTGACAATGTGGGTAGAAGGTGACTGATTCAATTTAATTTGATTGCAACATTCAAGACGTTTATTATAAACTAAGCAACATGCTCTACACATCAGTTGCACTTAAGTCATCAAGATGGGTTGTTATCGTAACCACAAATGCATCATAATCTGGTCCCAAACCTCCTAACATATAGTGAATCAAGTCTGTATCACTAACATCATAATTTACAACTACCAATACATAAAAATGCTTTCGATCTTTTTTATGTAATCAGGCACAAATAGTGACCCCTTTTGGATATGAGACTTATTTGAAGAAGACAAGTGTCTTGAGAGTGTCGTCCATAGTGAATGAGAGGTTGTACATCCCACTACTTGTGCAAACACTGGTTTAGTGAGGAAAGAGAGTAACAAACTTAAGAAAAGTTGGTCTTGTTCAATCCATGTTATGTGCTCAGGATTCTGTGTGGAACAAGATGCTTCATCATCAATAGGTCAGGGAAAGGATATATCAACATAGCCATAAAGTTTATGGCCTTGGTGTGTAGGAACAGCCTATATAGTCCATAGTGTGTAGTTGTCCCATGTAAGTTTTACTAAAATGGTGTTGGAGAAGGAGATGAGTGAAACCAGTTGAGATTGTTGCTGTACAAAAGCAAAGGGAGAAAGTGATGAAGATCCATTGGTGTTCTCCATTGATGAGGAAAAGGAGACATGAATCCAATGACTCTAATATCAAGTTAAACTCAAAGATTTTGGTGAATAAGCAACTTAGTGATTATTGAGTGCCTTGAGTATTTATATATTATGTAATTTACAAAATATAACTACAGATGTGAAACAAACATTTAATTTGAAAATACACAAAAGATATGCACAATGCCCCAAATTAGCACGTTATCACTTGTGTTACGTAGAGCTCTCCCTAATAGTGATACCCCTGATTCCATTGCTTCTCTATACATACTACAATTACTGTCTTCCACTATCAAACCCCTTTTGTTCAAATTATCCACAATAAGATATATTTTCATTGAGATGCAGGTGTAAGTTTAAAGTCCCACATTAGAAAGAGATAAAGAATGCAAAGGAAATATACACAAATTGGCTTAAGCTTTTGGATTAAAAGTAATGTCCAACTCTGCACACATATACACAGCTCAATAACCATAGATTAGGATCTCCTACAAGCAGAAACTTTACACACTCTGTAAGCTGGAGCATCCAACTGCACCTTGGGAACATTTAAGTGTAGATGGATGCACTATGCACAAAGTTTCTATTTTCAAAATATCTAGGCTCCCCAACCACAATTACCTAAGAACATGTTAAATTGCCTATGGACATGTTAAAGGTAGCTTCCTCTTGGAAAACTTATTCAATTATTCAACCACTATCACCTAAGAACATGTTGATTAAAACCTTTCTTTTTTTTTTTAGGCAAAAGAACTTAAAAGCAATTTATTTAGGACCTACATGCTATAACCCTTAAAATTAGTCATATATTCATTCCCACCATTCTAAATGACTCACTTTGTAAGCTTGCACTATAATATTTCTCCAAATGGTCTTAGTTGACTATTTTTTTTTTCAGTCTTTAAGGTTGCCACTAACCAACAAGAGAATTATAGCAGATAAGGGAAACTTTTGGGCCCTAATGTCAATAAAAGTAATATTTTTAATAAAATTTCAAAAATATGTTAACTTTTTAAAAGTAATATCAAGTAAGGGCAAAAACATTGTTTATCTTCTTCTCTTGTAGATCATTTATTAATGTTGTCGCTTGTCGCCGCCTTCACCCACCTCCGTCTCCAGAGGTGGGCGGAGGTGTCAGTGTTGGGTAGAGGCGGAGGCAAAGGCAGTGGCATGGCCGAAGGCAGAGGTGGTGGTGTTGGGCATAGGTAGAGGCGGAGGTTGTTGGAGGCGGCGGCAGGCAGCAGTGCTGATGAATGATCTACAAGAAGAAGAAGATGAACAGTAATTTTGCCCTTATTTGATATTATTTTTAAAACGTTAACCTATTTTTGAAATTTTATTAAAAATATTACTTTTATTGATATTAGGGCTCAATAGTTGCCCTTATTATCTGCTATATAATATACAAGGAAGAGCAAATCACGATAGCACTACATTACTCTATGGGTAGCCCTATCCAAAGATCACCAAAACAAATGTAATTTGGGTCCCACATTGTATTAATAGGGAGAAAATTCACATGCCTCTAATGAACAAGCCAATCAATAGCTTAGGTGGCATTTGGAAGCATGGTGAAATCATGATATATTGGGTTTCAAACCATGCCACACCTCATTCAGTCGTTTGGTTGTGGTGTGGCATGATTCGAACCCCACCATATTGTGATGTGTTCCCTAGCACACCCAAAATATCGATAGGAGTTTTTTTTCGTGGTCTCAACCACACCACGAGTACTATATCCCCATCTTTCATTATCGTGCTTCATAGGTTTGTGTTTCCCAAAACCCCTACTTGTTTATGCTTCTTCTCTAGTGCCTCTTCTCTGCTGTAAAACCCTTGCTTTGCTTTCAAACTATTGCTAGTTGTTGCTAGTTGTGATTCATTTTTGTCCTTAGGTTAACTGAAAATAGGAAGGTAAGGTCTCGTTTTAATTCATTTATCATTCTCACTTATATTGATCCGATGAAATAGCATGAGTTCCCTTAATGAAATGGAAAGAATGTTAGTTTTAGAACATAGTTTTCTATAGAACGTTATCATTTGATTACACATAGTAGAAAAGCAAAGAAAAATTTTTTAGTCCTAAAATACTATTAGTTCTAACAATCAGTTCTATCCAACGACTGAATGAACTCAGTTCTATTCAATGATCGACTAGACTCATGTCATCTACAAACAAAGTGAGATTTAGCTTTATTTCCATTGCTTTAGCAATAACATCTCTAGCTGGCTTTGCAAGAAGGTATTCCTTATGTGCAATAAATATTTATTTCTCATCAAACAAGAGACAAACAATAAGTAGGGGCAGGAAAGAAAGCTAAACCTCGCCTTTGCAAACAATGTAGGCACATTACTTGTCGTTCTGAACAAGTTTCATTTGAACACTAAGGGTTTGGTCTCATTTGCATGGTTGGAAAGTAATCTTTAAGAGCATTTATATCCCTATAGTTCAGAAAGTGTCAAATATATTCAAGTTAGGAAGTCAAGTACATGGTTGTTAATGTATCTATATGAGCATATAGCAACCTATTACAAGATTTACTAGTGATAAAAAAATTAGAACTTGTTACATGATTTACATGATTATTTATGCCAAAAAGAAAACTTGCTTTTGAACTCATATGTAGGAATTAAAGTTTTAAATATCTTACTCAAATGTTGTTGTACCAGCATGAGCATATAGCAACCCATTACATGATTTACTTTATTTCCATTTATAAAAAGTTATATCATTGTCAAGCTTTGCCAATTTCCTTGAAAGGTTTAGCTTTATTTGGTGGATGTATTTGGTTTTAGCTGGACTATACTAACATATCCCATTCAATTGCTACTTGGTGTAAGGTAGCAGATTTTTAAACATATTTCCCGTTGTCGTGTCTGATGGCCATTTGGAAGGAATAAAATATTTGCATATGTGAGAATATAAGATCCCATGTTTTAAAGTTTGAGGTCAATGTGATTGGTCTTACACTTCTTTAATTGAATTTAAGGTAAATAATTTTCTTGTTTGAGTGGCAAAAAGGAGAGTATGTTACCTTTCTTATCTATAATTTTCTCTATAGCTCACTATAAGGATACATTGACAAGGTAGAAATATAATCATATCCTTTATGTGCAAGGCTAATACCATGTTGTTCCTCTCTATTTTTGTGCCTAAAATTGGTTTAGCACCTTTTGGGGCTTCTCCATCTCCTCCAACATTCCCATTTACATCTAACTTTTTCCATTAACCATACCTATACATGCAATGTAAGGAGACTATTTGTGAAATGTGGAGTCATGGAACACTCATTACCCATAGAGCAAAATTGTAAGGAGAAAAATACCGGATACAATATCCGAATAAACCTAAACTTTCTAAGGTGCACATAGCCAGTGATAGAGGGAAAAATTAATAGTATAATTAAAGAACTTATAGGGAAGATTGTTTAAGAAAAGAATCATTTGCAGTTGCCACAATAATTAGATATGCTCCACCCATTAGATCCTAGAGAAAAACTTTAGGCCTTAAGCTTGAGATGTAAGCTAGAAGATAAAATCAAGCCAAACATATCTCTGCTGACTTCTAAACTATTTTATATTATGAACTAACTCTAATTCTTCTAGTGCGAACATATGGATCACTTAAATTTCATGTTATAGTTTTCCAGTGTTAAAGTTGGAAAAAAATTATATTCATTTCAAGTCAATAGATTTCATTTTTTTCATATTCCCTTTTAATAAGATTATATTAAATTGTACTTAGATCTTA
This sequence comes from Nelumbo nucifera, assembly GCF_000365185.1. The sequence continues at coordinate 1,020,862 of NW_010729116.1, read as the reverse complement.
ACTTAAGAAATTTCATAACCAAGAGTGTTGTCTTCCCTCCCAAAATGTTTCAATTACCCAGTTGTTGAAAGCATTTCAGGAATTTTTGGGTAGAGTTCAAGAACAAATTTGTTTTGAGAAGTCTTTGCTTTTTAGCTATGTAGCAAATTCATGAAAATGTGTCTCACACAACACATGCTTTGTAACATTAATGCATGTCTATATTTTACAAAATAAGATATATTGGAAATTGTTATGGCATGACCAAATTTTAGAAATTTCAGAAACAAGGTGTTATAGAGGCATTGCTTTATGCTCCTGGATTTCATATACAAAGCTTATATAGTGGTGATGCATCAAAGACTGATAAAAATGGTTCATCTGTTCCTATTTAAAAACCACAAGCCATGTGGCACAAACATTTTGTAGGTCAACTGAAACTGGGAATATGTGTCATATAGTCCAACAGTATAAGAGATAGATGCTAGTATGGCAAAGGAAGAAGAGAACAATCTATTGTTCCCTCTTGAGTGTCCTTCTATTAGTGATGGGTTTGTTCTCATTATTTTTAAGGGTGATGTGCCTCAACAAACTATTAAACACATCATATTCACAAAACCAAGATTGGGTTCAAATACGAACCAGTAATAAACATCTTCACATGACTAACTATCCACATAGGAAATAAGGCATATGCTTTCAGTAACACAAATTACAATGCAAGTTTTATTGGAGGAAAAACATGTATTATATCTACATTGTACTCTCTTGTGTTAATCTATCATATAAATGAATATCATAATGAAATTTGTTTTATAAATAATAGATATAGATAAATAGAGAGAAATAGGGATATATAGGTAAAGAGAGATGTGGAGAGAAGAATAAAGCAATGAAGGGATAGAGAGAGCAATGGAGAGGAATATCATAGTGAAATCTATTTTGTAAATAACAAATAAAATCTTTCTTGTTTTGTTTTGTTTTAGTTCATTTTTATTTTGAATGTATGATTTTTTCTAAAAGTGGTTTGCTTCACCCACTCCTATCGTATAGACACACATGGACACTCAAGCAAGCCCTTTACAAGAGGATGTATTAAGTGAATCAGCCACTTGGAGTAAGGCCAAAGAGAGGACATTTATAAAGTTGATGGTTGAGTGATGAAGGCACATAACAGACCAATCTCAACTTTTAATATTGAATGATGGAGGAATATCATAGAGAATTTCAAGAGACACAACAAGTCGTACACATGTGACTAATTTAAGAACAAGTTCCATTTCTCAAGAAAAAAATTAGTGATTACAGAAAATTGTGAATCACACAGGGGTCACCATAGATCTAGTTACAAAGAAACTGAGTGCTAGTGGAAGTGTGTGGGACTATCTTATTTTGGTAAGAATGTTATACAATTATTGAGATGATTATTAGGTGTTTTAATTTCCTAGGATACTAACTACAAGTACACTTCATACAGAAGAATAAGTGTGCAAAGTAAGGAATGATTGTCCATATCTAGAGGAGTTGAAKMTCATATATTCAGGGACTAGTGCTATTGGTTTTACATCAATGGATAATGTTGAAACCCTTCAGACAATGAATTTGACCACATGCCTATGACACAGGACCATGTGGGCAACAATTCTCCCAATGGCATATTCTTTCCATGTGCATCTACTCCTGAAACCCCTAGTGCTGACATTGATATTGAAGTTAATCCATAAATAAATAGATTGGGGTTCCCCTCCCATCATCCCTTAAGAAAGGTAAGAGGGCCAGGCAAGTCATAGATATCTTACCTGCAATGAAAGAATGGTCTGAAATGAACAAGGCTAGGAAGAAAATGATTGAATTTGATCTGGAGAGGAAGGTGATGGAGGATATAGAAAAGGAGAAACAACAAAAAAATGAGGCCTCAGTGGATGAGTGCATGGAAGTAGTGAACAAGTATTTGATGATGAAAGCTATTAATGTTGGTCATGTTCTGAAGTTTTTGAAAATGACTATTGGAGGAAGACATTTATAAAATTTACCACTGAATGTCAAATTCAGTGGTTGAGAAACCTTTAGACATGGGTAGACATTCTCTCTCTCTCTCTCTCTCTCTCTCTCTCTCTCTCTCTTTAATTATGTATAGTCATATGCCTTAATTGACTTATGCATGGATTGTCATTTTGTTATCCTTTTTGTTTGTTTAAAGCTTATAAGGGAACACCCTCATGGTTTGGATTTATGCTACTTTGTTATATTGTGACTAAATTAGACCTCATTATTTTAAAATTTCATGAATGATGTTTTATTTTAAATTTACATTCACTATTATTTAGAGTATTTTGGAATGTCATTGTTATGTTTCTCAGGACTCAATTCAATGGATAACAACAGTGTTATTAGTGGAATTCTGTTTGAATCATGGGATGACTATAATAATGAATTGTTTGAATTGTTATTTGTGAATGAATTGGTGAAATACAATAACACATATTTTGTGAAGCAACCCTTTTGTACTTCACAAATGAGTGGGCATGCATTCATTCGTGAATTCTTAGATATTTTAAAACACCCAAACAAAATGTATGATGCATTTAGAATGGAGATGCATGCATTTAAGAACTTTGCAAATCTTTTGAGAAAGCGGGGCCTTATGGAGAGAATACACAGAATATTACAACTGAGAAATCTCTTGTAATTTTCCTCATAACTGTTGGCCATAATGAATGCTTCCATATGATGGTTAAAGGGTTTCAACATTCAAAGAGCACAATAAGTTACCACTTTAAGAAAACTTGTAAAGCCATATGTAGATTTGAAAGAGAATTGATTTGTCCACCATCATTTGAAGATGTGCACCCTCATATTAGACACAAAAATATCATTCAATGGTTTTAGGTATCTAACTAGTGTCTTCTAACATGTTTTGTTGTTTCAATGTATAATATATCATGTGACTTTAAGAAAACTTGTAAATCCATATGTAGACTTGAAAGAGAATTGATTTGTCCACTATCATTTGAAGATGTGCACCCTCATATTAGACATAAATATTATTCATGGTTTTAAGTATCTAACTAGTGTCTTCTAACATGTTTTGTTGTTTCAATGTATAATATATCATGTGTTGACATTATGTATATTTGAATAGGATTGTATCRGTGCAATAGATGGCACCTATATAAGTGTGTGGGTTCCACTTGAAGAGCAAATACCATATAGGGGAAGAAAGTCATGATGCACCACAAACGTATTAGTAATGTGCTCATTTGATATGCAATTCACTTTTGTTTACATAGGGTGAGAAGGATCTGCACACAACTCTAGGGTGTTTGTAGAAATTGTTTCGTCCCCACCTAGAATTCCTCCATCCTCCTCCAGGTAATATTACATAGTTTGTTTATTTGGTTAAAATCAATTTTAAAACGAATTTATGGGTGATGATCGTCTTACATGTTATGTAGGAAAATATTATGTTATAGATAGTGGATCCCCAAGTGGGCTTGGATATATAACCCCTTATGTTGGTGAATGATACCACTTGAATGACTTTTTAGAGGACATCGTAGGTTTCAATCAAAGGATTTGTTCAATTACAAACACTCGTCATTGAGGAATATTACAAAAAGGTGTTTTGGTATATTTAAAGGGAAATTTCCCATCTTGGTGAATATGCCATCCTTTGAGATACGTATGCAACGTTACATTGTAATGACATGTTTTATCACCTATAACGACTTTATTAAAAGAGAAACTATTCATGATCAAAATATTGAAAGATGGTCAAAGGAAGATATGACTAACGAGGATGGTACCAATGATGATGATGATGATGATGGTTATATGAACACATCAACAACCAATATTAGGGACTATAGCAAATTGGATGTGGGAGCAATACTGGTCTTTTGAGTTTGATGTTTGAATTGATGTTGTAACATGGTTAACTTTTATTTAGACACTTGTATGTCTTTGATATTTGTTTTTAAATTGAACACCATGTTTGTTTATACATTAGACATACTATGATATTATAATATCATGCACTGTTATTCCCCATTTTATGCATGAGTTAAGTCAATATTTGTTGTTATATTGTTAAATTGATATATGGATGGCCGATCATGTTTGAAAGTAGTTATTTTTAATATTTTAAATCATAGTTAATCAATTTTATTATATTATTAGTTATTATTTTTAGTTCTCCTATGTATTTATTTTATATTTTTATATTACTTTTATTTTTTGATTAATATTAGTTTTTTAAATTAATTATTATTTTATTAATTTTATTATCAATATTAATTATTATTTTACTTATATTATTATTATTATTATTTTTAAATTTTTGATCAATATTAATTTTTTAACTTTTTTAATTTTTATACTTAAAATTTTTTTAATTATATTATTATTATTTTATCACATGTTAAATTAATTCATATTACTGATTTGCATTTTGCTTAAAAACACCAAAAAATATTAATCTTGATTGATGGCGTGGATCACCTCACATTGTGTATATGAGATACAAGGAATCAAAATACAAGGTGTGGCCTGAACCACACCACACCTTGCAGAGCGCCTATGTAGGTGTGGTGTGGTTCGGACCACCAAATTGTGACCACAGTATAGAACATCCATTCTGCTATGGTGTGGTATGGTTGAGGCCACACTACAACTTGTGGTGTAGTCTCAACCACACTGCCCAATTTCTCAACCACACTACAAATTACCCCCTTAGTTGCCTTATCTCCATAAGTGGGAATAAGCAATTCCAGGTTACGAGCCAAATTCTTGAATCCTTCAAGAGTCTTACATTTCCATAGTGGATCTTCCTTCCCATTGGAAACATAATAAGGGCTTTCTTGTTGGGTCATTTTTCGTTACCAACCATGCTGCCATGGAGAAGATTGATCAACCATCAGGATGGACACAACACAAGTTGCAGCTATATTTCACATCTTATAGTTCATGATAAATCTCCACAACTCATAATAGCACGCTGTTGGGCTTGATTTAGTCTTAGAGGAAAAAAAAAAAAAGATCCATCTTAAGAGGCGTTTCTTTCTTTTTAATATAAATTGTGATAACTCAGTAGTTTCATTCAACAACAAACCCCCTCCTCTCTTTTGAAGAAAAAGAAAAAGAAAAAGAAAGATAACCTACAAAATACCAAATTTTGTAAGTCATTGTCTCCTGGAAAATTATAGGTTTTTTCAACCCAGACCTCAAACAAATAAACAAACAAAAAAGAAGACCAAAGCTAAAGAACAAGTTTCACAAAAAGCAAAAAAACTCAGACCATATGATGGGCAATCCTTGTGAAAGTTAAAAATAGGGAGTAAACCTATTAAGACATACAACATGCAGACTTCTTTTCGTTGGCACGTTTCTCCTGGCCAGGGACAATTATCTTGGTTCCCTTGAGAAGTGTTGAATGTCCTGCTGTTTCTGCTTCATTTGCAACGAGTGTTTTTTTGCTTATGATTCGATAAATTTCTGTAAGGATTGTTAGGAAGGCATTCTCAACATTAGTTGCCTCCAAAGCCGATGTCTCCATAAAAAAGAGGTTTTCGCTTTGAGCAAATTCCTTGGCATCCTCGGTTGGGACCGTTCGAAGGGTACTTAAGTCAGACTTATTGCCAATAAGCATGATAACTATGTTCTTATCTGCATGGCCCCTCAACTCATCTAACCACCTTGTTACATGATCGAATGATTGGCGTTTGGTCATGTCATACACTAGCATTGCTCCCACTGCTCCTCGATAGTATGCACTTGTCACTGCTCGATACCTAAGCCACCACACATGAGATGTCCATAAAAACCAGAATTCATTTATTTGAATGTCAAAGTAATACTTGTAAAAGGTAACAGTATATAATATAAAATAACAAGTAAGAGGACATAAGCAATACAAGGTAAGAATTCTAGCATAAACAATTCTTTATCATAGATGGATTATAACAATTTAATATCCACTTCCAAAAATTCAGATTTGAAAGTTGAAATTGATTTATGTTTGACACCTTGGAAGCAAACACCAAATCACTGATATTCTCTCCCTTCAAAGAAAATAATTTTGACAAATAAAACACCTTCCTTTCTATAGTATATATGTTATTTCTTATTTATGCAAATTTCAACCAGTGGCTCGTGTGGAAGAGAGGCCAATATCCAGCCAATCCTCTCTAATCATATTGGTCAATAAGGAAGAATGCTTAACATTGAATTTAATTCAAACTCTAAAGTTGTTATGTTTCTACCTTCCTTCCACTTATTTTCGAATTTAAATGTATTCCAACCAAATTGGTCATCAAGAATGTTACATTCCCTCTTTGAGATTTGATCACAACTTTATATATTCAAAAGGTAAAAGGTTTTCTGTGGCTATGTTTGGTTAAAATTCTGATCCAAAGAATCATTGTTTGAATAATGAATTCCAAGCCAAAACTGATTTTTTTAAGATAATTTTTCTAGCTCATAAGAATCAATTCTTAGAATGAGTTTTGAGGTCAACAAAAGATAAAAAAAAAAAAACAAGAATTGGTTTCAACAATTTTCATAAATCCAAACTTAAAAAGGTTTCTTAGAATTTCAAAACAAATTCTCTAAAAGCATATGCCATATGTAGATTAAATAGCACCTATTCTCTTACTAGATCAGATGGTTCCAAACACATAACTAAAATAACTATTCTACCATTGTGGGCGCTTAAATAATTTCTTATTATTTCCACCTAAGTCCTTTTTCAGTCTGGTCCTTACCTCTTCTAGCCCCTTAAACATGTAGTAGATCACTTTTCCTAACAGGTGCTACAGATGGTCTTCTATTAATGTGACCAAATCATCTTAATCTACTTTCGCTCATTTTAGGAATCAACTTTTCTGGGTTGTGTTGTGATTTATGTAATCTTTTGTCATCTTGGAGAGAGCTAAGAGAGTTAAAGGTATCTTTACCAACCATTGGAACAGCTGAAGGAATTCTTATAATGTCATATTCAGAGGTGGTGGCATTGAAGGGAAAGGAAGTAGGGCAATACTCCTTGTCAATTCTATTCTAGATGCAGGAAGATGGATGGGAGTAGGTGTTCTCAAGGATTTATGGGCCAAAATGATTGGATAAGGGTGGGTCTTTGAGAGGAACTATGGGTTGTGAATGGGTGGCAAGAGGCATGAGAGGTTTTGCAGAATTTATGCATAGAAGGGATCTAGTGGATATTCCATTGTCGGGGGGCTAAGTATACATGGGTAAATAACCAAGAGAAGACAACCTTATTGAAGTTGGACAAGTTTGTGGTATTTACTAGGAGTGTAAATGAGCTGAGCTGAACTGAGCTGAGCCGAGCCAAACTTTGGAATGTCTTGGATCGGCTAGAGTAAAATACTACTAGGTTCGAGCTCGATTGAAACTCTATTTTCCGTTTTGAGCTCAGTTTGATTAAATATTCAATGGGATTGAGTTCAGCTTCATTGATTAAATATTCAATGAATAATTTTTTATTAGACAACAATATTCCCTTAGCTCCAACAAGAGTGATGTGAACCGACATTTGTTACTGAATAAACCTAGTTCATTATTGTTTCATGTGTATTATGGTATATTTTTGGGTCAATGTGTATTATGGTATATTTCTGTATAGTGCCCCTTAAGCTAGACATTCATGAGACATATATTAGCTTAAAATGTTCTCAACTGATTAATAAACTTGGGGAGTTTGTCATGCCAAGGCTGACACTCTTGTGCTACTGAAATGATGGAGCAGTCCGTCTCAATTGCTTAGGCTAGACCTAAGCTACAACTAGTGGGTGTTTGAGAAACACTGAACAAGACTATTTCCAATTAGACCCTAGACCCTAGAGACAAAGGGATAAAACTGGAAAGTTGCATTTAATCCCCTAACTTGATAATAATTCTATACTAGGAGTTGGACTGGTCTACTTTTGATGTGCCAACTAGTGAGATCCTTTTGAGGTCAAATACTTGGGTATATTGGAGTAGATTGGAAAGATACTTTGGTGAGTGATCATTGTCTAGGATCAACCACTTTGCCAGACAAAAAAAATATCACAGTTACACTCTTTTTAATTGAAACCTAAAACTTCCGGCAATTGATTTCAACTTGTTTTGAAATCAATTTTTTTTTTGCAAAATGTATTTATATTTATAAATATTGCAAATGGTTTTTGAAAGTCTATCTAACAATTTTAATCCCAGGATCCATTACGAGGAGAGGGTGTGCACTGCATTTGGCAGTTAGGGAAGAGGTCCTACCCTATTGGCATGTGTTATTATATTATTGATTGAGAGATTTTAATGCAAGTGTCTTCTTAGGCATTAAATATCTGATTAACTCATCCAAAATTAATAGTCTTGGGTTCATAGGGTGGCGGAGACCCAAAATAAAGTTTAATGGGCCAATTATTGGACCCAATACACTTGGGAGAATTCACGTGTATAGACACAAGTTGAATTCAGCCATGTGCAGGTTACATTTAAGTGTGGACCACTCTTATTAATTGGACTGAGCTCTTGAGGGTCCGGCACCACATGGACATCCTTTCTCATTGATCTTAATCCCTAAGGTTTTCTCTCATATACTTGGACAACTTTCTGACCTGTTCTTGGTGAAGGTCAAGGCATCCATCATTTAGGCTTATTTCAGAGGCAATTCGTTGATGGTACATCAGGGACAAAGGAGCAAACTTGGAGGTGTGCCATCTCCATCTCTAGCTTTGTAGCAGGGAGACAGCGATTGGGTGTTCCGGTGTGAACTACTACTTGGAAGATCTACGCTTGTGGACTATCAAAGCATCAGGTATAGGAATTTAGATTCTCTTCTTTAGGTCTGAGAAACCTTGATGGAAACCTTGGAGGTCAATCCTACATTCTTAGGTGAATTTTGGGTCGAAATACATAAATCGATATGCTGGAATTGTTTTCAGCATGTCACAAATTTTTAAATTGAAATTTTCCCATCCAGTACCATCAAATGCCGACCTTTGTTCGTTTTTATATTTTATAAATATATGATATTTTTATAATATATAGTATATTCTTATATTATAAATAAAATATAAAAATATAATTCTTTCATAATATATACTATAAAATATATTTTTATATTCTATACTCAAGCCAGCCTTGCGAGTTTTCAGACTTGATTAGAATCAAACTTGAACAGAGACTAATTGAACTTGAGCCCGAACTATTCGATTAAAGCTCGATTTGATTGCACTTTGCACCCCTAGTATTTACTGAATGTAAAGACAAATTTGGTCAGTTGTCTTGATAGTGGGGGAATCCATCCCAAACTAACCCTCCTCTTTAGGGTTTGAGAATTCATGGTTGGAAGAGGAAGGATTTGTGGGATTATTGGTGGTGTGGTGGTCCCATATGAAACTTGAGAGTCGGCTAACCACATCCTAAGAAAGAAGTTAAAGGGTTTGAAGGAGAGAATTGAGAAGTGGAACATGGAAGTTTTTAAAGGGGTAGGGATCAAAAGAAAATATCTTGAAATAATAAAGGAAGTGGATAAAATTGAAAGAAAAGAGTCTCATTGTAGAAGAGGATAGGAGGAGAATACAAGCTAACCAAGACTTTGATAAGCACACCTACCAGAGACAATGAAATGGAAACAAAGGTCCAAATGTTTTTAGTTTGGAGGTCATAAAAACATCAAATTCTTCTACAAAATGGCAAATGCTAGAAGGAGAAAAGTGGTGGAAGATGAATCCAGAATACAGACTACATTATTGAATTCTACTCAAACTTATATAAAGAAGTCTGGAAGAGGAGGCCAAAATCATATGTTTGGAATTTAGTAGCATTTTTGAGTAGGCAAGAGATCTGGAAATACGTTTTGAGGAGCAGGAGGTATGAAAGCAATTAATGAGATGGAAGGGGATAAATCTCTGGGTTCAAATGGGTTTAGAATGAAGTTTTTTAAACAATGTTGGGGGTTTCTAAAGGAGGACATAATGAAAGTGTTGCTTGAATTATAAAAATCAAAATGGAATTTCCACATTCTATAGTTGGCTCCATTCAGTTTAGCAAGAATGGTTTCAGTCTTATCATATATCATCTCAAAGAAAAACAACTCTGAAACCTGATCTTGTAGAGGAATAAAATCTGATTTAACAAAAAACAATATATGGCATGTTCTCCTGGGATTTGTGGGCTATTGAAGTTTTCAGAAAGTTCTCCAATTATTTGATGTAAAGAATGGAACGAGAGGAGAGAAAATTTCACGCCGGCGGGGAAGTGGAGGTTGGAGTTGGTTATTGAATCTAAGCATTTCTTATTTGAGCAGGGATGGACAAGAGGTAAGGCATATCTGAAAATCAGAGAAGGTAGTAGGGCAACGATATTCATACCAGAGGAAGCATGTCTTTGGTTGAAAGGCTTTGTTGATGGAACAGTAAACACTACCAGGGAAGAAGGTTGGAAAAACTCAGTGGCCTGTTGTGGGAAGAGCTATGAAACGGTACCGAGAAGGAATGGAAGAGGATGGTTTATCAATGGTAACAGAACACTTTGACAATAACAAAAAACAAATGATTTGCATACCGGAAGGACAGAGGGGACAAGGCTGGGCTTCCTTCGCCAATAATCTACAGGCGTTTCTTTTAGAAATTGAGAGGAAGGTTGCAGAAGAAACTGATAACAGTCCGAGTGAAAGAGTTCCAATGAAACGTTGTACTCTGGAAATCAACGAGCAGCAAAGGCCATTTCGTCAAGAAATCATGGTAGCAAGCTCAACAGGACAACGGAAGGTTGCACTTGAAGAAGGGAGAGGCAAGTGGGAACATAGAATGGTACTAACGGCAGATAGGGCTGTAAGGGATTGGACGAAAGTCTTAGATGCAGTTGCGGAAAAACTGGGCCTAGAAGGCGATACTGTATTATTGCCGTTTGCCGAAAAGAAAGCCATCCATGATACTGGCGACGAGAAACTGAGTTTCAATACAGTCCAAATAGATGGAGGACTGATACAAACCCAAAACTGGGTTCCAATCTGCAACGAGGTAGAGTCAAAAGATGGCAGCCTCCTGATCAAAATTAGGGCTTCCCTTTAATCTCTGGAACAAATCGACCTTAGAAAAAATCGTCAGAGCCCTAGGTGGTGTTTTGCTGGAGCTAAATCTGAGAAGCTTGCATGCTGTGGAGATCAAAATTGCAGGGATTAAGCCGGAGAACCTGCCTCGTTCATTTGACATTCTCTCAGATGGCGCCTGGTGCAGGGTCTGACTGGCATCAGAAGCTGAGGCGTCTCTCTGGGGAAGATGAACAGAGGTAGGATAAGATGGTGAGGTCACAGGGTGGAGCACACGTGGCTACCAAGGAATGGTGAAGAAACCTGCTGCGCGTGAAAGAGAGAATGAACAGTCGCAGGATGTCACCATTTCTCGAAGCTTACTATTTAAAGCCATTAACTCAAATTTCTTTGAATTAAAGAAAAGATCTTTAAGTGGCTCCTCCTATGCTGACGTGTCCAGAAAGGGACAGGGCTCGGCGGTTTTTAACAAAGTTGCTTGGTCTGAACTGGCTGGACGAGTGGGTGAGTCTACAGTTCAACCAAAGGCGACCATTAGTGAGCCATGTGATGACTTAAGGTGTCACGTGGGGCGGGAGAGGCTAAGAGAGTTAGTAGATGAAAATTTTCGTCTATCTTCTTCTAGGTTCGGTTCGGCCGAACTGAATGAATCTCAGAAAATACAGACACAAAGAGGAAAGCGTCCTATGAGCTGGATCCATCGACCGGATGTTCAAGAGCAGGCGTTCAGTGTAGATGATCGCCCAAACCCGCGCTACATCAGAGACAAAGAAGAAGAAAGAGAGGAGGAAGACCAAGGGTGCATAAGCTGCAGCTCCGAGAGTGATCTAGAGGGCAGTTYAGAAGAGATTGCAAGCATTGATAGCTCGGAAGAGGAAGGACTCCACGAAGGCCTAAACAGAGAAACATTAAACTTGGAGCATCTGTTTATCGGAAAAATGGGGGGATTACAAAAGGAAAACTTGAAGTTTACGGTGAACACAAACAGGGTAGTCCAAAGCCCAAAAATGGGACAAGCCTTCACCAAGCTTTAGCGCTAGGCAAGTAGCTGAGAAGGAGATAGCTCAAATTAACACAGAAATGAACAAAGGTACATCATAGAGAGGTGAACAATCGGGTAAAGGAAAAGGTCTTTGTGTAGACCATTTGACGGGGAAGCGTTCCCACCAAACCAAAGAGGCAGGATGCTCCAACTATTCTTTACAGGGTTAGAAAACCAACCACCCTTACTTGCCTCTTTCTCACAACCATCAATCGATTTCAGGTAACTCTGTCAACACTGTCAATTCAGTTTTTGCTACTGATGTGTGTTTTGTGTCCCTTGTTCCAGATTCCCTTCCCAACTAAGAGTCAGAGACCCATGGACAGAAAGCCACAGAGAGAATACAAGGGGAGAAGGAAGGGGAAAAGTAGTGGGAATAACATGCAGGGATAAAAGGATCTGGGAATCATTGAGAGAATAATGGATGAAGTGGAGAGGAATGAATTGCAAAGGGAGGGTAAAATGGAGCAGAAAGGGTTCTTGGTGGAGAGAATGAAATAAGGAATGAGGAGAGGATTAGGAGTGAAGATCTTGGAAAAATAGAAAAAGATGAGACTTGCACGGAAGATTCAATAGCAGAATTTGTGGGAAGGCTGGGGTGTAAATTAAAGAACCCGAATGATCTAAAATCCTTTCTACAAAAAAATGAGAATAGTAAGATTAAGAAAAGAAAATTGAGTGAAGTTGAGAGATTAAAAAGAGACATTTAGTGGGATAAGAAGTTTGGGGTGAGAGGGGATAGAAGGAAARGGCTTAAATAGATTTTGGTGGTGCTAGGGTTGTACCTACAAAATTGAAATGAGAATCCTAAGCTGGAATGTGAGGGGATTGGATAGTGTTAGGAAGAGAGCAACAATTAAAGAGGTGATTAAGAAGTTTAATCCAGATGTGGTATTAATTCAGGAATCCAGAAGAATGGATTTCGATTGCAGATGGGCAAGAAGTGTATGGAGAGGTAGGGGGATTAAGTGGGTGGCTGTTCCTTCGTGGGGGTCCTCAGGTGGGATTGTAACTTTATGGAAAGAAGATGTGCTAATAGGAGTGGAGGAGCTAATAGGTGATTATTCTGTTTTTCTAAAATTCAGGCAGATGGAAGATGGTTTTGAATGGGTACTAACAAATGTTTATGTCCCCAATGACTATAAGCAGAGAAAGAAATTATGGGAAGAACAATATTAGGGGCCTTTGGGAAGGACCATGGTATGTGGGAGGGGATTTTAATGTAGTGAGATTCAAAGAGGAAACCAACAACCCTAGACAGAGAGTGACAACAAGTATGAGGAAATTCAATCAGTTTGTGGACACTTTTGAACTTAAAGAATTTCCACTTCTAAATAATACATTCACCTGGTCCAACCTCTAATCAACTACAATTTGCTTTAAGCTGGACAGGTTTCTATTTTCTACAGATTAGGAGGAACATTGGGGTGATTTAACATCTAGAGCACTTCCTAGACTTACCTCAGACCACTGGCCTACAGTGATGTGTAAGGAGGAAATGAGAGGTAATGGTCCCACCCCTTTCAGGTTTGAAAACATGTGGTTGATCAATCCGGGATTCATTGAGAAAATCAGGGAGTGGTGGGAGCATTGTAATCCACAAGTACAGTGGGAAGGAATGAGGTTCCACAAAAAGCTTCAATTCTTAAAATCCCAAATAAAGGAGTAGAACAAAAGGGAGTTTGGGGGAGTGGAGGAAAGGAAATAGACCTTACAAGAGCAGATAGAGAAACTGGATATGAAGGAAGAAAGGGGATGTTTTGGAGAAAGGGATAGGGAAAGGAGATGGAGTTTGAGGAGGCAAATGGAGGATTTATTGCTTAAGGAGGAAATAAGCTGGAGACAGAAATCTAGGTGTAAATGGTTAAAGGAAGGGGATAGAAACACTAGATTTTTCCATTCAGTGGCAAATGGTAGGAGAAAGAAGAACTTCATCTCAAAGTTGGAAGTTGAAGGAGCAGCAATATCCCACCTGGTAGAAATAGATGAGGCCTTGGTAAGTCATTTGAAATCTATTTTTAGAAGACCTTTAAATGAAAGGATTTGGTTGGAAGGATTGAAATGGCTGACTCTTAGTATAGAAAACAGAGAGTGATTAGAAAAGAGATTTGAACTGGAGGAAATAAAGGAAGCAGTGTTTTCAATGGATAGAACAAAAGCTCTAGGTCCAGACGGTTTCACAATGRCTTTTTATTAGGATTGTTGGGATATTGTGGAGAAGGATCTTGGGTTAGTGCTTGAGGAGTTCCACAAAAGGGGAATAATTAACCCAGGTTTGAACTCCACTTTCATTGCTCTAGTACCAAAGAAGAAAGAGGCATCACACCCAAGGGACTTCAGACAATTAGACCTATTAGTGCGGTGAACAGTTTGTATAAAATAATTGCAAAAGTGTTGCCTCTAAGGGTGAAGAAGGTTCTTCCTGCCATTATTGCACCTAACCAAGGTGTTTTTGTGAAGGGAAGACAGATTACTAATCAAATCTTGATTGCAAATGAGAGTCTGGAGAGATTTAAAAAATCCAAGAAGAAGGGAGTGGTTTGCAAACTAGACTTGGAGAAGGCTTATGACATGATTGATTGGTCGTTCCTACTGGATCTGGGGTTGTGTTAGGAGTTGCCACTATTCTATCTCGGTGAATGGAATTGTGGTGGACTTCTTTCCTGCCTCGAGAGGAATAAGACAAAAAGACCCACTGTCCCCTTTCCTTTTCACTTTGATTGTAAATGTCCTTGGGAGACTGACTCATAGAGCGAACTCGAGGAATTTAATAAAAGGTTGGAGAGTAGGAAGGGAGGAGGTACCAGTTACACATCTGCAGTTTGCAGATGACACAATCAATACAACTCTTTGAGCAGATGTCTAATCTCAAGGTGAACTTGGATAAGAGCAGCTTGGTGGCTGTGAATTTGAAGGAGAGGGAGCTAAGTGAATATGCAGATGTGCTAGATTGTGCAACGTCGGAGTGGCCTATGCTTTACTTAGCCCTCCCCTTGGGGGATAATCCTAAGAAGGAAAGCTTTTGGAACCCGGTGTTGGAGAGATTTGAAAAAATGCTTGCTTCTTGGAGGAAAAATTATCTTTCCTTGGGGGGGAAAGTCACTTTGATTAGGTTTACCCTAACTAACCTACCTGTTTACTTCATGTCAATGTTTAAGATCCCCACAAAGGTTTCTAACATTTTGGAAAAATTAATGAGGGATTTCTTGTAGGAACCAGGAGGGGAAAAGAGGGATCATAGGGTGAGGTGGGAAGTCGTAAATAGATGTAAAAAGTTAGGAGATCTTGGGATTGGGAATATTAGGAAAAGGAATATGGCATTGTTGGGGAAATGGTTATGGAGGTTTCCATTGGAAAGAGATAACTTGTGGACAAAGATTGTGGCTAGCATACATGGGATGGAGGACAACGGTTGGGAACTGGGAATTTTGGCAAGGGCTACAGTTGCCTCTCCTTGGAAAGCCATTCATGATTTGCTTCCAGTCTTCTCCCCTTGGATCAGGTATGGTCTTAACTCCGGTAATAGAATAAAATTTTGGGAACAACATTGGATTGGGGACTCACCTTTGATGCACCAATTTCCCTCCTTGTATGCTCTATCAAATTTGAAAAATGAACCCATTTCATCCTTCTTAAGCCCTTCAGACTCTCCTGGTTTTGGGTGGAACCTAGGACTGAGAAGGGCAATTAGGGATACAGACTTGGGATACATAATGTCTCTGTTAGCCATCCTCGAAAATGTTTTCTTGGACCCTAATAAGGAGGACACCAGATTCTGGACCCTTCCCTCCTCCGGTATTTTCTCTTGTGTTTCGTTTTTTGAGACATTAACTCAGCCTTTTGATCCTATTGGGTTGTCCTTCCCGGTTAAAGAAATTTGGAGCAAGCTCATTCCTCCTTAGGTTGGTAGTTTTTGTTGGGTAACTTTCTTGGAAAGAATTAACAAATTGACCTACTTCAGAAAAAGAGACTCAATTCTTGTTTACTTCCTAATAGGTGTACTCTTTGTAAAATTGATGGGGAAACTACTGGTTACAACCTTATGGTTACTTGCTCGGTCGCTAAAACAGTATGGGAGTGGGTCTTTTCCCCCTTTGGGTGTTTTTGGACTCCCCCTAGGAGTGTCCAAAGCTTGTTCTCTTCTTCCTTTTTCAGATGACCGAAGAAGAGAGGGAAGATCATGTGGAGAAGCATTAGGGCAGCAGTGTGTTGGTCCCTATGGGAAGAAAGAAACTCACGAATATTTTTAGACAAGGAAAGAACCCTGAAAGACTTGTTAGATCTAATACTTGTAAGGGTAGCCCACTGGCTGAAAACTATGGAGCTGTTCTCCAGGCATTATGTGGCTGATTTGGTAAGAAATTGGAAAGAGATAGCTTCCTCCGCCCTATGTAAGAGGACTCGTAGTCCTTATTGGTCCCCTCCTCCCTCTAGGTTCATAAAACTGAATTTTGATGGTAGTTGTTTAAGGAATCCTGGACCTTTTGGGATTGGGGGAGTGTTCAGGAATGAGAATGGGGTTATCACTGCCATGTTCTCAGGCCCAGTTGGAGGAGACTCTCTTAGGGCTGAGATTTCTGTAGCCTTGGAAGGTATCCTAAGAGCAAGAGATTTAAACATCAGATGTTTGGTCCTTCAAGGTGACTCCGGAGGTGGTGATTAGGTGGCTAAAGGAACAAAACAGCGGGTTGTGGAGTTATAACAATGAGAAGAAAAAATTCAAATGGCTTAGGGATATGGTGGTGCATTACAGCTGGGTGAAGACGACTGCTAACTCATTTGCTGATGGGTTAGCCAAGCAAGGGGTGAATAGGGAATCTATATTTTGGGCTAACTTTTGACTTTCTTCCAATGTATTTTGTTGGTGGGGAGTTAAGACATTTTACCTCCCCCCTTTGTACCTAAAGTTTCACATGGTTTCATATCATTAATAAAGTTTCTTGTTACTGAAAAAAAAAAAAAAGTGTTGCTTGAATTCCACTCTTTAGCTGCACTGGAAAGGAGTTCAAACTCTGTTTTTATCACCCTAATTGCTAAAAAGAGATGGGCAGAAGATATTGTAGAAATTTTATAGGCAGATATCTGTTTTTCTTGTATTATGGGACTTTGGATCACCACTATAAGATGTATCTTATGTATATTATCATTTCTTGTATGACTTTATTCTTTTCTTGTAAGAGAGGGACATAATGGTCCTCTTTCAACTTTGTACATCACACACATATAAGACGCTCTTCTTGGGCATGTGGATCATTGAACATATCCTATTCAACTCTCTTTCTCACTTGTAAGAACTAGGTTAACATGGTATGAAAGCAGGATTAGTGTGTGAATTAGTTTAGAGAACTAAATAGGTTATTGTTCATGGCTACTGTTTATGAAATTCTGTGGTGCTTGAACCTGTGTTTTGACCTAGCTGTCTTCCCTTTGATTGAGATCTGTTTCCTAGTTTTGGTGAATGCAGTGTCCTATGGTAGTTTCAAAAGATCAAGGGGGGTTGGGATAAGAGACCCACTGTCACCACTATTATTTATGTGTGACGGAGGCTTTGTGTAGAATGATTTTAAGGTCAGTTTCTAGTGGTTATCTGGAAAGTTTTTCAATAGGGGAGGAGAGAGTGAACATCTCTTTACTACAATATGCAGATGCCTTCCTATTTTTCTACAAGGCAAACCAGGAACAAGTTGAGAATTTCCTAGAAACTTTGAGATGGTTTGAAGTGGAGTCAGGTTTTCATTTCAGTATACACAAAAGTGAGCTGGTAGCAATGGGGGAAGTCCAAGAACTTCATCAATGCAAATGGTATATGAGACGTAAAGCAAGAAAATTTCCAATTGAGTACCTGGGGACAAGGGTGTCAATGGACCGGTTTTGGATTGGACCCCGTCCAGTCCAAAATCAATTTGGACGGATTAGACGGACCAACAAGACATATTGGATTGGACCAATCTAGTCCAACATATTTATTAGATTGGATTGGACCTGGTCTATCCGTAACAAATTTATATTGGATAGGGTTGGATTAAGCCAATATCTGGTCCATTGATTTAAGATAAGAATATATGTGTCAATGGACCAGGTTTGGGTTGAAACCAATCTAAATCAAAATGAATTTGAACAGATTGGACGGTCCAGACATTGAATTCGACCGGTCCAAATTGGTCCAAAACATTCATTGGATTGGATTGCACCTGGTCCATTTATAATGGACTCACATTGGACTGGATCGGATTGGACCAAATCCAGTCCAATTGACACCCCTGCCTGGGGATGCCACTGGGTGTCAAATGTAATTTGAAGTCCATTTGGGAGCCAATTATGGGGAGGGTGGAAAGGAAGTTGGCATCTTGGAAGGAAAATATCTATCCAAAGTAGGATAACTAATTATGGTGAATAAATGTTTTGGCCTCTTTACCTATACATTTGCAATCCATGAATCCCATCTCAACCAAGATGGCAGCAGAAGTTGAGAAAAGTATGAGATATTTTTTATGGCACAGTTGGAAAGAAGAAACAATTCACTGGTGAATTGGGGTCTGGTGTGTAAACATAAAAGAAGTGGGGGATTGGGAATTAGAATGCTGAAGGAGTTGAACATTGTCCTATTAGAAAAGTGGTATTGGAGATTTGGGGAGCAGAGTGGAGGGCTATGGAGGAAAGTTACTAGAGCTAAATACAACTCTAGAAATATGGCCTGAGAACTGGGGGAAGCCAGTCATTCATATGGTTGTTTGGTTTGGAAAGGCATAGAAAAAAGCCATAATTATTTTCTTAAACAAACCAAATTTGATGTGGGAAACGGAACTAGAGTGAAGTTTTGGAGAGATGCTTGGTGCAGAGACAGTCCTTTGAGGGAAGTGTTCCCATCCTTGTTTGAGATAGCTACGGCCAAGGAAGCTAAGGTGGCTGATTATTTGCAAGCTACTAATGATGGGTGTGTATGGAATCCTCAATTTAGAAAGCCTTTTAATGATTAGGAAGCGGAATCAATGCTGGGCCTGTTACAAAATGTATACATCATGCAATTGAACCCTAACAGAGAGGATAGAACATAGAAGGGTGTGATCTGGGGGGGAATCTGGACAGTTTTCAGTTAAATCTTTTTATAATAGGTTGATGATGCAAGAAAATGTGGGGTTCCCAACTAATACAGTATGGTGTAAGAATATACCTTCAAAGGTAGCCTTTTCTTTTTTGGATGGGCTGCTTAAATAAAATTCTTCTTAGAGACAATTTGTTGAAGAGAGGAGTGCTGACAGGCTCATCAGAGTGTGCGGTGTGTACCAATTGGGAGGACTTGGTGGACCATTTATCGATTCATTAAAGATTCACTTATGAAATTTGGACAAAAGTATATTGATAAAAAAAAGAAAAAATCGGACAGAAGTTTTTAAGCTTTTTGCTGTTAGAGGTTGCTGTTCTGCATCTATGGAGATATTCTTGAAGCACTGGAATTTGCAAGGATTAAAATAAGAATGGAAAAGGTAATTTGGCAAATGATTCCTGGATTTGTTTTTTGGGTAGTGTGGAAAGAGAAAAATTCAAATTCAGCTAATTCAGTTGAGGATGTTTAGCAGAAAATATGGGGCAGAATGCTTTCTTCATATTTGTATACAGATGTTTTAATAGTGGAGATCATAGCTACTTTTTTGTTTATGAGAATCTTTTTATAAACATTGGGATTTGGTGGTATAGGCATTCTTTTGTATGTACCGATGTAAATTCCCTGTACAAAAGCATTTTTATATTGACGTGCACAAGTAAGTCCAGATAGAAAAAACGTACTCAAACCCTGTTTAGCCATATGCATTCCGAATTCATAATCAAGTAATCCAAAATAAAACAAAAGCGACACCCACATTCTAATGGTACTGATATGGGAAGCAAGATAACGAATACTCTTAATGCCCCAACTGTAACCAAGCTTAAGTTATTGCCCTTAAGGTGCTATAACTTATTCTAGCAAAACATTATGAATACAGCAGGTGGCGAAATGGGAAAAAACTCCAGAATTAATAGCAAAAGGTTCGAAAGTATTTCATTGTCTCAACTAATTTTACCTTCCAAAGATGATACGTTTAGAAGAATAAAGGAGTACCTTTCCTGGCCAGCCGTATCCCATATCTGTGCCTTGACGGTCTTGTGATCAATAACTAGCGTTCTTGTCTGGAATTCAACACCAATTGTTGCTTTTGAATCTAAACTGAATTCATTACGAGCGTACCGCGCCAGAAGCTGAGATTTTCCGACCGCAGAATCTCCAATCAAGACGACCTTGAAGACATAATCAATCTTCTGATTGAATTCTCCATACAAATTCGACATCCTAAATCGAATCAATTCCCTCCTCAACCTCCCAATTCGAAATCAAACAAGAACAGAGACCACAAATCAATCACGCTAGAGAAGGATCGGGCGGGAAAACAGAAAATGATCTGAAGCTCCGATCGTTTAGGAGAGACGAAAAGAGATGTATTCCAGAGACGTTAAGGCCACTCATGAGGTTTCTCTTAGGGAAATCTGAATCGAAACGCAGACAAGAGTGACAATCGAGGAAAGACGAAGGCGAGAGAGGGGGGGGGAGGGGAGAGATGCTTAGGGTTAGGGTTTGGAGACAGAAATGGAGAAGACGCGTAATGTAGCTTTGGCATGGTGGCGTTGTTGGAAGAGCGGTCTTTAGAGAGACGCTGAAAGTGAGAACCGCGTCAGCGACGACCAACGGCTTGTGGCGTGTGGACCTTTCAACGGTTTTCTCACTCAAACTTTTGTTTCTGTAGGTGTAAACTGAAACTCTATGCTGTGTCGAGATGCACAGGAATTTCAACACAAGAACCAATCGGAACCGTTAATCTCGAATAGAAACACAGGAGGGCTGTAATCACGTGGTTGTTGTAATGATCAGAAGCTTGATGTGTCAAATGGGCTAATGCGTATGCCACAGCATATCATTTGGATTCCTTTCTTCCAAGTTAATACAACCCTTTTGATCTATAGACAGCGCCAGATTAACTAGAAGTCGGAGATGGGAACCAACAACCAACTACCATTTGGCAGTTATTCTTCCCTTCTCTACTTCAACGGTGATGTCTGATGAAAGTTGGTGCAACGCGGGTGGGTCACTGGGTTGGATGGAATCGAGGTTTCAACCCATGTCCAACCCTAAAGGTAGCTCGGGCTGGACCAACCCAGGTACTACCTGAGTTTATTAACCCAGTTCAATCCAACGTAATTCGAGCTAGGCTTGGGTCAGATTTAATCGGGCGCATTGATGGGTTTTGAAAAAACTTGTGAATATATTTTTGTATAATCATCTTTTATTGGGTTTTATGACTCATTTAGGAGTACAATTAATCGGAAGCAAAGTTTAAAGTATCGATACGATATGTCCTAATACACCCAATATTAAACGTATTGTATCATATTTTTTTGGGAACTCATCTATTTATTAAATAATATATGCATATGTGTGTTTATAACTGAATCTTAAAAAAACTAAAAAATAAAAAGGAGTATGGTTTAAAGTACTCATACACCTACACAAAGACTTTAAATCATGATCAAGAATATGACTAAATTTATTTATTTTTAATTCAAATTAACTGAACGCAATGACTGATCAGCTGGCTGTGGGACCACTGATAATACTTCGTGTCAGTAATAAACTCATGGCCCCATCCCGAGAGGTGCGAGTCCCATATACGAAAAAATTATCATTGGTTCCACAGCATGCTGAACAGCCTAGACTGCAGGAGCATTAGGTCAGGTCCGACTTGAGTTGGGCCAACTAAAATTGAGCAATCAGAGACTTCAAAGTCACTTTCAGACCATTCAGATTGTCTGATCGTTGATCAAGTCACCGAAGGACTCATGCCCAAAAGTAGTTGGTGGGCCGAATTGATCTGCACCGTTGAGATGGGACTGGATCTAGTAGGTACATCAAAGTAAGCATGTTAAATGAACACTTGATAAATATTTTGACAACTGTGAAAAGTGGAAGTGGGTATTAATCTTTTTCCAGGGTGGGCTGAGGGTATTTTAAGGGGCAGGTGTCAAAAAATTCAAGTGTTCATTGAACGTGCTTACAACTTCGTGTCTACCTCATCTGAACCCCATTGGGATGACAGAGTTCATGTTTTCATAAGTAGTTGGTGGGCCGAATTTATCTGTACCATTGGGATGAGACAGTTCATGTCCTCATACGTGTGTATAGTGATACAAACTAATTGATCATTCCTTCTAATTGCAGGGGAAGAGAAGAGGAAAAAGAAGATAAGTGAAGATGGGCCGAGAGCTCAAGAGTTTTTCTTTTTCTTTTTTTTTTTTTTTTTGAGCAAAGGAGGGCTTTCAGTTATCTCAATTAAGCATATTAGAGGAAACAACGACTGTCAAAAAATCAAGACAAGCCGATCAAGTAGTAATAGAAGAAACATTGATAGCAATTTGAGCAACTTTGTGGGCTGCCATATTTGTCATCCTTCTGGTATGAGTAACTAAGAATGAACGGAGGCGTGATAAAAGACCTCTGCAATCTTCAATAATAGTGTTAACACACCACGGTGGGGTTGAAGAATCCACCAACAAGAGGTCAGTTACATGTTTAGCATTGCCTTCAAAAGCCACATTGTCAAGATGTAACTCAATAACAAATTTGATACCCATGAGGAATGCAATGGCTTCAATTTGAAGAGAGGGAACCAGCTGGGAGAGGAACTGCACAGGATTAAATATGAACACCCCTATGATCTCTGATAACAATACCAGCTCCGACTTTATTTTCTCTGCACGATCAATATTTATTTTTAGCCGGTCAATACTTGGTTTAGTCCAAGAGTGGTTCTGAGTAGGAAATGTAGTCTCAGTAGTGTAAGAGTAACAACTTTTTCCATTCTTTAAGTAAAAATCACATAAACCTTGAGAACGTTTTATAATAGCTTCTTAATTGAAAGGTTTATTATTAAAGATGGTGTTATTCCTTTGCCTCCAAATCAACCATAGGATAGTGGCACCATGAAGAAAGACAGGGGTACCTAATTTTTTCTCTACCTTCTACCAAGACATCAACCACTCAACTAGGCTTTGATTAGGATAGAACTCTATTCTCAAGTTCAAAATAGAACCAAACCAGATTGGTCGGACCGCTGGACAATAGAGGAGGATGTGTTCTATGGTTTCAACATTCTCTCCACAAAGTTGATAGGTTGGATCAATGTCACTGATATGACGACGGAGGCATACCTTGCTAGGTAAGATTCAATGAATTCAACGCCATAAAGATGGGCTAAGAGTTGAAAAAGCCTATTATCACCGTCCAAATTTGAGCTGGAATAGTATATTTTGCTTATTAAAAAAATACTTGCATTTTATGACCTTTTGATAAACCCTAAAAATTAAAAATAACAAAAGTTTAGTATATTACTTTTTGTTTTTTTCTTTTTGTAAGGAATATACATCTTGTTGAAGTCCTTGCTAAGAATACTTAGTAGCAATGCTTTCAGGAATCTGGATCTGCTCCTCACATCACATTACATCCCAAACATGAAACATGCATTTGAGAAAATCTCCCCATGAATGACAACATACAAGTACAGGGGATGTTCCTGATGTGCAGATGCAATGTGCTATGAGAAATGCTCTGTGAGGAGTAGATTTAGGTAATGTTTGGTTCTGTGGGCGTTTATTGAAAAAGCGCCACCATATAGGCATTGGCGTTTATTACATATGAAACTACTGTTTGGTTTCACCATTTATCAAATAAAACTAGGAAACTGAAATGCTTTGAGTTTTGTGCACGGGGCATTTGAATAAACATCAAATTTTCATTTCCCCATAACCCTAATGCCCCAACATTTCTTGAAATAAAATGTTGATGTAGCATGTATTTATAGGTGTTAATCTGAAGTGGAAAGCAAAAAACGTTTAAAGTAAGATAGTACAAATAAACGTTTAAAGCAATAAATGGCCTCTCTATAAACACCAACAAAACCAAACATATACTCGGTCTCCATTTTCAGTTCAAGGTTGGATTAATATGGTCCATGGAGAGGAATCTATGGTCTTGATGTCAAATAATCCAAGAAAATTAATGTGGTATTAGTTGATCAATTGGGCTTCAATGGAAGTTTAGAATCAGAATATTAGAGTATTTGCCAAGTACTAGAAAGGCACACCGGGCTGCCTTTTTACCAACCTGATGCCAACCCTCTTTTATCTAGGCTTGGGAGTGACCGCGTAGACAAGCTCACACTTGCAGAGTTTCATTGTTAATTCATGGACACTTAAATAATTTTTCACCATTTCAACCCATGTCCTATGTACTAAAAAGGTTGATTTTGCAAATCTATTGCTGTGAGCCTTTAATCAACACATTTGCCAATACTAAAAACAAACCCAGCAGTTTCTACTTTCTACTTCCAATTCAAGCTTGGAAGTTCAAACTTCAAACTTATTCATTTATAGTCATGTTTGACTCTGCCTTCACTTATGCTGTATGTTGATAAGGTAGACATTATCAAAGTAATAATGAAAACAATATAATCAATATTTCTCCTTTTCTCTACTTCTTATGGTGCTGTATCTACTGATGCATAAAAATATGTGCAGCTATGCTGTAATTATAGTAAGTTTTTACTTGCAAAGATAAATATTACACTTTTCAAAGCTGTGAAGATCTGTTCACAATAGTAGGTCCTCTCTATTTCCTTTTCTCTACTTCTTATGGTGCTGTATCTACTGATGCATAAAAATATGTGCAGCTATGCTGTAATTATAGTAAGTTTTTACTTGCAAAGATAAATATTACACTTCTCAAAGCTGTGAAGATCTGTTCACAATAGTAGGTCCTCTCTATTTCCTTTTCTCTTGATCATCTGTTCACAGTGCTGGGAAGATCTGGATACTAATGAAAAGCCTTTCGAAGTGCACCACAGTATGCCAACTTGAAATTGACAATGTTTAATACCAAAATTTCCTCAAGCATCAATATCTCGGCCACAACCTAAAAGTTATAGCAAAAAAGAATATATTAAGAACATTATGAAAGCAACCATGGTCCTTTGAAATGCACAAAGCATGACTGATTCATAAATCATGACAGACCATGCACTCTGATTTTCACTTTTTCTCAGTTTGGAAGGAGTACAAATACAAATATGTACAGTACACATACATACAAAATATAAGGTTTGAAACATGCTGTTAGAATAACTGAGCACTCTAACAATAATTTGCACTCATTTTGTGGCATTTTAGTCCTTACCCATCTAAATGGGCTTTTATTCCTATTTATAAATATATTCAGTTTGCTTTTTAAATAACCAGGTTACTAATTATTATTTATTATTAGTATTATTGGCTTGTAATATAAATAGAACAACAAAAACTTTTAAGTTAGAAATATCATCAATAAAATAATACTTACTATATCCATCTCTTTTGTGGGGTCATGTCCTTTGCAGAAGTTCGACCATGTCTCCTATTCCTTTTTACATCTCCACCACCAGATGCCAATTGCCTAGGCCTTGTAGTAGCCATGGAATTGAGTCTTTGATTCATGGAGTTCTCCTTGAGAGGGCTCACATCCCGTATCTTTGAAGGTTTGTCTATAGGTCTTGGTGAGGAGTTTGGAGTCTTAGCTGAAGACACTTTCTGCACACTCTCCAAAGTAACTCCCTCCTGAAGAGCATGATTATTCCGATGTTCATGAACTGGACCACGCGATCGGTTCTCGACAGGAGAATCAGAATCCGAAGATGATGGACTAGTGCTACTATCCATGCCATAAAGGATATTATCTGACATGACTGGAAGTTTCTTAACATCTGGTTTTGTGGTAAAGGTGGAGGGCCTCTGAATCCTTGTTAGTTGTGCCACCTATATATATATTTGAACTTCAGTACTTGAATTCAAAAGAAAGGTTCCAAAGGAAAACTGAATTATTAAGTCATGGGGATTTTGTTATTCTCACCTGTTGTTCTAGAACCGCCATATCCTTCTTCAGTTTTGTAATAATCATGTTTTTTCTTCGGATCACATCTTCTAGCTCTGCAATTCTCTGTGACCAAAGAGAAGAAATGATGCTAAACAATAGAGGATTCACCATTGAGATGTATGCACAAACTTAAAGGATATCAATTATCAAGTACCTTTGAACCAGCAACATCAGATGAGCGGACAACAGCTTCAAGCTCCCTTATGGTAGCATCCTTTTCTTCACATTCCCTCTGGAGGTTGTATATATCTTGCTCTACTGCTAATGTGTTAAGCTGTAAAGAAAGCATAATTGTGCATTTACAAATGCAGATCAACCAGCTAACCACTGGAGTATTTAATTATATTTCAGATTGTAATTAGAGAGGTGTATTATGGTGGTTTAGATAAACCAGCCCAGAACAACCTGAGCTGCCCGGTCAGGGACATTGAGAGAGAGAGAGATGACACAACAACTTGAGCTGCCCAGTCAGCTCTAGAGAGTCATGGAATCCTTTTAGAATTCCAATTTCCAGGCTTAAAAAGAACACTTCTAATTCTTGTTAAATCCTCAATCAATCAAAGTAAAAGTGTTTGTGTCTTGCATGTGTTAATTAGAAACTTTCTATCTAATTAGGAAAATTTGCAACCTTCTTTAGTTGTAATTGTGCCCATTATTAGAAATGCAGCTAAATTCCCAACAAATTGAAATTTAGAAAAAGGTCCTTTTGCAATAGTTTAGGCCATAGAGTACTATATTGTCCATTCCCTAACTATTTAGAAATTAATCCCTAGGTCAAAAAAGGCCATTACCCAATGTTGATCCAAGCTATGTGGTGTCTTGGGAGGGGTGGATACAAACCTTTTTCTCACACTTGCCAGCCCAAGATTTTACTATTACACCAAACAATGGCCCCTTGAATCAATCTCTAGGTATTGCATTTTTATAGAAAACCTTTCAAACTACAAATCAATTTCCAAAAAGATTCTCAACTAAACTCAGTTCAACCAAACCTTGTCCCAACAATATGGGATTGACTACATGAGTCCTGTTCTGCCATTCTGCTCTTTTCAGTACTGAGTACTATCCAAAATATAATATCTAAAATATAAAATATAATTTTAAAAGTAATATCACAAACTATTTGCAAAATATTATATTTTGATTTTGTGTCCAAAAATAACTTCATCTCGATATTCCCTCATTCCCTCAAGATTGAGTACTAAGTTCACCCTAGGACAAGATGATGGTGTTTGGTAAATCTGAACTTTTGGTGGTGTTTGGTACTGTGTTCATATTGTGGATGGACCATTTCGGTCCATGCCACGGGCTAAACACAGAGTTCTGAAAACAAGTCTAATGTTTTAACCATAAAAAAAGAAGAAAAAAAAACACTTCTTTGCCTTTTTTGAGTTTTGATTATGGTGATGTAGTTTAGTATTCTGAATACTGGAATCTCTGAAAATGTCTATTTTATAGATTTACCCCTTGAATATATAACACAAATGATGTTATAATCATTTTTATACAATTAAAAGCATAGTTTATGGGGAGATTATGTGCAACATCTATGGTGAATAGAAGTTGTCTAAATAACCTATTAATTTAGTATTGATTGTGTTCAAAGGGGAGAGCACTTTGGAAAATTTAAGAGTTATTTTCAGAATTCAAAGGTGTGTTCACATGTTTGTGTTAAACATGACCTCTGAAAAGAAAGAATTTCAGAGTTAAAAGGTTGGTACTATAAAATCCAAGCTATTCAGGTATCGACCAAGATTGGCCTCACTGGTTAAGCAACTCAAAGTTAACAACATTATGCCTAGACTATATATTTCTCATAGGCCAAAGAGAGATAGGTTAGAAACATATTTTCTATACTAGGACGGATCATTATAAATGCAACCTCAATGGATTCACTCACTGCAATCTATATTAAACCTATTTGTAGACCCTGAGTCACCATATGTGATTGATATGTATCACTCTATCATATTCATATAGAGCTCTCACAAATAACAGGTTTCTATCTTGGTGAATTGCCTAATGCTTGTGAAGTGAGATGAGCCTATAAAAAATGAACGCGAGTCTCTTGCACATGCAACCAAGTTCTAACCCTGTCACTTGTGGATACCATGATCCATTTGATGGAACCACAATACTATACACATTAATTTTCCCCATGAATAATAATGAACCTTTCATTAAAAATCAAATCATAAATAATGTTATAAATGGCTTTGTCATGGCTCATTAACCCAATATCATGTTGACTAGATCTTATTGAAGAGGAAGAAATAAAATACTAGAAGTGAAACAAGACTTTTTTATTTTTGTTTTTGGTTTTGGTTGGTCATTTTAGAATTAAGATTGCATCCTAACAACAAGATTGTGGCGCCAATACTCTCTAAGGATCATATCCACAGAATTGTGCAAAAACTTAGTGATTGTGAGGAGACTATTCTACCACTTGAAATTGCATTTCTGAAAGACCAAAAAAACAATTCGCTTTCTTTTGCTGCACTAGAAGAATGATTATTTTGAATTCAGAGACTTTATTGCAGAATTCAAATAACCACAAGAACATGGGGAAACATTTGTTCAATCATAAATAAAAAACAGTAAAATAATTTATTCTCTTCAGAAATAGAATTAAAACTCCATGCCTGAGAGTGGACTTCTGCTATGACAGATAAGTATTTCTTATAGATTCTCTTGGTTGGTTAACATGTTTAACCATAATCATGGACCACCATTGCACAGATGCTTCATTTTCAACTACAATTATATAAAGCTCCATTGAAATGAACTCATGTTACATAGAATTTAAAGCTTGTCTCTAGATGTTCAGTTACCTGGATTTCTGCTGAAGAAGATACACTTGGAGCCCAGTCTGATAAATCGGACATCCGGCGCTCCTCTTGCTCTGCCCCATTTGTGAAAGGTACTTTCAATTTGAACTTTTCATCTCTACTACATGCTTTTCCGATAGAGTTTCGCTGATTCACAGAGAGAGAGAACGAAATACATAACCTACCTTATTAATGGATGCAAATTTTTCTCAGTAAGTCAGATAATTACCACTGAATCATTTTCTGAAATACGATTCTGATTGCAAACCCGACAACCACAAGCAGAACACCCGGTCTGACCAAGATTGATATCTTCACTAAATAGGAAATCCTTGCTGTTTGTGAACATGTCAAACCCAATTTCAGGGTGCTCTTTCTCTTTCATGGAACTAAGCTGCTCACAGAGGTCATCCAGCTTCTTCTGCATGCTGGATAGAACTTGATCCTGAAAAACCAGATCAAACATCAAAGTGAGCCATCAGAGCTGCTTCGTTTCTGGAATAAAATTCAGATACTAATAAACTAGCAAATAAAAAAGGGGCAAAAAACTGAATTATGATTCATGACAAGTTCAGCAACTAGAGATTAATAAAGGTAAATCATTTGGGAAGGGCTAATGAACTTCATATAGACTATAGAGAAGTAATGTGAATGCCTAGATTGCAATTATGAATCTCAAACAAAACTCAACCTTTGTTTTAGGAAAAGGTTCAAATTTGTTTAAAAACATTTAGAATCAATGAAACAAAACCCAGAGGTAGAAGCCCACTAAATTGAACCCTTACCTTAACAGAAAAAACGTTGATAAACAGTAGAAGAAAAATAAATGCGTAGCAAAATAAAAGCAAACTAATTAATTAATACAAGCTTATATTACGCACTCTGAGATCTACAGATCTTCTCAGCTGCCATATCTGGCGAGATTTCTTAAAGTTCAAGTCCGCAACGGCAATGGCGACTATGGCGACAATTAAGATCCGATGAATGGGTTTAAAGAGCTCCCAAGCCAGGCCCTCTTCTCCACTCAATTTACCTCCAATGGCTTTAACCGAGCTGGCTTCCTCTGCTCCAACAAGACGACCTTGGAGGGACACCCAACAGAGTTGCCGAGCTGCCCGGATAGGGCGGCTCGGCTCGCTGAAGTGAGTTGAAAGCCGGCGAGGCGAGGACGTGATTGATGGCGAGAAGGGAACAAGAGATACAAGAGAAGGCGACGGGCGAAGCGCGTGGAACTCGAGCTCTTGGCCGCCTTCCATGGCGAGAAGAGCAGGAGAGCGTGATTGCAGCGTTGCCTTGATGTATAAATGCTGCTATGGATGGAAATTTTGGAGTGGCTTGTCTGTATTTTTCTGTAATTTGAACGGATTTGATTTTCAAATTTTTTACAGAGATAGAAACTAGAAAGAGCCAAACTTGGAAGGAAGACGTTGGAATGTTGGATACCAGTTGCATTCCACCACGTTTACTCATTTATAGCCGTTACGGACAAGCATTTATAATTCTTATTTGTAGGTTAAATTATTTAGGGAAATTGTCAAAACCACTTTTTAACATTTCTCATAAATTCACCTTAACTTTTCAAAATGTCTAAAATTCATCGTCACTAATTTGACGTTATAGAGACTAATGGCTATTAATATATTACTATTTTATCCTTTCATAAAAAATATAAAATATATACATATATTTTAATATTTAGACATGAAAAAAAAAGAAAAAAATTAAAAAATATTTTCAAATATAAAATACATATAAAAACACAGAAATTATAAAAAATATAAAAAATTATAGAAATTACACACAAAATAAAAAAAATATTTTCAAATTATAGAAAGTATAAAAATTGAAAAACAAAATCAGAAAATAAAAATTATAGAAAAAACACCAAAAATTATAGAGAAACACAGAAATTGCAAATAAATAACAAAAAATACAGAAAATTTTATAGATGGTAGAAAATAGAAAAATGTAAAAAAACAGAAATTATAAAAAATATTAGAAATTATAACAAAACACTAAAAATGTAAAAAAAATAAATAAATTTGAAAAATGAAAAAGACCATTTTCCTCTAACTCGCCATTCAAGGGTGATTTGGTCATAAAAAATTGTTATTTATGCTGACATGGACACCTCTGTTATGGAAGGTGAGTTTTGGAAAACAAAAACTTAATGCATGGTGAGTTTTGGCCGTTTTGAAAAGTTATAGTAAGTTTAAGAGATGCTGAAAAGTTATGGTGGGTTTTAGACAATTTCCCAATTATTTATTTTTTCCCTGATTTTTTATCAAATTCAAACAACTCCTATCGGGTTTATCTATTTAATTATTAACCCCTATCACAGTAAAAAAAAACATGTAGAAATGTGACCAACCACTAAGCAATTGGTTTCGGCGAGGGAAATTGCTAAGATGAGTAGATGACGTTTAAAATCTCTTATAAAACAAATTTATCCTTTTTGTATATATATATATATATATATTATATTTCTTTGAATATTATACAAACAAAATTAGTGTTATTTGTATTTTTTTAAGGAATAAACTTTTGTTCTCTTCCATAAGGTGAAGATGGGAATGAAAAGTTAAACAACAGGATTTAGGCCAGATAATATTTTATGTGTTATTAGGTGAATCCCTTGTGATTGCGTGATGAAAGGGAATATGTGTTAATAGGTAAACCTGAGGGGTGAATATAATATTTGATTGAAGCTCAAGGAGGGTTAAATATTAAATAATGTATCTTTTTAAATAGGGTCATTTATTAAAACATCCCTATAAAAATTTATAGATTCATTAAAAGATAAATCTCTACTGTTTAGTTTAATGACATGTTTAGTTATTGTTTTGAGGTACGCTTAAGTTTTATGATCGTCATTAAATGCTATTTAAAGAAAATAAAATGTCAAATTTGCCCTTCATTATTCCTTAAATTTCATCCGCTCTTCTTATTTCTCTTCCTCCTTCTTTCTGGTTATCCTTGAGCCCTGAGATTCTTAAACTACCATTGGCGTCATCGTAGACATTCTTTCAACCCTCCGTTGAGCTCCCGAACGAAGAAAGAGATATTCTTCTCCGTCAACACCAAATCGGTTCCTCCGTTGATCTTGATAAATGCATACAGTCGGCAGATTGTCGGCACCGATGTATACTTCTGACAGATAACCACCAGATCCCGATCGACGCTCAATAAGAACTCAAAACTTACCCTAAAAATATAAAAGAAATCAAGCCTATAGAGTCGGTAGAACTCAGAAGAAGATATTTTTTCCTTTTTTTTTTGTTTATTGAACTCAGGAGAAGAAAAACGATAAAAAACCCAACCTCTGAGAGCGATGTCGATTCTGTCAACCCGTGCTGGGATGACTATTGCACTTACCGACGGTAGCAGAACGGAAAGTAGTCCAGCCATCGACGACATTGCGACTAGCTTTGACCACTGTCTTTCCGATCCCATCTCCGACGAACATCAGCATGGTCTTCTTCTTGCCCACGTCCACATTTTCGAAATATGTTCCTGCCTTTATATAGATCACGAATCTGGTAGCACTGGAATTAAGCGCCGCAGCTATCGCCTCACCTATCGTAAGTTGCCACTCCCGTCTTTAGCCACCACCAGATCAAACTTCATCGTGTTGGTCGACGCCTGCAACAGCTTTCGATCTTTGGGCAACACCCATCCCGGGAACCTGCCGGCCATTTTACCATACTCTGGGAACACCTCGTCCTTCAGGGTATCGGCCGCCTTTGGCATCTTTTTAAGCATCGCTAGAGAATTACTGACCAAATCTGATTACCTGCTCATTGCCCAAGGATAATCCATCGAGACAGGTGTACTGATTCGTCATAGCAGCGCTTAACAACGTTTGCAAGTCATTGTAGTGCTTTGAAGGTGAGCTTTGGTGATAGATCAGAGAGAGCGGTTTGAAGCTCTGAGATGGTTTCGTCAAAAAGTTCTAAACAGTCATCCAGAGCCCGCTGTTCAAGCTTGCGCTTTGAGCTTCTTTCGGATGCCAGTGCAGTTAGAGGCAGAAATCTCGACTTCTTTTACGGTGTAGTCGACAGTAGAAGAGATCATTTGTGGGATGGTTTTGGAAGCTAGGTTTGGGAAGGAAGACAGAGTTGAAACGCAGAGTTCTGGGTATAAGGTACCTTTACAAGCTGAGTGTGCGATCTGAAGGTGGTGCAATACTGGGATCTGGGTTCTCCTTGCAAATCTCAGATGGACGGTGAGTTCCTACATTGAAGCGGGGGACGACGGGCCTGATCTCAGATCTGGGTTCTCCTTGCAGATTTGAGATCTCCAACCTTTCTCACCGTCGCACTGCCGTCCGGAAATTCCATTACCCTCACCGCCACTCCCATAACCTCCACCACCACTTCCTCCATAATCTACACCACCGCCACCGCTGCCTCAGTAACTCCTGCCGCCACCGCTACCTCCATAGCCCCCGCTAGCAGCACCTGCATAATCACTACCACCGCCAGTTGCATAGTTTCCGCCACTGCCAGATGCATAGCCTCCACCAGCATCGCCACTGCCATAGCCTCCACCACCACTTGTGAGAATGGAGGGATGGTGAAGAAGGGAGAGGGACGAAGGGTAAAATTGGGTTTTAAAAAACATTTACACATCATATCATATGGTGTCAAGTGTGTATGAATTTCGACGGAATATTAATGGATATTAACGACCCCGTGTGTCATTACGCTAAAAAGTAGGGGTAATTTAAGAGATTTATCCTTTATTAAAATTTATCTATAGTTTGCATTTTATTAAAACAACTCTATAGTTTATAATTATTTTACTTAACCAACATTTCATTAGATTTACCAAAACCTATTTGGATAAATTTAATCAAAAATAAATAAAAATAAGTTTTAATATCATTTTTATCCTTAATAAGACAGAGGCAATCACTCTAATTGGCTCTATTTAGTCAATTCTATTTTCTGTAAAAAAAAAGTGTCAAAGGTGCTTTTGGAATAACAATCATATACCTATGCCGTCGAACATTTTATATTCAGTATAGGTGATCATGTTATTGTTTTCTATATGACAAAATGAACACTTGTTAATAAAAGGTTGATTAAGTTAATAGGTTGCAAAGTATAAAACTATTTTAATAAAATGAAAACTATAAAATAGGTTTCAATTTAATTCATCAAAACTGTAGGGGTGTTCTAATAAACCACCCTTTTAAATATTCGAAATATTGCTATAGACTATAGTGGTGGAAAGTGGTAAATGCTCTTAATGTGAGAGAAATGGGCTCCACTAAAAGGGAGCTAGGGAATGGGGCAATCAGAATTTGATCCTGAAAGTTGGTATGCAAATAATATGTAGTATAGATAGGTATGCAAAGTTGGTATGCAAATGGGCTCCACTAAAAGGGAGCTAGAGAAATGGGCTCCACTAAAAGGGAGCATACCAACTCAATAGCGTTTTCAAATTGGTTAGGCTTCTGTATGAGGAGCAACCCTTTAGCTGTCCACTTTCAAATGATAGACAGGAAAGTTGGTATGCAAATAATATGTAGGTTAAATTATTTATACTTCAAAAAAAGAGGCAAAACTTTTCTTTTTTTTTTTGAAAATAAGCTTAAATATCTCCAATGGCATATGCTTATTTAGCATAAATTTTCTTTATTGGATATTTGTGACATGATACTTTTACACATTTTTACAAATCTAAAATTACATGTTTTTTTGATAAACAAAAAAAATGTTATTGAGACCAAAATCCTTTAACTTAGGTGATGTTTGGCATTGATGATGATTTCTTGAAAATCACTGTCATATTTGAGCCACATCAGCATTAGAGGAATCGGTATTGAAATTTCTGTTTGGTTAGTTGATTTTGGTGACTTTTAGAAAATTGGTCAAAAATGGATTTTTGAAATCAGCCAGGGATTACCTTTTTGGGTGATTTCCTTATTTTTAGCTTATTCCTATGTTTTAGGATGACATGGCATCCAAAATGTCGTTGAATAATAACTCTAATATAAAAATAATTAACCCTTGAAAATCAGTACCATATACATTCAAAGCTGATTTCTCAAAAATCGGTTCACAAGGCATAAATGATACCAAATAACAATTAAAAAAATCATCAATTCCAAAAATCACTGAGGATAATTGTTAAGGAAAAATCATCATCGATGCCAAACATCACCTTCGACCACGTTTGGGGTGTTTTTCCTTTCTAGACGGGCTTCTAACAAGAAATTTTTGAATAAGTGTTTATTTCTGTTGAGATTGTGTCTTATTTTACAACCATTTGATTGCCTTTTAATCTAATGATTGGTGCAGTCCCTCTTTAGGTTAAAGAGGTTTTATATATAAAAACTTTCTTTTGCATGTATTTTTTTTGTGAGAGAGAGAAAGAGAGTGAGTGAGAGCGTGAAGAAAAGAGAGCAGGTGCTCTTGGTGTAAGAGTGTATTTTCTTTTTCTCTTGTTTTTGTTCTTTAGGTTGAGAGGAAAGGGAGAACGAGTGTATAAGGGTTAAGAGTTGGTTTTGGTTGCAAACCACATAGTATTTGTATTGTTTCTCAATTTTCTTTTATAGTGAAGAACAAGTTTCGTCTCTCCCATGGATGTAGGCGGTAAAGTCCAAACCATGTAAATCTTTGTGTTCTTCGTAGTGCTTGTTTTTATTTGTCGTTACTTAGGTTTCATTATTTCTATTGCTATTGGATTTCCCATGGTTGCTGTCTCAAATACTTTATGTTTTTATACTATGGGTGGTAGTTGTGAGGCCCCAACAAAGTAGTTTCAAAGCTCCTAGGTTGGTGTTTACAAGGTGTTTGTGAAATTGTTTAAGAGATAATCTATACTACTTTAAAAAGTACGAATAACCTCAAATATTTCTAGAATTTTCTGATGACAAAACTTACCCCTCTATATTTAAATTAATTGATAAAAAAGAGGCCAAATAGGGTAGTTGGTTATTGATATTAAATGAGTTGAACAGAAGTAATTTTAAGATATTCAATGCATTCAATTCTCTCTCATTAAATTCACCAACAATTAACGTATTAATTTGCATTCACTTTCATTGAATCATATATTTAAGGCTTTTTTGTTTTTTTCTCATCATTACATTCTATAATTAATCTATACATAAAAAAATAATAATTTCAGTAACATAAAAACTTATACTTTTAATATCCACATGGAAAAAAAATAGTGTTTTCATCTAGGTGGTTGTAAGAAATTAAACCATTTGGGTCAAATGGGTCAATCCATGTTGTCCCAATTAAATAATAAAATGCAAAAAATATAGAAATTAAAAAAATGGGAATGTTTTTAACATCATATATCTGACATATTAAACAATAATCAGTATGATAAACAATGTTTTAAAAATTGACCCRCTTTTGCCTTTGAGTCACAAGTCACCGGTTCATCTATTAAGGTCAAATGAGTCAAACCGCTCTACGTCAACACTATATGTGTGTGTATGTAAAAATACATATTTTATCAATAAATAGTATAATTATGTTTTATATATTATAGTTATACTTTACATATATTTTATAATTATGTATTTATGTTTTACATATATTACAAATAATATATGTATTATGTTATATTTATTTATGTTTTTTAATTCATATTTTAATTTTTAATTTATAAAAATATTAAAATTTCAATTTGGGGCCAAAAAAGGGGTTTTCGCAAAAATAGCAAGGAAAGGCACCTAAGGCCCTTGGGACGTATAGATCTTGAAAAGTTACTAAAAGAAAATGATAACCCCAATTAGACATTGAAGTGCAAAGTTATGGCTTCCAAAAGTTTGCACATAATTAAGTATGCAACCTATAACCTAGTTATTGGGTTGAATGAGGCAATGATTGAACTACCTGGGTTAGATGGTTTTTAACTAAAAGGGAGAGTTTCAACAAAACCAAACCCAGGATCAAAGCCGAG
This sequence comes from Nelumbo nucifera, assembly GCF_000365185.1. The sequence goes on along the minus strand of NW_010729116.1, from coordinate 984,047 downwards.
TGATGGTTCAAATGGTTTAATCAGCTAGGTCAACAATAGGTTGAAGACATTGATGATAAATAAGAAATGTTTTTTATTAATGATGGAAATGGAATGTAAAATTTAAAACCAATTGAAAGTAAATCTATTTTTCTATTATTTCTCATTAAATCTCATATCTAAGGTATATTCTCTTATTAAATCCAATATTTAAGATATATTTTTCTCATTATTAAATTCTACTAATTAAATCCACAACATTAATTTTAATAATATAAAATAAATATTTTGAAAAATAATTTGAAAACAAAACTATTTTCATCCCTCTAGGTGGCGGGTAAGCAATTCAACCATTTGGGGCCAAATGCGTTAATAAATAATACCATAATTAAATAATAAAATATATAATACAAAAAATGAAAAGAATTGGGCATGTCACTAATATTGTATGTTCATTATACTGAACAAAAATAAGTATGAAATGTAAGAAGTATTTTTATAAATGATGAAAATGGAATGTCAAAATTAAAATCAACTTAGAAATGAAATGATGTCATAGTCAAATAATTAAATATTTAAAAATAGAAAACACAAAGAATCACAAAAATAAATATTATACACAAGATATAATTTTATCAATAATGGAAATGTAATAGAAAATTTAGTGTCAACCTAGAAAGCAAACTTTTTTTTGGGATGTGGGTTAGTGGTTTAGGTCAAATGGATTAAATGATGATATAATAGTTGAACAATAAATAGGGTAAATTACAAAGACCCCCCTATACTTTGTTTTGCAACAAAGACCCCCTTGTACTATGACTGTGAGACAAAGACCCCCTTTCGTTAGTTTTCTGTTGAAATCCACCATTACAATATTTTTTCAATCCCCACATTACCCTTCTAATCGTTCATCTTCCCCAACCTCACGATACACGAAAAGCAGCGGCGGCGGAGTTCTGAAATCCTCCCAGCGACAGCGAGATTTATAACCTAAAGAAAGCTTTGATTGAAGTTGCAGCGGTAGACTTCCGGCAGTGTTTGGTAAAGAAGGAAAAGAGAAAGATTTGATTGGAGTTGCAAAACTTCATTCCAGTTGACTTCTGGCAGTAACTTCAAAACTTCATTGGTTGCATCGGTAGACTGCAGTGGCTGATAAACCAGAGGAACCTTGCAACAGTGAGATTTATAACTTGAAGAAATCTTTGATTGAAGTTGCAACGGTGGACTTCCGACGGTGTTTGGTAGAGAAGAAAAAGAAAGAGAGGGAGGATTGAGTTCTTTTAGAGAAAGCTTTGATTGAAGTTGCAGAACTTCATTGGTTGTAGCGGCAGACTGTAGTGGCCGATAAACCAGAGGAACCCAGTGACGGCTTGATTGATTCCATCTACGACATAGATCGAGGGTTGAGGGCCTCCAGCGAGACCAGAGCAAAGATCGTGGAGCTCATCACCAAGCTGGAGGCCAAGAACCCAACTGTGGCTCCCACCGAGGCTTTGACTCTTCTTAACGGCAAATGGATATAATGGTTGGTGGGTGTGCTATAGGTACACCTCTTTCATGGGCTTATTCCCGCTGTTCTCGAGAGGGACACTGCCACTCATGAAGGTGAAGGAGATATCTCTGAGCATAGAGTGATCAAACTTCATGGTAGAGAATGTGGTCTGGTTCGCTAGGCCTTTGGCCACCACAACCTTGAGCACCAATGCCAAGTTTGAGATCCGAAGCCCCAAGTGCGTCCAGGTAAGCTATCAAGTATTAGCAAGCAACAACCAAAATCAAATTACTCAATGTGAATGTGAATCATTCGATTTCACCTGATTCCTAAACCAGCGGTGGAATTGGATTGGGTCCTCGTCCTTCACCTTGTAGTTTGTAGCCGAGGTTGCTGTGAAGCACATTGCCCACGAGACTGATGAAGGCATGAGAAAGTTCTTGATTGAAGTACAAGAACTTAATTGGAGCAACATTTTCAACAGAGGCTGATCGATGTTTTGGCTAATAAAAGCAAGAGTAGCCGATGCAAAAGGTGGGCAGCCATTTTCAGCGAAAGCAGCAGAAGAGAAGAAACCGCTTTGTCGTAGGTGAGAGACATCTGAATATTGTTCGAATATTTATTACAAGGGAAGTATGGGGATTAAAATGGCGGATTTCAACAGAAAGCTAATGGAAGGGGGTCTTTGTAGTTTATCCTAATAAATATCTAAAAAGTAATAAAAAAGTACAAGTAATCAAAAGAATATATAAAAATTATATATTAATTATGCCAAACAAAAATTAAGTGTGTTAAGTAAAAATTATTTATATAATGTAGATGGAATATATAATTTAAAATTGATTCGAAAGCAAAGCTATTTTCTTATCCAAATGATGGGTTAATGATCCAACTTTTCAAAGAAATTCATGGTGTCATAATTAAATAATAAATATTTAAAAAATATCGAACACAAAAAATAAAAAAGTACAGAGTTTTGCTAAAGACATTTCGAAGCATTTCTAATGTTATATAATCATTATATTAAATAAAAATAATTGTTAAAATAAAAATTATTTTTATTTAAGATAGAAAAGGAACACGAAATTTAGTAGTGTGTTATAATAATAATAATAATAATAATAATAATAATAATAATAATAATAATAATAATAATAATAATAATAATAATAANAATAATAATAATAATAATAATAATAATAATAATAATAATTGTAATTGTAATTTAAAATTTCTGCAAGTGCACATTTAGTACAAGTATTTAAGTTTATTTTTAGTCATATTGTTACTTTTATTAATTTTCATTTTGTATCGTAACTATGATATAAGTAATTAATATGAAAAAAATTGTATACGTTCAAAATACGTATTTAATTACTAGTGGCAACAAAAAGTACAAGTACTTAGGTCCAAATTGAGAGGTTTGATGGCAAAGGCAGTTTTACCCTATGGCAAGATTGGGAGGACATCAAGTCAAAGTGTGTTAGTACAATTCGTCTGATAGGGGATCTGAGAGCAGCAGACCTAAATCCAAGGCCATGGAAAAAGGGCAAAGTACAATGTTACAGATGCAATGAATTTGGTTACATRGAGAGATACTGCCCTACACCAAAAAGTAATGGAGATGAATCTAGAAGCGTGGCAATTGCATTAGATGATGATTGAGGCGTTCTCACAGTTTCTAAATGTATGTGTAATTTTTCCCCAAATGAGTAGGTTTTAGATTCTGGATGTTTTACACATATTTGCTCCAGGAAGGAATATTTTGACACTTCCCAAGAGAGGAAGACACGTGTTTTCTCATTGGCTGATGGGTGTACATGTGACATCATGGGTGTTGGGATAATGAAAATCAAAATGTTTGGTGGAGTGATTCGCACTTTGGGTGGTGTTGCATATGTCCCAAAAATGCGTAGGAATCTAATATCATTGAGTTAATTGGATTCCAAGGGTTGCAAGGTCTTTGTTGCAGGTGGAAACATGATGGTCCTAGTGATGGGAGAAAAATGCAAGGGTTTATATCATCTGGTTGAGAGTATAGTGGTTCCCAAGACCTCGATGGGAAGTTGGAAACAAAGTGCGTAAGGTAGTGTAGTCACACAAAGAGTCTCTTTTGTGAATAGAGTGGAGACAAGTGTTGTAAGTTTCCAAGGTATAGATAATGGTGAGAGGAAGATTCCTACTAGAAGAGATGAAGGATCAAAGTCTCTCTTTGGAGTTATCTACGATTGTTAGCTCAGTTACAATTACATAGGTACATTAGCCGTTTTGTTTGAATAAGGTGGAGTTAGGACCGAATGATTCGAGTTATGTATAGCTAGTGATGTTTTACAAGGCCAATGGAGATTAGTGGTATTTGTGAACAGGTGGAGGCATAAATGGTAGATCTCTAAGGTGGTTGAAAAATAAGCCAAGGTGGGAGATTGTTAGGATTGTGTCTTATTTCACAATCATTAGATTGCCTTTTAATCGAACGGTTAGTGTAGTCCCTCTTTAGGTTAAAGAGGTTTTACATATAAAAGCTTTCTTTTGTATGTTGTTTTTTTGTGAAAGAGAGAGAGAGTGTGTGTGAAAGCGTGAATAAATGAGAGGAGGTGTAAGAGTGTTTTTTCTTTTTCTCTTGTTTTTTGTTCTTTGAGTTGAGAGAAAAGGGAGAATGGGTGTCCAAGGGTTAAGGGTTGGTTTGGGTTGCAAGTCATATAGTAGTTGTATTGTTTCTCAATTTTCTTTCATTGTAAAGAACAAGTTTCGTCTCTCCCGTAGACGTGAGTAATAAGGTCGAACCATGTAAATCTTTGTGTTTTTTTTTGTGGTTCTTGTTTTTATTTATCTTTGCTTAGATTTCATTATTTCTGTTGCCATTGGATTTCCCTTGGTTGTAGTGCAATTTTATTTGCACTAGTACAAATGTATGGGAGTGCAAATAAAAAAAATGCGAATTTTGGTTTAATTTTGTTTTGGATTTTACTTTATTCTGCTTTGGTCTTCTTTTACTTCATTTTTACTACAACCAAACAAAGTAAGGTAAAATTTGAAGCAAAAATAAATTAGAATTTATACCAAAAACATTTGCACTGCCATACATTTGCATCAGTGCAAATAAACACATCCGAGTGTTGTAAGGCCCATATTGTTGTAAGGCCCCAACAATTTCGATAAGCACATCCGAGTGCTTGGTGTGACATTCTAAACAAGTTTCCTGTTTTTTTCAATAAAAAAAGCACTTTTGGGGGGAATCCGGATTTAAATACATGGGGCCTGCATCTTTACGATGGGCCCATGAATTTATTGCTGACATGGAACCTCATCATTGGTTCCAGTAAAACCTTGCTCGGGTGCTTTCAGAATCTAATAAGCAATAAACCCAATAAGCACTCAATAGAAGCACTCACAAATATGCCCTTAGGCTGTGTTTGTTGGGGCTTCTTACCTCTAAATGAGCTTTTTAGGCCCTATTTGATTTCACTATTTTTAAGTACTTAATTCAATAAATACTTAAAAAAAGTATTGGAACCACACAATAAGTGGAAAATAAGCACTTATTTTGGTTTAGAAAATAAGTCAAGAATAAGTGCTTATTTCTAAAACAAGCACTTAAAAAATAAGTAGGTTGAAAGTGGTTTTTTTAAGGACTTATTCAACAAGTGCTCATTCAAAAATTTTGGGATGTCCCAGTCCCTATAATATTTTGTTAATACCCAAACTATCCCTAAGAAGGAGAAAACCCTTCTCCATTCAAACAAAATGAACAGAGCAGCGACGGGAGGGAGTAGGGGTGCAACTAGCGATCACTAATACGACTAAAAACCGACTAGTGGGTGCATTGTTTCTGACTTTCAAACCTTCCTCTTGCTTCTAATCTCCATTTTTTGTTGTTGTTTTGAAGGATTTAACGCTTGGAACGTTCTTTGTGTTTTTTCTCATATATGATTTTTAGGACCGAAAACACACTAGAGACTCGCCAGCGACCACAGGTAAGGCATCCTAATCCTATCACTTCGATTGCTTCTAGGTTATTTACCCTTTTTTGGAATATTTTGCTGAAAACCGATTTTTTCAATGAGAAAAACTGAAAATGATGCAATAGTTGTACGTATGTTTGGTTGTGTAATTGTTTGTATGAATAACTACTATTCTTTTGATCGTTTTTATGAAAAATTGCTTTTAGAAAATACTTCTCTAAAGTACTCTTCAATAATCATCTTTCAAAAGTGGTTTGATACATTTTATTTCATTTTTTTAACAATATTTACTATTTATTTATGTTATTATTCATTATATTGGGCATATTATTATTATTATTATTATTATTATTATTATTAGTGTTGTCATTATCATTATTATTAATTTTTGTATTAATGCCATGGCAATCTAGTAACTCCACATGCGTTACACATGGATCATTATGTGTCTTGATGTAGTGATATGGCAAGTTCCTTTGAAATATATAATATATAATATGTGAAAACCAAAGTTTACATGAGTGTGTGAAATAGGAACTAAAACGTCATTTTTGCTAAAGTAAGTACTTATTGGGGAAGTGGCTCACCAAACATCCTCACCCCAATAATTATTTAAAGTAATTATAAGTGGTTTGGCAAAGGGGTCACCAATCAGCATTAAGTACTTGTTCAAATAAGTACTTAAGAAATATGTACTTGTTACACAAGCCTTCCAAGTGTTTTTTAGTAAGTGCTTCTAAAAAAGTGCTTAAAATCCACTTGATAACGTGTTTTCCTTGGTGCTTTTCCGAAAAAAAAAATGCTTATTTAACAACATTACTTAGTTTGAAATGGGCTTTTGCCAATATAAAGACAATATTACCCTTCATTGTGTATAAACATAAACCAACATGTACAACATTGCTTGGTCCAAACTCGCTAATGGCACGGGGGTTTCAACCAATCCATGCTCATTATATAAATAAAATGAGAAAACATATGAGTCATACTCGGTTTGTTGCAAAAACCAATGCTGGAGGTGTTTGATTCAAAACAAAAACAATAAAGGAAAAAAAAATAAAGAACAGGTGAGATGGAGTGGTGGTAGGGATGACAATTTCTACCTTACTTGGTGGGTACCTGCCCCTACTCGTCCTGATGGGGCTTTTTTTTTTTGCTTGAAGGACTGATTTTGGGGCGGGGATGGGTTTTGGGATTCTACAACCTATATGGGTACAAGTAGGGTCCAATATAGACTAAATTTCTCTTATCTTTTTTTTTTTTACTTTTGTGATTCTGTGTTTTCCATTATTAAAAATTTTATTATTTGACTATGACATCATTTAATTTCTAGGTAGATTTAGAAATTGGCTTTCCATTTTCATCATTAATAAAAATACTTCTTACATTTCATAGTTATTTATTTTAAATTTTTATTATTTAATTATGGCATTATTTATTAATCCATTTGACCCCAAACGGTCAAATTGCTTGCCCACCACCAGGAGGGAAGAAAATGGTTTTGTTTTTAAATTACTTTTCAAAATATTTATTCTTATACTATTAAAATTAATATTATGGATTTAATTACAAGAATTTAATGATGAGAAAAATATATTTTAAATATAAGATTTAATGAGAGAGAATAGGAAAATATTTTTATTTCCATTTGGTTTTAAATTTTACATTCCATTTTCATCGTTAATGAAAATATTTCTTATTTGGTACTTTCTATTGTTTAATATGTATGTTAAAAATGTTCTTAATTTTTTTAATTTCTATTTTTTTTCATTTTATTTATTTTTAAATTTTATTATTTAATCGTGGCAACATGGATTAACCCATTTGATTACTAGGTATATTTAAAGGTATAAGCTTTTATGTTATTGGAATTTATTAAGAATGGATTTAATTAATAGAACTTAATGATGAGAAGAAATAAAAATGATTTAAATATATGATTCAATGAACATAAAGGCAAGTTAATAACTTAAGTGTTGGATTTAATGAGAGGGGGTTGAATGCATTGAATATCTTTAAATTACATATTCTCAACTCATTTAATATCAAGAACCAATTTCCCTATTTGCCCTCATTTTTTTATCATTAAATTTAAATATAAAGGGGTAAATATTGTCCTTAAAAAATTCCAGAAATATTCTTGAAGCCATTGGTAGTTTTTAAAGTAGTATATATATATTATAAATAATAGGAAATCATATGCGGGTTCTAAACCCAATCCACCCTACCCTTGAATATGGGGAGGGTAGGGTTGGGGAAGGTTTTAAATTGTGGAGGGAGGGTTTGGATACTCAAAATTCAACCTACTATTAGTATTGGGGCAGGAATGGGTTAGGAGGTTTAGGGAGGTAGGTAGGGTCTAAAATTTACAAAACCCTCCTCGAACATGTCCCGGTGCCATCCCTAAGTGGTGGTAATCAATATTTGATCAATTATTTTGGGAAAACAAAAAACAAAAAAAAGGGCTAGAAATAGAACCTGGTTGTAGCTCACCGTCACTACAAGTGGGGAGAAGTGATAATAGAAAGGAAAAGTGATGAAGAAAATGGAGCAAGGGTTTTAGAGCTGATGGGGGCATTCTAGTTATTAAGAAAGCTTTAAATTGGCAAAACCGGGATGGGGAATAAGGAGAAGCACTTCTTGAAAACGTAAGAAGCCAAAAGCCACTCATCAACTGTTTTTCCTAATGGGCTTTTTCGATGGAAAAGGCCCATTTACTGCTTTTTCATCAAACGCCTTTTGAGGGTAGTTTTGCCTTCTAAAAGGTAATAAGTGCTAAAAACACTTATTTTAAGCCTCACCAAACATGACCTTAGAGAGTTAGTAGTAAATATCGCATTTCTATTTTGTTAAGAATTCCTTTTTGCTTGCATTAGTAAATACAATACTATTAGAATTAAATCAGATAGAGAACCATTTTTGTGATTGGTCTGAGCAATTTAACTATCTAATTCAACTATTTGACCTAGAAATGCCAATGGGTTGGTTTAAGTTGTAACCCACATTGACCTTAATAGGATTTTGAGTCATGTCCACTTTATCCCAGGCTTGGTCGATTAACATCGACCGTAGCATTACAATATTTGTATGCAAAGCCTTGATCGAATAAAGACATATTACGGTCAGGTCCTATGTGATGCGCAGATAATGTTAAAAGAAGTTATGGCAAGCGCCTTATGATAATACTAATTGGGCTATGCAGGCATTCCTTATTTTAAGGATTTATCTCTTTTTTTGTAGTTCATAAATTTTTAACTGCAAAAAGGAGATAAATTCTTAAAATAAAGAATGCCAAATGCAGCCTGAGTGATATCAAGTCTAACACAAACTTTTGGGTCATATGTTGTTAGATAAATTTGTGTTAATTTTTATTATTCATTTTAATTTTTACTACTTTTATTGCATTTTATTAATTTCATTACTCTTAACTGTGATGCATAGGCTTTGTTAAGTGACATTTAGATAGGAGTCTTACGACATTTCTTATTGGGCCAAGCTGAGCCCTATCCATCATAACATTATTCTTGGGTTATGTATTGCCTAATAAATTAAAAAAAAAAACTAGAAGGGATTAGGGAGAGTTACTTTTTATTAAGTTAAATTAAAAATATTTTTATTGATTTTAATTAATAAATTAAAAAACAAAAAAGCAGTCCACAGGTCACCCTTGCTCTCCTTCAAAGTTTGCTCTAAAATCTCCATTTCATTTTTTTTTTATTTTTAATTTTTTATACTTTTTAAAGCCACATAATTAGGGAATCAACCAATGACAACCATCTTCCAATATTTTAGGATGTTTACAACCACCTAAGATGGATGGTATTCTCTCTCTCTCTCTCTCTAGTCCAAAACAAACTATTTTTGGATAAAATTTTTCTTTACTTTTATTATTTGTCTTATTGTATTACCTGTTTTTTAGTAATTTGTATATTTTTACTCATCTTATTTCAATATTTGAAATTTTAGCTTAAACAGTTTTCAAAAAAAAAAAAAAGTTTTAACTAAAACATTAATATCTTAATACATTGATGAAAAATTAAATGTATGTATTTGCAAAGTGGAGAGAGAAATAGAAATAGATAGAAGGAAAGAAATGTTAAAATTAGATGATTTATTTGACATGTAAGATAGATCAGGAGATGTTTTAAGAGGAAATTTTAGGTGGAAGGAACAGTTTAGGAAAAATTTTAGAAAATGAGATGATTAGGAACATGAGAGAAAGATAGATTTTAGGAAAACCGGGGTGCTATTTGATAACATTGGGTGAACAATATTTCATTTGTTGAATTGGATATAGAGGCATAGTAAGGTGTATTAATATTTGATATACAAAAGTGTTTTTTTAGGATAAATTACAAAGACCCCCGGTGTACTATGGGGTCTGTGACAAAGACCCTCCTGTACTATATGACTGAGACAAAAAACCCCTTAACGTTAAGTCAACAGAATGCATTAAATTATCAAAATACCCACTAAACTTTTTCTATTTTCTTTATTTGCCCTTTTTCTTTTAAAACCTATTTAACCTCTTATTTTCCCCTCCCTCACCGTCTTCTCTCATTCTTTCTCTTCCCATTCTCCCAAATGAAAGGACAGAAGAAACCCATTTCTGATGTTTCCTTTTTTCTATTCTCTGTCTTTAATCTCATCTCTATAGCCGTAATGACCACATGCTTTTTGCATAAAGGAAAGGAGGACAACGAACAAAGCGAGTGCTGCTAGTACTCCAATGATTATTGCCACCGTCTTTCCGATTTAGTCATCGGTGGAGATATCTGTAGGCAGCCATAAAAAGCAAAAGTAGTAAGGGGAATTTTTCTACAAATAAGCAAGTCTACTTGATGTGTTTCTCTCTCATCCATTGGTTTGTTGGGGTGCGATGAGAAAGCCAAAAAAACATCTATTAGGAAAGTGAATAATATCCTCTGATTTAGGAAGGTGTACAATTAGGAAAGTGTATAATATCTTCTGAATTAGGGAGGTGTATAATATCTTGTTAGACTTTCCTTTTCTTTTACTTACTATTGTTAGACTTTCTTTTTTCTTTTACTTACTATTTTTCTGCCCCATAACTTGTATATATATTGTAGCCTTCGGCCCTTCTTGTACATGTTTTCTATGAGAAAGAATTTCTCCCACTAAAAGTTATTCTCCTTCTCTGAGTTCTACTGTTTTCAGTTATCCCTTTCTTATGGTTTTTATAATTTTGTCTTAATTATTTTGCTCTTCGTAGTTTTCTCAACATCTTCATCAAAGAAAAGGAAATGCAAACACATATACGTATCGTTAAGAAACACTACTTAATTATTTCGATATTTGAATGAAAGTGGAGGAGCTAATTACTGCCTAAACTTTATAAAAGGAAGCCAGTGGTAACCCTTCAAACATAGTTCTCTAAGCTTTTTCTCTGGAAATGACTGCTCTTGCTGAACATATATCCCTGGTAGTTAGACATAGTAGCTTAAGATTGTTGAACTATTTTAGTTCACTGCGTAGTGGATATGATATGACCTTATTGATCATCAACTGAAGCTTAGCTACTTCTATGTCTAGTGGTACTAATGTCTCTCTCTCTCTCTCTCTCTCTCTCTCTGTGAGATTTTTCTGAGATTTCTGCTTAACACATTCACAAGCAAGGAAATACAAGGAAAAATGCAAAAGAAGTAATACGAAATTATGAATTGCACCTGAAGGGGAATCATAGTAGCCAGAGGCCCAGTATCGAGCATAGCACTGGGCCAAGTAGACATCGGTTGCTGACGCCGACCTGCATGCATTCTTCAGCTTCCCAACGGCTTCTGAAAGACATGAAGAACAATCGGTAGAACTCAGATCCCCCAAACACTGAGCAAAACCCTCCACAGACCCCARGCTGCTAACTCGAAAACCATTTGCTCCCTACAAGTCAGCAAGAACATCGTCCCTGCGCTTGAAGAACTCAACATCATTACTACTATCGCGACTGCATTTTTTGTATACCAGTGCCGTGTCGAGTTTCCCCAGGAAGTCGGCATTGTCGTATCTTAGAAAGCACCCTTCTAATTGTAAACTAGCTGCTATTGAGTAAGGGCACACCAAACTAATATGGCTAATGGCGTTTTGAACACACCACAAACAGTCACTTGTTTTCAAATCACCTCTGCATTGGTATAGCCCATAGATCGCTGCATCCGCCGGCATTGAGGTGCCATTTGCCACTGTAAAGCTGTTATAAGCAGACTGAGAGGCTGAGATTGCAATGGAGGACAGTAGGGAGTTGAGGTTGGCTTCAAAGGATGAGCTGGGTTGGTATTTGTGTGGAGAGCAGCCCCCGTAGATGAAAGTATGAGGATTACTTGCTAGGTTTTAATCTCTGTTAAGTGGGCTTACATATTCAATGAAACAATTGCATTGATGGGCTATCTTGTAAGTGGGCTAAATCAAGTGATTCATTTAGGCAAAGCCYRTARACTTCAAYAAAAGGGTATGGGGCTTAATGAGTGGATACCACATTTTGGCCCATATAGGCTTAATGGGATCCTATTAGGTCAAAATATAAAGGCTCCTAGGTTATGGTTTCCAATATG
>NW_010729116.1:920020-962258 GCF_000365185.1 Nelumbo nucifera | reverse complement strand
TACCATTGATTCATCACTCATTCCGCAAAAGTTTCTACTACTGCGATGGATACAGGTATGCACGTTTAAACCTCCTTGATAACTGCAGCATGATATTCTTTGGGGTGCAACATGTCTTCTTGTTCTTCGTACATGAATGATATTGGTATGATTCTGCAAGATTACGGATTGATTTGCTCCCCCTAATTTATTCTTACATTACCGCCTCACAATCCCGTTCCCATATGGGGATTACCGCCGCTGCTGTTCTTGAGGTCGAGGAAGATAAACAGTATTTTTCTCATCCAAAATAATTATTATAAGGATTAAAAAATATTACAATTAACTTTTTGGACGGAAGGGAGCATATTCCATAGTACAGGGCATCTTTGTAATTTACCCTTTTTTTAATTTAAAATTTTAAATTTTATGATGAAAACAAAACGACAAGATAAAAGCAAAATGAGGGCTATATTGTGCATACAGTATACCTTTTGCTACAGATTTCTCACGACATTGTGCTCGTCGAGAAGTCCTAATTCTATTTGGCATGGTTTTAAAAAAAAAAAAACTCGGAGACTGAATCGGTCAAGAGTCTGGTTATCGGATCAAACGGTCGGTCCATTCTAACAAAAAAATAAAAAATATAAAAAAACAGTGAAAACCATTTAAACAATTTGAACGATTAATCGCCCGGGTCAACGATTTACTGACCAAAAACAACGATTTTGAGCAAATTTTCAATTTTGTGAAAAACCAAAACCGGTCACTTAACCGATTTCCGGTTTTTTCGGCCCGACCATCCGGTCCGATCCGGTTTTAAAAACCATGCTATTTGGAGATGGCTGCCGGGCCCAGCTGGAATTTCTCAGTTGGTGTCTTTATCGTGAGATCTAAGCACATTACAGGCATCTGGCTGAGACCGRTTGGTCAGATCGACGAATAGGCCAGCTTAAGTCATCGCCGAGTTCGTAGAGCATTCCGTTCTGGATCACGTGGCAGCTTAGAATTGGGCTGCATAAATAAGCATGAATAATAAGTTTTAAATTTGAGATTTTAGCTCATTGAGTACAATCCAAATCAATGTGGCTGGCCCTCTAAGAGGGACCACTTATTCAATCAAGATTTTAGCTCATTTGATTATCCAATCAGTATGTTCATTAGTATGAGCGCTCTATTGTGTTTAACTGTTTATCACCCATTGGCTTAGAAATTAGAATCACTGAAAAAAAAAAAAATTGCGTTGTGAAGTTTCAAGCTATTGAATCAAGGAAATTATTTAAAACTCACCGTGTCTAATATGATGTTAAACAGATTAACCGGCGTTAATATATTACCATTTTAATTTTTATAAAAAAATATAAAATATATACAAAATAAATTAATGGCTGTTAAGATATTATCATTTTAATATTTAGACATGAAAAAAGGAAAATGTTCAAAAAAATTTCAAATATAAATTACATAAAAACATAGAAATTACAAAATATAAAAAATTATGGAAATTGCAAAAAAAAATAAAAAATTATTTTCAAATTATAGAAACTATAGAAATTGAAAAATAAAATCAGAAAATAAAAATTGTAGTAAAACATAAAAAATTATAGAAAAACACAGAAAATAGAAAAATTGAAAACTGAAATTATAAAAAACATTGGAAATTATAACAATACATTAAAAATGCAAAAAAAAAGAAAATTGAAAACTGAAAAAGACCAATTTTCCTCTAACTCACCATTCAAGGGTAATTTGGTCATGAAAATTGTTATTAATGCTAACATGGACACATCTGTTAAGAAGCATTAACGGTGAACCAACGGAATGTGAGTTTTGGAAAATAAAAACTTACTACATGGTGAGTTTTAGACATTTTGAAAAGTTGTGGTGAGTTTCACAGGCCAAGCTTTGGGCTTAGCCCACGAAAACTTGACACTTCTTCAGGTTCAGGCTGTGGGCCAGGCCTGCCCATTCAAATTATGGCAAAAAACAAGTGCTTATTCATGCAGTGTTTGGTATTATGATATTGTGTTGGTTTTATGTTTATTGTTGATTTAAGCATTAAAAATCAGGAATAAAACAGTTCAGGCACACAGTATAATATCAAAATTATTTATTGTTGTTTGATATAAATACTACCACACACCACATAGGATAAAATATTTCCCATGAGCAAGAAAGGGTTAAATGTTATTTATTCCAAAAATGACTTTCACTTTCAAGGTAAAGAGCAATACAAACGGTTGTACTTAAACTGATTCAACCAAACAAATAAGATTTTTGTTTGGTAAAATCAAAATGCATATATACTGCTTATATAGCAATGCAACAGCTCGGCATCAACATGCTACCAAGGTTCAAAGTATTGACATGTAGTCATTTCAAACCCCTCTCGCTTTGATCAGGGGTAGAGCCAAGGGGGACCCAGGAAGCTTTTTAGTCCCCCTATGCCCCAGAATCTCCACTTACTTATTTTATGCTCTAATTAAGGATGCAAATTGATCAGATCATATTTGAATTAGGGTATATTTGAATATGATTTGACATTGTTTATGTCGGATCCGATCAGATCTGATAGAACTGAAACCCTGTTTGATGATTAAGTGGTTGTTAAAAGAAGCATTTGTTACACAAGTACTTTTTAGAAGTACTTATTTTAACACCCATTTAAGGTTCTTTGGTGACCCACTTGCCAAATCACTTATTAGGGTGGGGATATTTGGTAAGTTACTTTCCCCATAAGTGCTTATATTGACACAAATGATAATTTTAGCCCTCACTTTACTTATACATATATACAATGCTTTTCACATGTTATACATTTCAATGTAAAAACGCCACATAATGACAACTGAGAGCCCACATGGGCCCACATGCGAATCACCATGTGGACCCAATTAATAATAATAATAATAATAATAATAATAATAATAATAATAATAAWWAATAATAATAATAGAGAATTCATATTAAAATATGATAATTTTAACTATACATATAAATTAATAATAGGAAATTCAGATTATTAAAGAAAATAAAAAACACCATCAATATCAAATTAAAAAAAATAAAATAGGATGACTAAATTCGGATTTTTCAAAAAATAAAATAGGATACTATTAACTATACATATGAATCAACAAAAAAAATTAAAATATGATAATTTTAACTATACATATAAATCAATAATAGGAAATTTAGATTATTCAAGAAAATAAAAAAACACCACCAATATCAAATTAAAAAAAATAAAATAGGATGACTAAATTCAGATTTTTCAAAAAATAAAGTAGTATAATATTAACTATACATATAAATCAACAAAAAAATTAAAATATTATAATTTTAACTATACATATAAATCAATAATTGGAAATTCAGATTATTCAAGAAAACCCATCCTTAAGGACCCTTCGCCGGCTGTAGGAAGGGAAAAGCGGTGTTAGGTGTTGTATTGTAAGAACCTCCACCACTTACAGGTTCACTGGCAACACCCAACACCGCTTTTCCCTTCCCTTCCAACAGCCGTTCTTACATGCACTGTAAGAACCTCCACCGCTTTTCCCTTCCCTTCCTACAACCGTTCTTACATGTATTGTAAGAACCTCCTCTACTTTTCCCTTCCTACACTGAGAACGGTGTTGGGTGTTGCCGTACCTCCTCTCATCTGAAAATGGGCACTTTTAGGGTAATTCTCTCCCAATCTCTTAGTTTTCTTTCCACAAATTGTAGCTTTAGATTTTCTTTATTTTCTTTTTTTTTTTCTGCAGTTAGGTTCAAGGAAATTTTCTTGTTTCACTAGTGTTTTGAATTCTTCAGCTTTTGCATTAGTGTTGATCTGTTCACCGCTTACATGACCTATAAGAACGGCTGTAGGAAGGGAAAAGCGATGGACCTGTAAGAACGACTGTATTAACTATACACCCAACTCCGTCGGTTGTTTTTTGCTCATCGTCGAACATCGCCGGTGGACCTTCAACCAAACTCCGCCACTACCTATTGTTGTAGGATTTCAAATGGAAGAAGATGATAAACTCGAGTGGGGATAGTTTTGTCATTAAAGAAAAAATAGGAACAAGTTTGTCCCATTCGAATGAAGAAGCACTTCTTCAAAAAGTGCTGAAAAAAAAGGCACGTCCATGTTACTTTTTTAAGAAATACTAATCGGATAGGGGGTGRCCCGAATTCAACCAAATAGGATCAAATCAGGTTATAATCTGATCCATTTGCACCCCTAGGTCCAATACATTTATGTTTGTTTTGCCTTCTCTCCCCAATTAAGGGTGTCAATAGACCAGTTTTGGATTGGATCTCGTCCAAACCACAATTAGTTTGGATGGACTGGACGGACCAACATGACATATTGAATTAGACCAATTTAGACTCAATGGTCCAAAGTATTTATTGGATTGAATGACCTAGTCTGCCCGTAATGAATTTAGGGTCTGTTTGGTTTGCAGGAATAGGGGTCTAGAATCGGAATCGGAATGGGTCAACTGTTCGGTTGGGCAGAATCGAAATCCCATTCCTATTCCTGCTAGAATGGCATTACCCCATTTGAGGGAATGGCCATTCCCTGCCCCTCCCTTGGGAATGAAATCCCATTCCTGTTGATTTTAATTCCTATTCACATTCCTGTCTGAACCAAACAGACTATGGGAATGGACTATTTCGATTTCGATTCCAATTCCGATTTTGACTACAAACCAAAGAGACCCTTATATTGGATTGAGTTGGATTGAGCCAATATCTGGTCCATTCATATAAGATAAGAATATATAAGTGTCAATGGACCGGGTTTGGATTGAAACCAATCTAAGTTAAAATGAATTTGAACAAATTGGATGGTCCAGTCTAAACATCAAATTAGATCAGTCCAAAATGGTTCAAAATATTCATTGGATTGATTGGACCTGATCCATTTGTAATGGACTCACATAGTACGRATTGGACCAAATCTAATCCAATTGACACCCCTACCCCATGGTTGCCCCCCTTCCATCCATGTTAGATCGATACATATTATATGACACGCACTCATAGGTTGTGATAATTTGAACCTTGCACAATATCAAAGACCATCTCAGTATGCTCACAAGGATGTACCTTCTGAATCTGGTTTCGGTCTTCATGCGTTCTCACAATCAAATGGTCTTTACATCCTCCATCCCTCATTAAGATCTCAGCTGAAATTTCCTTCTTTGACTCCATTAGTTTCCATGTAAAGCAGGGTGAAAAAACAAAAAGTTTTGTCTATAAAAAAATGACAAGAAAAATAACTGAAGTTCTACAAACTAACACCTTATAATCCATACTACAAAGGAATGGTTTTTATCATAAATAATTTTCCAAGTAAAAGCTCATCAAAGATCAAACCTTGTTTTGCTTGCTGTATAGGGCTGTCAATGGGCTGTATACCCGTCCCGACGTGATAAGAAAACATTCAGGCCCAGTTCGAGCCCAGAACCGACCCCATTACTAGTTGGGCTTATAAGGTCTAATCTGACCAGACTCAATAACACGCCTTTGTAAATTGACAATAAATTCGCTATTTCTCTTGCCTTCTTTTCTCAAAATGTCTTATAGATCTCTCATCAAATATCAATTTTAGACATTTCTTACGAAATTAGACATGTTGGTTCTTAATCGGGTCTGTTCAAATAGGCCCAATTCTGGCCCTATTAATAATTAGGACTAGGGATAAGTAAATGGGTAGGTTATACCTGGAACCAAATAGACTCGACATTGAATCGGTCTTGAATTAACCCTACCCAATCTGTTACAAGGTAGGTTCTGCTTCCAAATTCTTAGAACCRACCCCCACCCAAGCCGGTTCCAGGGTTAGGGGTTTACTCTACCCAAACCAACCTGATGAACCGACCTTGGTTGCCCTTGGTGGAGCCTACCTTGGAATCAAGCTTGTCTTGAAATAAACCCCAAAATACTTTTGGTGATGTAAAGATTTGAACCCAAGCACTCATGGTTACAAAGGCCATGTTCACAATTTTCATTTTAATATTTGAATGTGTACAACAAATAATGTCAAAGGTGACATTTACAAAATTTAAATTTAAATTATAAGTTTTGAACCATATAATGATAATCTACATATTTAATTACTCAATTTAACCAATAAAGATGACATAAGCTTTAAACTATATATTATATTTATTAAAAATTAAGTTTTTAAAGAACAACAGAACATGCTTTATTATTATYTTTTTTTCTTTGAAGGGAGAGTAAAGAAAGAACAGGTTCCATGGGTAGGCCCTGAAACCGACCCAGAACCACCAAGGCCAGAACCGATCTTTACAGGGTAGTTTCGGTTCGAAAAACCTATAACCAACCCCTGCAGGATAGGTTACTGGCTCTGCCATGGAACCAAACCCAATTGGCCCATGCTCACCCCTAATTGGAACTAGCTTAGTTTGGAATAAGTACAAATACAAATATGTAGAGTGCAAAACCTTATATTTTGTATTATTCTATATGTATTTGTATTTGTACTCTTTCCAAACTAAGCGTATAAGATAGATACAAACCAAATGCAACAGGATAGGATTGGTTCATATTTGTCAAGATGACCAGGGCGGTTCACAGCCCCTCTATCTTAGACAAAAAATGGTATATTTGGGGCAACATTGTTTGTTTGTTTTACTTTCTCTTGAGAAACAGATAATTTCAATTCATTTTATGTACTATTCTCATTTTTTCATGTAAACTGTTGATTCACTAATAAAGATTTCTCATAACTAGCATTCTTTCAAGTTGCTTGTTAGATTTTTTTTTACTTGTTAAAAATGGCTTCAACTATGATACCGAAAAGACATCATATCTGAAAAACTTATGAGCAATCAACTGGTATCATAAAACTATTAACCAATCAAATGGTATTTATCAAAATTCACAGTGGGATTTGATTGTTCAAAGATCTTCTGGCACCATGTCTTTCTGGTTTCATAGATTTTTTCATTAAAAATAGAGTAAGTTTCTTGGCTACTATTGATTGATTTGTTCCTTTTTAGGGATGGTAATAGAGTGGGTTCAGGGAGGATTTTGTAAATTCTAGACCCTACATGCCTCCTTAAACCTCCCAATTTATACCCACTCCAAAACCCATAGTGAGTTGGATTATGAGAAACCAAACCCTTCCAGCACATGAAAACGCAAAACCTTCACGAGCCGAACTCAAATAATTTGTGAAAAGCTTAATTTGTTTCCACCCTTACATGTGGATAGGAGATCTGAGCTCTTGTTTGTAATCATGATTTGAAATCCTATCTGGTGCAATATCTGCACCTCTTATAGCATTTGCACTCACTAGCAGTACAAATTTTGCATCCCTTCTCCTAACTTCTTTCTCATATAAAGCGGGTACAATATTGTCTTACCACCTATTTTATTCCTCCAAAATAGTAATAGATAACCTTCTTTCTACTTTATCTATCAAAAAAAAAAAAAAACAAAAACCTTCTTTCTACCTTCACGTTCGCATAAAATGAGGACCACATTGTTTACTTCTCATTTTGCTCCTCTCAAGTCACAAATAAACAAGACAAATCAAACCTAAAGAAAAATTAAACAAGAATTGGTAATGGAGGGGTGCACTTTTGATCCATATCGGATTTTACTTACCATTCAAGCTTCTTTGCATTACCTGAATTTTCTATCAAATTAGAGACCTCCACGCCCATCGCACCTATCTCACTGATAGTCAAAGTTGGACCAACCCCCTAACAGATGGCGTAAAGTAAATCGAAATTGAATTGAATTGAATAAACTAAAATTTTACATGAAAAACTGAACTAAAACCGAAATCGAAATTTTTTATTTCATTTTTGGTTATTTTGGTTAAAACCGAATTTCAATACTATATATTTTAATATATACTATAGTGTATATTTTAATATATATTATACAATGTATATAATAAATTATATATTTTATAATACAATATAATATATTTTGTACATATTATATATGTATTATATGTTAATACATACTATAGATAATAAAGTTCGGCTAATTCAGTTTTTTCGACTCTAAACCTGAAAATTAAAACCAAAACCAAAATAACCAAAAACCAGAAAAATCAAAACTAAAATTTTTTATTCAATTTTTTATTTTAACCAGATAATGCTCACCCCTATCTGAGATCACAATGGTGTAATGGTTGCTGCTACGTCTTTTCCTCTCCAGTTGAAAGTGAAGCTTTAGCACTTGGTAAAGTGCTGAAATTGATTTCTTGTTAAAGCTTGATCATGTTTTGATAGAGGGAGATTCTCAGATTGTTATTCGTTGTCTGTTGGTGTCCACTTATAAGGCTCTTGGAGGATTATGGCCATCCTCTCTGATTGCAGAGACATGCTGTCTAATATCTCCCATAGCTCAGTGATGTTTCCCATGGTTTTTAAAACTGAACCGGTCAGGGGTCCAGTTATCGATTCAAACGGTCAGCTCATTCTGACAAAAAATTAAAAAATAGTCAAAACCGTTCAAACGGTTCAAATGGTTCAAATGATTAATCAGCCGGTTCAGTGGTTTGTTGATCAAAATGTTTTGGGAAAAAATAGAACCGATCAGGTGACCGATTCCCAGTTTTTCTAGTCCAACCGTCCAATCCGGTCCAGTTTTGAAAACCATGGTTTTGCCCTAGACAATGCAACAAGGTGGCTCACATTCTTGCTCCACATGCATATATTAACTTTGCACTATTTCATTCATTGGATCAAGTTCAAATATAGCCTGATTTATTCCAATAAACGTCTGAATCGATTATAGCATTATCATGCATATATGAAATTACCTAAATGCCCTTCATTTTTCTCTAATAAAATTATATCCCAAGAAATTTATTTATTTGATAAAAGAGTATGACGGTAAAACAATTCAACTAAATCCAACTTTGATTTGAATATTGAAAAAGATTCAACAATATTGCATTTTAAATATTTGGTGCACATTAAACTAAATTTTCATATTTTATTTACTTTTCATTGATTCACAGTGTACAAGATTTACTTTCATATTTCACAATGTATATTTACCATTAAAGACTTTAACAAGTTTATAGATATCACCATGATGGTCACTTTATCACTGATTTGCTCACATTTAATTTGTGTAATAGCAATTTCCATGGATTGCACCATCAATTTTGCCTTGAATTAATTAGTTGAATGGGAATCAAATTCAAATATTTGATTTTTTTATCAGCTAATTGAATACTTGATCATTCAATGGAATTCGAGTTCAGTTGGCCTTTCTAATGATCTATCAGATATCAAATCGAAGTCGAATAATCATTTCCTTAATTGGATTCAAATTCAAATAATGATCTGATTCACTTCAAATTTGCTCCATTTACACCATTGTGGCCTCATACGATGCCTGGTACAATATTATCAAGGCTGCTTAGGGCTGCATTTCCACGGGCAAGAAGAGGTAATAGGCCCATCTGCAAGTCTACAATTAGTGCTGTTTTTGAACATTCAAATCAAGTAATCAACATTCAGGCATAGTTAGGCCATGGCTGAAAGAAGTTACATGAAGCTCACAAGAGGGATGTTGTTCAGGTCATGCTGAACCATGATGCAGACCTGAAAAATAAGAAAAACGAAAGTTTTTTTTTTTTTTTTTGAGAAAAGGTAACGGAAATTTATTAGATAAAATAGAGAGTACATGAGGAGATATGTAAAAAGGAAAGAAAATATAACATAATAATTAGCCCTAGGCTTCTCTACGACTCAGATGTAGAGATACTACTATGAATCAGAACCTAATAGTTTCTCCAAGGAAACAACAGAATTTAACATATAATGTCTAAAAGAGAGAAGGATAGAGAGGGATGTTGGCGAGCCCTTTTTCCCTTGTTTTCCTACCTAACTAAGAAACACAACTGAGACCCCAATAAAACCTAATTGGCTAAGGACTAGGGCTTCAACTTGAGACAAATCCTAGTTGACTTGGGACTAGGAATAAGGCAATCCCACTTCATGACTACAACTCTGTTTTACTAATAGAATTCTGACTTGCTAAACTCCTGACCTAATTACGAAGCCCAACTATTAATGTTGCAAAGATTAGGAATTTATTTATTTATTTGTTACTTGTCAAAAAAAAAAACTAATGACTCAAATAATCAGAAAAACAGCTACTAAAAATTAAAAGAACTCCACCATCCATGAATAGATAAAAAATAGGTAAATCCCAACTATTAATATTACAAAGATTAGGAATTTATTTATTTACTTGTTACTTGTCAAAAAAGAAACTAATGACTCATAATCAGAAAATAGCTACTAAAAGTTAAAAGAACTCCACCATCCATGAATAGATAAAAAATAGGTAAATCCCATATTTAGATCTTTTACACCTACATCAAACCACCACCAAGCCATGTCATCAGCTTTGGTATCAATCAAGTTGCAGTCTCATATGGAGCTTTTTTTTTAATTTATTTTTTCCCAAGTTGCAGACAGAGTTCGAATATTAGTTTGAGGCAGACTCACAGAAGGGAATGAGCAAGGGAAAAAAAACTTTTTTCAGTTCTTCTGTTGGTACATTTATCACCAATGTACTGGTCATTTTTAACTAGAGCTGCCATTATGAACATGTGAAGAAATGCCTCAGAAACAGTGATTTTGTCCACAAAAACAACAGGGACAAGAGCTTATAGTCAAAGAAAATTAACAAAGACTGTAAACAAGCATAAAAAATGTAGTTTTCCAGAACTAAAAAGGCACATTAAATATTTTTTCTCCTGTACAGCTCACAAGATATTGTAAATAAAAAATGTATATTATATCTATACCTTGAAGAGAAACGTGGAGACATTTTATCCATTGACTGTTTAGGTTGCCCCCTTCACTCCTGTGCAGTCTTCTTCATATAGAATTCCATCAATACTACAAGATCCACAGCAGCCGGAGTACTCAATTCACCTGCAAGGAGAAATCATATGGAATATTGATATTATATAACTTAACTCCAATCTAAAACCCTCAATAGAGAAGACATATTCATGAGCAGTGAGAGACTCGTATGAAAGTCAAAACCCAAGGAGATGAACATTCTGTCACAACTTCTCTATCTTTTGTTTTTTTTCTTCCTTCCTTTTCCCTTATGTAGGGGGAGAGGGGGAGCTAAAAAAGTGTTCTGAAACCAGGAAAAAAGAAGAAACAAACGTAGGACTTTGTCAAGACCATAACAGAAGTGATAAGAAAAGAGAAAAGAGAGCAAAGGAGGAAAACACTTTTAAGCCTGATAAAAGCCTTGTTTAGCCAAGGAATTTTAATCAAAATGTCAACATCTCAATGACTAGTCAACCAACCAGTTGAGAGACACCAACTGCATCATTAAATAATCAGTCAAAACCCATGATGCAGCCACCCAAGGCAACTTAGCATTGACTATTGATTAGGACACCGTAGAAAATTGTGAATTACTCCTCGCCCAACACTCTACTCTGTCCCTTCTCTTTTCCAGTGACTTGAACAGTGGCCACACTAGTCTTAAAAACTTCCTTTGCTTTCTTGACCTTCTAGGCCCAACCCCAAATAAACCCCCTTTTAATTTGACAAAAACTTTCAAAACCTGAGCCATTTAGTGTTTTTTCCAATTCCTGAATCGTCTAACTGTGCTCAGAATCTTGTCCAAATCGGCTAATTTATTCAAGTGTTAGTTGTGGAATGTGGGTGATGGTATATTACAATGGAAACAAGGCATAAAATAATTAAATAAAATATTATTATATAAAAAGTGGAGAGGTTCTTTAATTTTTCCTCCAATCTAAGGTTTAAACAGATTTATCAACAGATAGAGAATGTTGCACTCTCTCTTTAGTACCCCCCCCCCTTGAAAAAAAGGCGGTACTCTCTTAAAATACAAAGGTTATAATTCTCCATCTTGGCCTATCCAGCCATTATTTTTTATGTTTGTAGAGTTAAGAGTATAATAGATGTTCTGCACCATATCCCCATTTGCACACCTATAGCCTGCATTAATTCATACATGGAATCACATCAATATCATAAATTTAGATCTTTTTTTAGGTAATCCACTAATCAGCACTAATAACCACAACACCTATGGAAGCTAAAAAAACTGGCCATTGCCTCATGACATTGATAACACCTATGTAGACAGAAAAATCCAAGAGTAAATGCTGGGATACTCAAAATTTTAAGAGAAGCAAAACATACCATAAGGAATTCTTCCCATTTAAGCTAATTTAATTGATGTCACAGGTGATCTTGTGTGTCCTCATTGGCCTCATATGAAGCTGATGCTGGAATTTGATAATTTACATGTTGCTGATGGGGCCTTTAAGAACTTGAAGCTCTAGAAGCTGAAGAGCTTGAACTGGCTAAACTTAAAAGGAATCAGATGTTATCAATAAAATTCAAAGTGAGGTAGGCAGAAACTAAGTATATGAACATCTGCAATTTCCATGGCAAAGTTGAAATACTAAATGAAAAACACAAGATGAGAAGCCCCTCCTCTTGGCATCAGATTGAATGCTTGGGACAGATCCAGAAAAGAGAAGATGCTGTCTATAAATGAGGATTTGAAGAGTTCACTTTTTTCATGAATTATTGAACATACTTTGATGTTACAGCCTTAATGAATATGCATCCATTTCTCTATCCATCTGTAGCTTGTTAATATCTATTGATTATTCCAAAAAAAAAGATGTGCAGAACCATATAACAGAACCCATTAATTATGAAAATTAACAAAAATAAAAGGTAAGATCATTGGGGGTAGCAAAGCATTCCCCCAAACACATATAATGGTTAAATACAAACCTGTAGTGAACATCCATCAAGCAAACTAATAGCTTCAAAGGTCATTACCCAATTTTGGTCCTAGCCATCTGGGGAAGGTGGAGCTGCATGTCACTTAAAGAACTGATTAATACCAATAACTTTAACTTCAACAACGGGAAAGCAAATTATTCTTGTAGTTGCCATGCCACAATTTCCAGTTCCTTCATTGAACAACTCTTTCCACCAAAACCAATAGACTTAAGACATAAAGCTGCCTTAATGAGACAAGAAACCTTCAAGAATGTCTTGTTCCCTTCTTCCTCAGGCTAAGAAGAAAGAAGACATAAAACCCAAGAGGAGCAAAGAACTGAATTGCAGAATTGGAAGGCATCCTTGTAGCAACAATATAGACAAGAGAACATGATAATTGCACTAACAAAGATTGCCATACACCACCACAATTCTGTGTCCAAATGGAATGTTATTGTTTAGGTCAATGTCACAGTCAAGGTATCCAGTCTCTGGTTCTAAAATTAGATGCTGGTGCACTGGATCCATGGCCGTGAGGGGTTACCTAAATGAGCATCATACTTTTAAAATCATGTTACTTGTTACCTTAAAGAAAATAAGAAATAGAAGCCTATCTTGACAGAGCTAGCCATCACCTAAATTAAGGCATATGATCTACCATGAAAAAGGAATCGATATCAAATACACTGTTAATTGTATCTGAAATAGAATTACTTCCCCAAGATCCTTAATAAAATAAACAGGTTTACAGAATATTAAATTTCAGCTATGAAACATATGGCTGTAAAAATGTGCAGCCATGCAAGGAAATAGTGCCTAACCTGTTGATTTGGGTTTTGTCTCATTTGGAAGAGATTATTGCATATGAATATCAAAGTGGCACAGGCCAGTGCAAGAAAAAATCTTAATCATTTTTAATCACAAACACGACCAGARTGAATTATTAACTTATTTTTTGATGGGTAACCAAAATGAATTTATTCATGAAAAGACGAGAAAACTCACACAGTCCAAGGAATAATCTGAATTAGACAATTACGCTGAAGAAAGTCTTTAATGATGACTCAAACTAATAATCTGGAGACTAACATCCATTTAGCTAGCAAGTTTATTGAGAAATTTTTTATGAACTTCCTTTCTTGATATTTTATTTTTGATCTGAGCAATTTCAAGATTTAGGGCAATCCAATTTTGTCCCACTCCCATATAAAATTTGATATTTCAGAAAAAAAAAAAAAGTTTAAGCATGAGATTCTGTATTCGTTTCTGCCCAGAGGCCCATGACCAAACTCCAAAAAGCATTGGATAAGATCAGTATGATGAAACTTACAAGGTAGACCTTAGGTATTACAGTGTCAATTAAGTCAAAGAATAATTTTTTCATCTTCCAGAAAAGGGAAGTTGGAGAAAGAGTTTGTTTAAAAATCTAAAAATACAAGACCTCGTGGAAGTTTTAGAAGCACCTACTTGCCAGTGCATGTCAAAAATAAAACTAGGTAGAACAAGTCATTTTAAGTGCTTCATTCGTCCAAGGCTTTCTTTCTTCCATGCATACACAAACTAGGTAGGAAGTAGAAGCCATTTAAGTGCTGCAGCTGTTCAAACTTTTTCTTCTTGTACACATACACAAACTAGGTATGATAAAAGGATTTAAGTGCTTCTGCTCTGCTATTTATCTCCTTTTCCATCCTTTTTCCTTTATTTCATTTCTGTACAAAAACAAGTCACACTGTAGGGTTCGAGTATGACTTCTGTTTGCTTGAACAGGTACAGTTGGCACGATTATCATTGAGTGTCTGTAATAAAGAGAAGAAAATTTGTCAAGGTAAGACCAAAATATATGGAGGGTCCTTGGAACTATTGTTGTTTTCCTTCTTTATTACCTTGACCTGTTTCTGGAGATCTTTAATGTATTCAACTGCCAAATCTAACATATCAGCTGTATTGGTTTGCTGTCAAGAAAAAAAGAAAGAAAAAAAATCTTGAGTCCCTTAGGTTAATATTTGAGAAACAAATGCATGTGAAGAGGTATACCTTGTCCATATTGGGGACCAGCTCCTGTAGTTTCCTCATTCTTTCACTAATCCGGGTTCTTCTTACCTGAAAACAATTCAATCCAGACAACTTTAGTCTGCGAAGAGGTTATGGATTAGACTGCACCCATATGTAATTGTTTTTGAATGAAAATAGTATTTATCAATCAGCAAAAATGAAGGGGAATTATTTCACATTCTAAGAACCCATAATCCAATGTAATCTTCAGGTGTAGATAAGCATTACCCTCTCTGCAATGCTTCGTGGGTGAGTAGCGCAACCCCTCTTGGCTCGAATTTTACAAGGAACAGCATCTTGGAATTGCAGAAACTTTTCCATGGCAGCCATCTCAACTGAAGTTTTGGGTAAACTAAAATGGTGGGCCAACATAGGAGGGCGGCTCCCAGCTTCTCCATTCTGATCAAAAGGAATATTACTGTTATTGCTCAGTTTAGACAAAAAAAGGTGAAACACCCAAGAAACAGAAATGCACCCAATCTGCAAATGCTACCTGATTGCCACCATTGGTATCTCGTATTCTTTTTAGGCCTGTTACATTCTCTGAGACAAGTGCAGAGTCTTCCCAAGAACCAACAGGAAAGCCTTGGATGTAACCTCTGTTGCCAGCGTTACCGCTTCCAAAACTGCCATCATCAGGGTTCCCAGACGAGAAGCTTATCTGACGCTTCAACCTGCTAGTTGTTGAAGCCGCCTCCCCATTAGTGCCATTCCCGGCATGGAAATTTCCCATGCCCCTCATTACAGCATAGCCTGCTTTTTTTGCTAAGAAGTTTTCAGTATACATCCTTGAGTAAAYAATCATGATAGACTAATAATTTTTGTCCAAGTTAAGGAGCATTTTCTCCTGAAAACTTCGACATCACAGGGATATATAATTTAATCGATTGAAAAAAAAAAAAAACTGGAGATCTTCTTTATATAATACAACTTCTAAGATAATTCTCTGCCACCATTCTTTCTGTTGATCTCTACACTAGTTTAGCAAACATTTGCTTTGTCAGAAAAAAAAAAAAGCTAAAATTTTAAGAAATGATAAGGCATGATTAAAATAAAAACTTCACCGATTTGTTCTTCTACCGCGGCAGAGAAGACAAGTAAAGAGAAGTCTCGAAATTTTCAGAAAATAATCAGAGGAGTCATTATTGAATCACGAATAATTCGCAAAGAACCATACCATTTTCGGCAGTTAAGTGGGAGAAAAGCCCAGCCGGAGAGCTACTGTGCCTGATAAGATTGCCGCCAGCTGTTTTCACCTGTGTAGGGTGATCCATGGTCATAGAATTCATCACCCTATACGAGCTGTCCACATCGGTTGTAGTCGTAGCTGAACTGTGGCTCGGCAGAGGTGGCTGGGTCTGAGACTGGTACATCATGTGGGAAAGAGATGAATATCCGTTATGCTGCGGAACAACCTTGCCTTCACGCTCCGTTGGTGCCAGCTGAGAATTTCTATGGTTAATAGCTCCGGTGGATGGAGATAATGCTGAAGGTTTCTCCCCGATCTCCCGGGGATCAGGAAGAGAAGAATCACCACCGCTACCACTACCACCAGAAGACATGAACCTCGCAAACATGCTCTCTGCTTCCGGGCTCGAAGATCGAGGATGGAGGAAATCCTCGCATCCATCTTCGACGTTACCGCTGCTACCGTCAATAAAATTCGCAAGCAATGAACTCGGAGCAGAGCGAAGCCGCATCAGACCAGAGCCCAGTTGCTGTTGCTGCGACTGCCTCGCATGCTGCTGATGATGATGATGAAGGTGGAGATCTGAATTCATGACTTCTCTGCTCTTCGACTGAAGTTCCTCCGAATTCTTGAAGGGAGAAGGAAATAAAAGATTCATGTCCTTTGTTAATGCTTCAGAACCACCAAACATCATCTTTCACCGCTACCGCAGAAATTCCGGTATCTCTCTTCCACACACGAACACACTACAGTCCAACCAGTTATTCCAACCTTGAAGTCTAGACTCTAGAGCAGATCAAATCAGAATCTAATAAGTGAAAAAAAAAAGCAACAGCTAAACCCTAGATCATTAAGAAAAAAGCAACAAAAACTACTGAAATTCCAATTCCAACACCACTCCCACCTCTTATTCTTCCACTACTTTCCCATCAGCACCAATCGCAAAACTCCAAATACTTCAACGAAATTAAGAYTTCAACTACTTCAGGTGGATCCAACACCAGAACAACTAAAGATACTAATTGCTTCCACTTAAATTAAAAACCCTCCACATTTCCGTCCATTCGCCATTAAAGCAGTTTCAAAGAACTCTAATTAAACATCAGATGAAGATAAAACGACAGAATCTACAACCTCCAAAGAAAAAATAGAGCGAGAGAGAGAGAAATCTCTGATCTCCTCTAACCAGAGAATGCCGAGCAAAGCTAGCTAGAGAGGGAGATGGATGGATTGATGGAGGAAGGATGGCGAGGAGGGAGAACAAGAAGAACTTTGGTTTTTTCTTCTTTTTCTCCTTTTCTCTGATTAGTTTTCTGTTTCGTTGAGAGAAAGCTCCAGCCAATAAGAAGTTGCCCCATTTATTTATCCCGTTGATATAAAGGGCTCTGTCTTTTGGTCTAATTACGGAATTGCCATGCCAATTGATGAAAGTAGATTGGTGTGACGTCATCTGAATATTTTGACTAAAGTGCCCTCGCTCAGAGTGGAAAGGACTGTATGCGAGTCTTAGGATTTCTTAATCATTTTTTATCCATTTTTAGTAGTAGCTGTAATACGAGGGGCTCTTGCCACGTCGACTGTTGACTTGCTGTTTCTTAGGGCACACGTCAGATTTCACGTCTCGAAACTAAAATATAGGAGTGAATTCAGATCATCTACTACCAATAAACGCTCCCAACAACGTCCCAACCACCATACAGTCGTACACAAGGAACATCTAGATGTTCCCAATTTGCAGCGGCAGTAGCTATTGGAACAGTATTGGTAGCATATCCCTACCCCTGTGTTGGGATAACTGGAATCCTACCTGCCCACCTCCAGGCTCCAGGACGAAGGGAAACGATCAAGGGCGTGTTTGCCATTTTGATTGTTTTCTGTTTTCTGTTTTCTGTGCCGTCGTCTTCTTTTTTTCTTTGTTTGGGAATTAGTGCAATGSTCTCCGTTGACGTTGACAACAGATTTCTAACAAGATTCAATACTCTGATGCACCCGATACGCCGGAACGTGCATATCGGCGGGTTAAAAACGATACCATTGTTTTTAGTTTTTCTTTTTCAAAATTATACAGGGGCGGTCGGTCTTAACTAGCTAGCTAGGGCTGTAAATGAATCGGATCAAATTCAGCAAAATCCGAATTCAACCTCATTACGGAAAAATTGTATCCATCCGATTCAATATGATTGGATTTGAATTTAATTTACTTCGCTTTAATTTTTTAAAACATAAAAAATTAAAAAGTTAATTATTTTTCAATTTTTATATATTGTAAATTAATATAAATATAGCATATTAAAGTTATATATATATATATATATATTAATTCATACATAATATAATATATAAAAAATATATTTATAATTATATAAATTTTATATATTAAAATCAATAAATATTATAATATAATTGAATTTAGATTTTAATCAGATGAAATGAAGTCAAATTCGAATATAATTTAATTATTAATCGAATCTAAGTTGCAAAATTTGGATTCAATSCAATTATATAATTTCATCATCCAAATCCGAAATAATCTGATCAAATGTCGAATCGAACTGTGAATTTTTTAAGTTTCTTGACAGGCCTAGCCTTAATACAATGTACCACCAAACTTTGAACTTTGATTTCTAATTATGCCCAATTATGTGACGAGGAAAAATCTAGAACACTACTCATACTCAGGTGACCTGCAACCACAAGATTCCATTTGAGACCTTTAAAGGTCTCCGGGGAACCTCCGATGGTCAAGTCAGCTTGGAACTGGAAATGTGAACTGACTAATATCCTCACCATGCACATAATCTAATGTAAAACAAATTCCCTAAATTATGCACACCACAATTCCAAACACTGCGTAAGTTGTAAAAATAGAGACGTGAGGCTAAGGGTGTCAATGGACCGGTTTTGGATCGGATCCCATCTAGTCCAAAGTCAATTTGGATGGATTGGATGGTCCAACAAGACATGTTGGATTGGACCAATTTCATCCAAAATATTTATTAGATTGAATTGGACCTAGTCCGTCCATAATAAATTTATGTTGGATTGGGTTGGATTAAGCCAATATCTAGTCCATTGATATAAGATAAGAATATATGTGTCAATAGATCAGGTTTGGGTTGAAACTAAGGTTTAAAGTATCGATACGTATCAACCCATATCAGCTGATATGTATCATACCGATGGCTTACTGATATGCCCCTTCAGGGGTTGTATCAGGTCAGCCATCAGTTTAAAGGGTARCTGGGGCTTAAACCRACCCCTCTGAACCGATTTAAAAAATAAATAAATAAAACTAAAAAAATACACCGACACGGATATCAGCCCATGTCAATATTTAGAACCTTGATTGAAACCAACCCAATTCAAAATGAATTTAAATAGATTGAACAATCCAGACATTGAATTGAACCGGTCCAAAACATTCATTGGATTGGATTGGACCTGATCCATTTATAATGAACTCACATTGGACTGGATCGGATTGGACCAAATCCAGTCCAATTGACACCCCTATATGAGGCTATTGCTAAAATAACATGTCCGATCTATTTTGGAAGACAAAAATGAACAACTAGTTTTCGCTATGTGTGGCCTAAAATGGTATTCAGTTTAGGTGGTGTTTGATGGATTGTTCATTTTGTTTTTACATGGTTTAGAAATTAGAGCTATAAGTGAGGTTGCCCTCCCTTAGAAAAGAAAAATCCAAATCTAGAAAAAAAAAAGTAGCTTTCAAAGCACAAAACCAAGGCTTTGTCCCACAAGATGCTCGTGTGACATGATGCAAAAATTGGAAAATCTTAGAATGCTATCCTGATTTGAAATGGGTCGTCGTTTTCTATTTTTAAGAAGACAAGTGATGCTCAGCTTTTTTCAAGAGTACCACTCAAAATTGAAATTGTCAACTGAATACCCCTTATATTTGTTGGCCGATGCCACCGACACTATATTTGTTAATAAATATTTCGTGGATTGGATTAGTACAAAATATGAGGATAAATTATAAAGTTTAATTTGTAATGATGGAAAGATAGAGGGATTTGAGTCATTTCACTCTCTTTGATCACAATGAACATTGTAATTAATGGCCGATTTTGGTGAAGAAGATATGGGTTGTATGTATATTTTCTTGTGATTATTAGGGGTGTGTTCATGGTTGATTAGCTAAACCGTGAGATATTTTTTGAAACTGAATTGATCTATCGATCTTTCGAAATCCCCAAACTGAATCAATCGGTTGATTAGTTTTGGTTTTTAATCGGGTTTATTCTTCGATTTTTCGGTTTTTTATATTTATAATATATATTTTATAAATAAATATATAATATATTATAAATATAAAAAAAAAATATATATATATATATATATCGGTCAATTTAATTAGCCATCGATTTTTTTTAGATTAATTGAAAATCGAACAAATTGGTTCGATTAATCAGATTTTTAGGTTCAGCTTTTCGTTTTCTAGGAACACCCCTAATGCTTCTTGAAGTGCTAATATAATTCATTTGCTCTATTCTATGTCATTGATCTATTTTAAATAGTAGGGCTATAATAATGATCTAATCTTTCTTAAGAATTTGAATATTAGGGTGAAACTAAGATACAAAGAAATGATTGTCTTCCTTTTCTTTTATATACGGGCCCATCGGCAATAGACGTAGCAATCAGGTTAGGTTGAGTCGGGTTAACGCATTTTTGGGTCATTCAGGTCAGGTTAGCTTTCAAGCTGGGTCAGCAAAGACTAAACCTTGACATTAACTATTCAGGTTAGGATTGACCCATGGGGTTAGATGAGTTAATGATTCAACCATAAAGTTTAACTAATTTTTGATCAAGTCAACGATTTTTTATCAAAATATTAATTTAGTCATCCGATCAAATGGTTTGAACAGTTTAACTATTTATCTGAGTCAACATTGGTTTAAAAATGTTGGTACGGATAGGTGACCCATGACCCGACTTGAATTTTTGAGGTTAGGATGGGTTGAGTCGAATCGAGGTCAGCTTCTAACTTGGGTCACTACATAGGAAACCTTAACCCACTTTTTCAGAAGAAAAGTAAGGACTGGTCTAATGCAGATTTCTGTTTTTCACTACAAATCTATAAACATTTAAAAGGTCAAAAAACCACACTCTATGCACCCATACCGCCCGTAAATTGGCACCAACCCCAACTGTACTTTGTGCCTATGAATTCTAACCCTGGGCTGAACCGTCATTCTCCCCTTTTTCAGGTGGTCTGGTTCATAGGTTGGGTCAACTGTTCACTAGGTCTAATTGTCGGCTTGCTAATTAATTCCATTGAAGTAGGATATTAGTTGGTCTTAATTCAAACAAGGGTCATTTATTAAAACACCCCTATAGTTTCATTAGTTTACTAAAACCTACCCAATAGTTTGTGTTTAATTAAYGCATCCCTTATAGTTTGCAATCAATTTACTTAAGGGAAAATTCTCGATTAGTACCATGTACTTTGGATCTATTGCCAATTCACTACCCAAACTTTCAAAATGTGACAATCTAATACCTACCATTAATCAAATGTTAACCTGTCGTTAACTGACATTTAAAAAAGATACAAATGCCCTTCAATTGTCATTTAATTTTCTTTATCAACTATCTAAATGTTGACAAAAAATTAATAGTCCCAAATCCTTGCCTCTTCTATTTAAGAAAGTTGGGGTCACCAGCCTCTTCCATTCAAGAAAGTTGGGATCACGTTTGAGTGGGCATTCTGGTGACCCCAACTTTCTTAAATAGAAGAGGCAAGGATTTGAGACTGTTAATTTTTTTATCAATGTTTGAATGGTTGATACAGAAAATTAAATGAGACTCGAAGGGCATTTTGTGTCTTTTTCAAATGCCACTTAACGGTTGGTTAACAACTAGTTAATGACAGGTAYTGAATTGTTACGTTTTAAAAGTGTGGGTACTGAATTGTCGCATTTTAAAGTTTGTGGACCAAAGTGGCACTAGGCCCAAAGTACAAGGTACTAATTGGGAATTTTCCCTTTACTTTAATTGACCTTCCATTAGATGAAAATAAAAAATGACAATTTTAACCCTAATATCCATTCAAATAAATTTAATCAAAAGAAATTAAAAACAAAAATGTCATTTTTGTCCCTAGCAAAACATGGACAACCACTCTATTGATAAATTTTGTTTTCTATATAAAAAGTGTTATGGGTACTTTTAGAATGAACAATAATAGATCCATACCCTTGAATATTTTTCACTCACTTTAGGGGTACTTTTGGAATAAACAACCATGGGTCCATGCCCTAAAACATTTTCTAGTTACTCTTAGTGATCATGTTACTATTTTCAGATTGCAAAACAAATAATTCTTAATGAGATGTCAATTAAGTAAACAGGTTACAAATTATAAGAGGGTGTTTTAGTAAAATGCAAACTATAGGGTAGGTTTAAGTAAATCTATGAAACTATAGGGGTGTTCTAGTAAATGACCCATCAAAAAAATAATCCATTTTTTAAGAGTAATTATTTTATGGTAGGGCCCACCCCAAAGTGAATTGGTGCACTTGGACTTGGATTCTTAATCTGTCAGTCATACCCACTTAGAGATTGGGCCCTAAACCATTGGGAGCTCATGTTAATTTTGAGACCCATTTATCTTGCAAATAAGTCCAGTTTCTTTGGCTTATAAATTATACTAGCGGAGGCCCTACAACYGGTAAGTGGCTTGTCAAAGGTCAATTATTATATAGGAAAAAAAATTGTGAAAGGTAATTTTTTTAATTAGAAGTTTATTGGGAAAAAGATCTATTTAAAATATATAAATATTTATGGATAATAATATATTTAATTTAATAAAATAAAATAATAAATAAATATTTATGACCATCTGGCAATAGAGTGAAAGTGGGAGAGATGACTTTTGTCATTGTATTTTTGTTTTATATAGTGGAATAATTGTAAATAGTTAAATAATAATTTGTTTAATTTAATAAATAAATAAATTTATAAAATAATGAGATAAATAGACAATCAAGTGAGAGAGTAAATATATACACGATTATATGTCTTACTTTGCTAGCAACGATAATTTGTTAGATTATTAAATCATTAACTAGTTAAATAATTTTGTAAAATAAATAAAACTTTATGCATTATCAACACAAGATTGGTAAAGGCTATCTCAAATTATTTAGCATTGTTAATAGGTTGGGCTGAACTATTAGGCTACCGAGCCCATGAACAGRCTTAGCCTAGTTTGTGGCTTTACTTAGCTGAAGACTTGGCCTGCGAACCAACCCGGCCCGTGGCACGGCATGGGCCCTTGCGGCTCGGCCTAAAATAAAATTTTAAGATCTTCTCTAATTTTTTTGTCTATTTTTCTAATTTATGTTAAAATTTTCATTATTTTTTTCAAAATTTTTAAAAAACATGGCTTAGCCCGGGTTGTGGCCTGGCTTGGCCTAAGAATTAGCTCGTGGGCCAGCCTGGCCCGTGGCAAAACATGGGCCCGCGTAGGCTCAAGTTGTATATTATATACAATAATTATATAATATATTAATATATAATTTAGTTTTCAATTTTATTATATTATTTCATTTTATTATTGCATATATAAACAACTGTACAAATCAAAATTAATATAAAATAAAATTTTAAGACATTTTTTAATTTACAAAAACATGGCTAAGCCTAGTTCTTGTCCTAATAATAATTATATAATATATTAATATATATAAAATTTTATTTTCAATTGTATACATTAAAATTCATATAAAATAAAATTTTAAAATCTTTTTTAACTTTTTGTCTATTTATTTTAATTTATGTTAAAATTTTCATTATTTTTTTTCAAAATTTTCAAAAAACAAGGCTTAGCCCGGTTCATGGCCCGACTTGCCTAAGGCATGGCCCACGGAACAGCATGGAGCATATATTATATACAATAATTATATAATATATAATTTTATTTTCAATTTTATTATTGCATATATAAACAATTGTATACATCAAAATTCATATCAAATAAACTTTTAAGATCTTTTTTAATTTTTTATTTATTTTTAATTTATGTTAATTTTTTCATTATTTTTTCAAAAATTTTAAAAAACATGGATTAGCCTAATTCATGGCCCGATCTGGCCTAAGACATGGACCAACCCAGCCCGCGGCACGACACAGGCTTATGCAGGCTTAGGCCAAGGATTGTGCTGGACCGGCCCCCTAAAGTATCCCAAGGGAGGGAAGCGCAACCCGCACATCATGACTCAATTGTAAATAAAATGAGAGATAAAAACAATTTATAACAAATATGAAAAAGGGTAAAAGTTTAGTGACATCATTGTAAATAATTACATGTTTAATATCAAATCTGAAAGATGAAAAGGAAAAAGAGAAATTTATAATTTTTTATTTTGTTTTATTCAATAGTATCATTATGATTAATTAAATTTATAATGATAATGATTAAAAGCATGAAAAGAGAAACATTATAAGATTATAAGATTTCATTTAGGTACCGGCCCTACAACCTTTTGCTTTTATTCGGGGTGGAAACCAATTTATAAGGGATGTAGTGTCTCTAATTTAGGTGGACTAGTTAATGTATAACTGATTGGTTTAACCAATTAAAGTTTGTTGCCTTTCACTTCATTGCTTAAAGTCTTAAAATTCAAGTTATAATTCATGCTTAGAAGATGTATCATAGAATTGGATTAGTGGGCCAGGCTTATATTGTGTCTTATAGAAATGTATATACCAACTGAACATTTCATATAGACCTCCATTTTTTAGAAAATTATTTATTTGGGTAAGTTCACTTATTATCATTTGGGTAAGTGAATTTATTTATGTTATTTTATTCTCAAGTAAATTGTACAATGATTCTTTTATATGTAAAATTTTTTGTTAGAATGGGCAAAATTGTCTCAACATATTTTGTCAAATTTTTCCCTTAAGTGGGAAGATTACTTATCAACCTGAAATGTTAACTTTCCCCCCAAGTGGAAAGATTATTTATCTACTTGAAAGATGGGTGGATAATTGATACTCAAGATAAGTGAATTTTCATGAAAAAAGAGGCAGGGCTATAGTACATAAATTTGGAAAATTATCATGGAAGAAGAGGTCAATGGGAAGTAGCAGGGCTATAGTACCACCCAAAAAGAGGCCAGCGATATCAAACTATAATTAGCCAGCATGGTTAGACCTGCAGTGACCCTGACAGCTCACTAGGCCCCTGGTTTTTGATAGTTTTGATCGAATTATTGAGTTAACCAATCAATCTAAATACTTTATTTTTTAGGGTGTTTGGTATTATGGTATTGTGCAAGTGTTGCGTTTGTATTGATTTAAGAAATTTAAAGATTAGAGTGTTTCACACAATTTATAATTATTTATAATACATGGTGTTTTATCCAAATACCAGTTTCATATGATTCAAGGAAAAGCATGTTGGAGAATGATTATATGTTATTTGATCAACCCAAACCCAACAGAATTTTGGTTTAGTAAAACCAAAATACCTACACGACATTTATGTTACAAAAATTATGGGTGAGCAAGAAAAATCAAACCGAATCGAAAATTYGATTAAACGAGTTAGTCCGGTATTTTAAAAAAATTGAAAGTACCAGTTTGATTTCATTTAATCAAAATAGAAAATTGGTGATTAACTGAACCAACTACCATACATACATACATACATACACACACACACACATATATATATATATATATATTATTTTTTTATATATTATAAATTAATAAATATACATTATATATATTTATAATATATAATTTATTATTTATTATTTAAAATATAATATTATATATATTTTTAGTTTTTTATTATATATTTATATATTTTTTATAATATATTGTAAATAATAAAAAATTGAAAAATCGACAAACCAAATTGATGATTAATCGAACTAGTCAACAAGTTAATCAATCCGCTTCAGTTGAATTTTACATGGTGTTTGGAAGCATGGGAGCTTTTTGGGACCGATTGTCAAAAAAAAAACGCCCATGCTTCTAAGACCCGCTTTTCACAAAAACACTTCTACCACGTAGGCAGTTAACAACACTATGCTGTTTGGTAAGGTGATTTTCATCATCGTTTTTCATATATGTGCTGACAGGTAAGCACCAGATAGGATACACATCAGTCAACCGTTGGGGGAAACGATTCACCGATGGGGTCCTGATTTTCAAGACATGTCCAATTTTTTAATAATCGACTGAACCAAACAATGAGATACATGGGCGTTTATTGAAATGCCTATATGAATTCAACGTAACACCGTTTTTTTCTTTGAAAAACGACCACAATTCCAAACATCYCCTTAAATATCAGTTTTTAAAAACCGGTAACCCCGTTTCAATTTAAAAAATAAGTCCACGATTCGATAACACCCCTAACAAAAAATAGTTCTAGAACACCGCATCCTCAAATACTGTTCCAACCTAGGCCGTCGAAAGATTCCTAGACATGACATGTTACTATAAGCGTGGGTAAAAGAGTAATTATAATTAATGGGTTAACGTGTCTTTTCCAACATGCCAAAGTTTTCACCTTCATCGGAATATGGGTAGAATTCGCATCTGCACCCGAGAGAAAGCGCCTCACGTCACAATTGTGAGGCCTGTTGGGCGCAGATGTTGGGGGAAATTTTTTTCTTTCTTACTTTCATTCGAATTTGGGTCTATAAGGTGTCCATTTTACATGGCTTCTTTTATATTTTCCATTTTGTAATAATCTGCAAAATTTTTATTAATTTTCAATTAAAAGGGCAGTTTTATAATTTCATTGGGAATTGCTAAGTAACCGAATTCGCATATCCTCGTATGGTTCTGTAGCCTTTTCACCTTTTCTCTGATCTTTACCCATATCCACGTGACCAGATGACACTTTATGAAATATGTAATAAACAAATAAGATGCGATTAACGGAAAATGAGATCCCACTAACGGCGTCACTTGTTTAATTTACAGGATCTATCCTCTTTTATTTTCTTTTTTTTTTCGATAAGGGCCATAAATACGACTGTAATTTCGGATTCAGATCGGATCCAACTACATTTGTATCCGGCCCTATTATAAAACACGCGAATCCGATTCGGATCCGAAATCCAAAAGGTTGTGCTCGAATCGAATGTGAATTTAATCCGCATCCATATTAATGGTACAAAATTAAAAAAGTAATTTTTTTAATATACACATGTATAATAAATTCATACAAATATAAAATATTAAATATATTAGATAAATTTTATATAATTATATCACATACATATGATATTTTACTTTTATCGATTTAGATTTTAATCAAGTAGGTGGAATTAAATCTGCATATGATATGATCCCATTATTAATTGAGAATTGGGATCTGATATTCACAAAGCACTTCTTACATCGATCTTACAACCACATCCCACTATGTATTAAGTACATTTAAATATGGAAAATATTCTTAATGTGCAGCTGGTACGTGCTATGAGGTCAGTGTAAGGAACATATCAACTCATTAATTAGATGGAAATTCTATCATCCAAATATAGGATATTTGGATTTGGAATCAAATGAGTATCAAACTTTTAAAGTCTATTGGCAACCCCAATCATACATCACCCTTACTAGTCCATTAGGGTGGTGTTTGGTATTATTGTCGTTTTTTCGAACAACAACTGTCTTGAAATTAGATGAAGTAACTTCGCGTATTATGCATATTTTATTATTGTTATTTGTTGACAATTAGGTTCCACATGGACAAAAAAGTAACAACGTTATTTTAGTATAAATGCTAAAATAACATTTTCTCTAAAACCAATTTTCCCATATTATTTTCATGAATTTTAGATTTAAAAAAATCAATTTTCATTACAGTGGGAAGTAACTTTTCTATATAGAGGAAAAATCATTGTTTTCAAAACTGGATTGGACCGGAAAACTGGGAACCGGTTAGGTGACCGATTTTGGTTTTCCCCAAAACTAGAAATTTGCCCAAAACCATTGATTTTGGTCAATAAACCGCTGACCCGGGTGGTTAATTGTTCGAACGGTTTTGATCATTTTTTGTTTTTCTAATATTTTTAAATTTGTTTATCAAAATGGGCCAACCATTCAGGTGTTTGACCAAATAACCGAACCCCTGACCGGTTCAATCTCCGGGTCGTTTTTAAAAACCATGGGAAAAATATATAATGGGGATATATTGTTACTTTTAATTCTTTCCTTTTTAAGAATTAAAAAAAGGCTTAAAAACATTGACCACAATTGCGATTGACGGAGCATGGGATTCCGTTACTTTTTATCCCTCTCGCCCATACGGTCGATGGTCAGTGGTCACGTCTCTCACGTCCACGTTTCTTTTTCAAGAAAGATCACGTCGGCTGGGGCAAATAAGCATGCGCCAAGTTCTGTAAATGTAATACCCTTCAAAAATTAAAGATTAACGAAAATAGCACTTACAGGCGATCGTTGCGGGGGGAGATTCGGTACGTTAGTCCCGCAGAGGCAGAGCTGATGGGACTCGCGAATCCAGTGCTTAATGAACATATTCCCTTTGCCCCGCGACCACGAGCTCAGAACTCTCCTCGGGGTCTCCTTATGTTGATGGGTTTCCTTCATCTCTTCGAAGCATCAATTCTCGAACAAAGCAAAGGGATGCGATGAGGGAAGTGGTCCTTGGGAGGACCAGGCTCGCTGTTATGCTTATGCCAACATTGTTGGGAACTAGGGTCTTAGAAACTTGAATAAGAAATTTTGAGAGGTATCTAAAAATTGTGCATTTAAAATATTATTTGTTCTTATTTAATTTTATTGAATTTGTTTTTGAATTACAGGAAAATTCGTTTCTAAGATACCATTGAGTTTTAGACGAAAATATGCAATCAGTAAAGTAGAAAACTTTTTGAAAAACTTTCTGTAAAACAGTGGAAATCCAATTTAAAGAGATATGTGTGATTTTTGAAAATGTGTGTTCATTTGTTTGGTTCATGTTCCTTAAATAATTTCTGAAGATTCATTGTGACAGTTAAAAGGTAAATAACAGTTAATGATTGTTTCAACGGTCAATTTCATGCGAAAAGTCAAAGTTGCTCTTTCTAAATAAAGTGTGTCTCTAAAGTGTCTCATTGCACCGTGTACATGCTTGTATGCATGTTGTGCAGTAGCAAACTTCCATACTCTACTCTTAAAGAGTGTAAATAATCTCATATTTAAAAACTCAAAACAAATTTAATAATTTTCCAATATAAGACAAATTAAAAATTGATTTTAATAAGAAAAAAATCTATTTTCAAAAATATATACATAGATTTATTTTTTATGTAATTAATCAATCAAGCCCCATTAAATTTAATCTCTAATGAAATTAAAATCCAACAATTCCCTTTACCCCTTTGGCCACGAGCTCTCGTAGAGTCTCCTTACGATGAGGGTTTCTTCATCCCTTAGAAGCATCAACTCTCGAACGAAGCAAAGGGATGCGATTGGGAGGACCAGGCTCGCTCTCATCCTCAGGCCAATACCATTAGATTCTTCTTCTAAATAACGCTGGATGCATTTTCAAAAGTCAATGTCTCACACAAAATCTGCCATTATTGGTATCATTGGATCCACATCTATCAATCAAAATATTCTTTGCCTTTTTTCAGCCCATTCCACCTTAAAGTTCATAAATTAATTCCGTTTGCCTTTTCAGCTACTTAACCATTTTGCTATATATGTTCAAGAACAAAGGAAAAGAAAACCCGAATGTTTGTCTCATAGGATAGAAATAGGTTGCAATTGAATAAGCTAGCATGTGGAACCCTATTTTAGGGCTTGTTCGGGAGGGCTTCTGCATTGATTGAACTATGCTGATTGAATTTCTTTTTGTGAAGTTACCTAAAATTGCTTTATCCAAAGGTTGATTTCTTGGCTCATGTAAATCTATTTTTTTACTTTTCGGGTTTTTCACCAAACATGATTTCATGGCTTTTCATGTAGGGCCTAATTTGCAATGGCATCGGAGCCCTCCC
Source organism: Nelumbo nucifera (assembly GCF_000365185.1). Next base: position 932,238 of record NW_010729116.1, on the reverse strand, counting down.
ACATGGGAATTCGGATTTTTGCTCCATATTATAAAGCAACTCTTATAAGACATTCAAAACATTTTTGAACCACTCTTTGGGAGTTGGCTCAATGCAATGGTCCTTTCTGTTAAATCTTAACAGCGAAAGGCGCCCACTAGGAAACAAAAAAGTTTGTCAAGAACAATTCCATGATCTTGAGCCAAACAGATGGTCCCGTTGTCTCTTTTTTTGACATCCCATGATCAAGCTTGGAAATCACTGAGAAGCTAAAGAAAAGAGCACTTTGGAATGAAGAGATGCTCATGTTGTTTGCAACAAGGGAGGGCTTCAAATCCAATCATGGTGCTCCTACTATGTTCTTATGAAGCCTTTGACATGGAAATCCAAAAGAGTCCACATGTTTACCCATTTCTCTCTCTTCTTATGTGGCAAGCTTCAGGCCAGGAGCTTAAAATATTCATTGAAGATCAGTATGCATGATACAAGGTGGGGTGTAGGGTGACATAAGAGCAGCATGCACATTGATTACGGGTCCCTCCCCGAATCGACAAACAGATCGATCCAACGTGTCGCCATGGGATTGGAAGGAAATCCAAAATGGGTCCACATGTTATGACACATCAGCCCATCTTAACTGGCAAGTTATAAGCCAATGTTCTTTCCAAAATTAAGAGCTACATGTTGTAAGGAGAGTGATGACTGATGAGCATATGGATAAGGCGTAACTGATCAACTTCTCCCTACTCAAATGAACGATTAATTCAACACATCACCTCAACCTTGGACATGGTAGAGACTCCTTAGTACACTACTTCTCTGGGATTATAGCTAGGAAATCCAGAATTTAACAGAAACAAAGAACTTTTGAGAAGTCAAAGGCACACCACATGCATTGAATTGAGAAGATAGCAGCACCCTTTTGCCTCRTGACATTAGAATCCAGAATGAGGGTCCTCTGAAAATTAGAATGAAAGAGTGGGGGGATAAAGCAATTAATTTATACTAATCAAGCATGGAATAACTTTGATATTATCTTCTCTTTCAATTTTCATGGCTGAGAAGGGGAAAAAAAAGCACTCTTATTGTATGGCTTTGACCAAAGATAACTTTATAGCATTTTGTTCAAAGAGAAGAATCATTAAATTCTTTAGTCATAATAGGAAAGTCAGGCTAAGAATCTTCTACATTTGCTAAGAAAAGAAAAAAGAAAAAGAAAGAAATGCATTATTCTTATCATCAAAGGTAAGTGAAAGTGCTTTGAAGAATTCTGGTTTTGATTCTTTAGATGGGAGTTGGTAGTTAATTTTTAACTGTAGCCTGACAGTTAGTAGAATACTGAGGTCAAAAAAGTAGAGAGAAATAATAAATTTAATTATTTTGTGCATCAGTTATGTACCCTTTAACTAGGCCTAGTGCACTTTTACGCTTGGATATTAACATATAGTTGCTCCATCAATATCAAGATGGGCCCTCTAATAGATGCCTGAGACAAAAAAAAAAGATTTATAATAATATGATTAATTAATATGTAGGCCAACGTTTGTCCTCTGAAAAAACTACTTTCCAACTATAAATTAAAGAGACTAGCCCTCTGAAAGAAATGGGTGTATGCTCAATTGACCATCCTTTTTGGCTTTGAGAGGTTTTCTTCACTCTCTCAGTGGAGGGAGAAGGGGGAATATGGGCGCCCTTGGTTTCAAGTGTAGATTATGGTGCCGTCAATGCTTCAGGTCTGGTCGGGTAAACCCGGTCCCAACCTGAAAAGTAGATGATAGAACCAGTCCAACCTGACTGACCCGATAAGACTCCATTATAATTGAAAGCAATGCTTTTAGCCTGTAATGTGACAATAAAACAACTTATTTGTTAAATTAACATATGGGAAAATAAGTATTAGACTGGTGGTATATTTTTAATATGAATATATATATATATATATATATGTGGTTTGATATGTGTATACCGGGATGGATGATGAATAGAAAAACTAGAAAGGATGGGATCAGTAATATAGTCTTTCGATGGAACCTGGAAATAGATYTAATGGGTGATAAAATGAGAAATTAGACTAGAATAGTTTGGTCACATCCACAGAAAACCTTCAATAACACCCTAAGAAGAAGTGGTTTGTTGCAAGTTGAAGGGATTAGAAGGAGCTAAGAGTGTCAACGGTATTTGAAAATTTGATTTCGAACTCAAGATTTGACATAATCCATTCGAATATCTAATTAGATTCGAATTCGAATATGGCATGATTCAATTTGATAAATATCAGAATTTGACTGATTATTTAATTTTTATATATAATATAAAATATTTAAATATTTTATAAAATTTATATATAATAACTAAATTATATAAATAATTTATATACTTTATATAAATAAAATATTTATTTTATATATTTATTAATTACCTAAAATAATTAATTGGTCGAATTCGAGTCATATTTAGACATCAAATTTTCTAATTAGATTCAAATTCAGATATTGCCTGATCCAATTCGAATTCTATCCGTTTACACCCCTAGAAGGAGCATGAATAAACCAAAAATGGTATAGATAAAAATAATAAAAAATTATTTAAGTAGTCGCAATTCAGTTATAATTGAGATACATGATACCAACATTGACCCCATATACAATTGGGTCAGTTTGGAACAATTATGTTGGGTCTGCCCAACCCATTGAAAGCCCTGGATTGGAATAGTTACCCTATTCCATGGTTTAGAAGACCCCACCTCTTGCAACTTGCCCTTCTCAGTACTAAAATCTTTTCATTACTCTTAAGCCCTTATAAAATGGACAAGCAAATGAGGCAAAAGTTATTCCCCATAGACACAATAATCTTCATGTCTTGTCATGTTTGGCATTTTCTTTATTCACTTACAACACTTAAGTGTTGTAGAGATAAAAGTTCTTCTCTAAAGAACCCCAGCTTGAATGAATCCAGCCCATCAAAAATAAATAAATAGATTAAAAATAAAAGAATGAATCCCCTTTTTTTATTAAGGACCAATGTGCTACACCATTACTTCAGTTGAGATTTATTACACAATGCTTTCATACATAGGCAGATATTACCCACAATATTTCAAGCTTAGAATATGTAAAATCCTTATTTTTTTTTGTTGGATAATTTATTTAGGCCCTGTTTAGCAAGTGTTCCACATGAATCTTTTGAGTTTTTTAAAGACCGAAAGCTCAAAAGTCCCGTCTTTTCCCCATTTGGTTGCCAGTAGCCCGTCCGCCCAAAAGATCCCTCCTAATTTTTAAGTATTAGAAGTTAGGTTGTGTTTGGAAACAATGCAAATAAGTGTGAATGCAAATATATAGAGTGTGAAACAGTTTATATAAATTGCAAAGTTGGTTTAGTTTTGCACTGATAAATTTATTTTCTTACCAAATAGATTTTTAGCTATAATGGATGCAAATACAAATTCTAATAAAACATATATTTTTTTTTATCAAAAACCTACTTGAATGCAAATTTACTTCTTTTTTATTGATGTACTTTTGGCTCAGTTTAGAAGGAATATAAATATAAATATATACACTACAAATACATATAAAATAATACAAAACATAAGGTTTTGTGCTCTACATATTTACATTTATACTCCTTTCAAATGGAGTCTTTACATCTTATTATCAATGTAATTATGCATTGAAAAATGTATTTCTTATCATTTGTTAATGCATAAATATAATATTATCAAACTAAAGTACAAACTTACCTTGAACCGAGATTTACACTCCATTTAGATCGTTATATATATAAATAAAGAGAAAGTAAAGAGGATTTTCCAAAAACCAAGCAATTTCATATGCCACCGACCCTCATTTTAATATCAGTGGTCCAAGAGGATCTAGAGTTGGTTCTTTAGATCTGGCAGAGATTTAGATGACCCAGAAATCTCCTATGTGGCAGTATAGGTGAGTGCACAGTGGGGCTCCATGCCTCCATCTGTCCCCATTCCACCCTCTTTTTTATGGGCAAGTTTACTTGACAAGCTGTATAAAWAGGGCAAAACAAAACCCTTTTTAGACCAAATCTCACATTATACCATCGATTGATCCGAAAAGGGTATCTTCTTGTACTCTATATCAGTTGATTTGTTTTCATTTTATTTCAAATCAATCACTTTAATTTTGGTGAACAGTGTTAAGTAATTATAGTTCTTGGATATATTCAAAGTTTTTTCTTTTCCCTTTTCGATAGAATTTATGAGAGGAAGAACTGATGTAGCGCATATAGCAGGCTCAAATGGAAGCTCTTAATTAATTTCAGGCAAGTTCACCTTATAAATAAGTGGTGTCACTATGAGGTAATTCATTTTGATATGTACTACTCTAAGCTCTAATTACTTATTATTCTCCTTACTAATTTGACTGTCGGAATCTCCACCCCTAAGATAACACCTGGGGCCTTTGATGTACTTCTTCCTCTATAGGTCGGATTCACAGGCTCTTGGCTCTATCAATCCTTGAACACAACAGAAAGCCCTTATTTTGAAAGTATAATTACATTGTTGCTCTCGGTCCATCCTAGGCAGCAAAAATCATAGATATAAGAGGTGAATTTATTCAAAATTAATAAAGGAAGACTAATTACTCGGTGAACAAGAACATGAGAACATGATTTGATGCATTGGCATTATGTTAAACAAAATCAGAAAGCTTAATTATGACTGAAAAACAATAAGACAAGAGAAAAAAACAAGTATCTCAATCAGACATGTTGGCCAATAAAGGGAATGAGTTGAATGGAGTCAAGTGAGAGAGTCGGTTCCATGAACTTGATCACTGTTCGCTGGGTGCAGTCATGATCTTCATCAAAGTGTAGCTTTATGTGGCATCATAAAGGCTGGTCGCATATGGGTCTGGGTTGATCTTCAACCCGGCCACCCATCCATCAAAAGATCCTACTGCATACAGTCCCATTTTCTATAAGATGGATGATGGGTCTGGCCCAGCCCAAACCCGGTAAATGCATGGAACTTCCTTAATATGTGCATTAAATAGTTGTTCTTCCTCCAGTTAATTGGCGGTTTTGAGGGATTTGGGTGCAGTATATGTCACTGAAGAAATACCTCAGTGGATAAGGCCACCTTACTAAGCAGATCCGCAGTCGAGAGAGAAAGAGGGGAAGGATCCCATTAGTGGATGGTTGTAAACAGATCAAATTGAATTCGGGTAAGGGTATTATTTGAATCCAATTTGATATCTCAGGGAGATATAAATGATATAATCAAATTCGATTTATTTACATTTTGGATATCATATTCCATTAAGACATTAATATATTTATATGAAATTAGTATAAATTTATACAATTATATATAAAACTAAATGGGTAAATTGATGAAACCTCCCCTGAAGTTTGGTAATGACAGCCATTTCTCTTAAATTTTTTGATACATTGCAAGTTGACCCCCTCCCATAGATTTTTTTCAAAAAAGGCATGAAAATGTCGAAAATACCCATACAATTACTTTTAACAAAAAATGTTTATTTTTCAATTTTTCTTTTCATATGAATCACTACCCCAAACCCTTTCAATCTCTTTTCTGAAATTGATTTTTTTTCCAAATTTATCCTTTGTATAAATCACTCAAAGCTAAAGCTGCAATAAATTTTCTTTGTTTTTGTTGCTCATAAAGTTTGTATTGTTTTTTTCCATAGAAACGAGCCTCAATAGTAACTACATGGGTATTTTGGACATTTTTATAATTTTTTAAGAAGATTCTACTAACTACGGCCTAGTTGCAACTGTATTAGAAGTTTAGGGGAGGTGATTGCAATTACTAAACTTCAGGGAAGAATTCAGAAATTTACCCAAACAAAAATATGTATTACAAATAAAAATGGGTTTAAAAATCCAAATCCCACCTAATTTTAAACAATTTATTCAAATTTGTTTTGATTTAGATTGGTATCAAATTTTCAATCCAAATTCTATCCATTGACGCCTATATTCTTATCTTATATCAATGGACCACATATAGGCTTATCAAACCCAGTCCAATATAAATTTACTATGGATGGATCGGGTCCAATCCAATCTAATAAATATTTTGGACTGGATTGGTCCAATCCAATATACCTTGTTGATTCGTCCAATCCATCCAAATTGATTTTGAACTGGACGGGGTCCAATCCATAACCGGTACATTGACACCCTTATGTAATGGCACCTAATTGTTAAAAAACGTTTTCAACTGTTTTTCTTGTTTTTTCAAGATAAATGATATACAAAATGTTTATCAAATAAACGACAACAGAACTAAACATCCCTCTAGGTAATTATTAAAACAAAGAGTTTCCTATATAAAATGCATTAGAATAGGTGTATTTCTGAACAAAAGATACAATGTATGATACCGATATGATACAAATGCAATATGTACTTACAGATACTTTGAACCTTGCCTTTGTAATAATGAATGTGGGTGCAATAATTCAGAGATCAGGTTTTCAGATTACACCGAAGCAGGTTTGGTGGGTTTTCTATTATACATGCATAGACGATTTTGAGTTTGACCAGAAGTATGTGTGTGTGTTGTTTCAAAAAAGGAAGAGTCTTATGTTGAAAAAGGTTGCAAGTTTCTATCAGTCCGTGTCTCCTCTTCAACCCTAACTGATGAAACTGTGGGCAATGAAGCTGACACAAAGACTTAATCCAGCCCAGAAGAACTGTATATATCCCCCATGAACGGTGAACCCAACTCTTGGCTCTTGTGAATTGATCACCATTTCGCTATAATTGGCTGTCAGTAGTCTAACATAGATAAGCCACTCGGTCCTACTAGGGGCTGTATTTGGTTTAATTGCACCGGTCGGTGCATGCATTTGGTGGGTAAGAGAGAGGGTCCGTGGTTGCTGCTAGCTGATTTGTTGGCTGGTTGCAATTGGCACAGACAGACAGTAGACATAGTCATAAACCATGCACGAAGAGCAGATGACAAGCTTTGGCAGCATCCTCACACACACATTCTTGGAGAGAATGCTCAGCAGACGATTTAATTCTTTAACCAAATGAATTAACCAGAGAGAGAGAGAAGAGACTCAAAGAAACACGATAAATCAAGGTATTCAGCTCTTGATTCTGAATTCTTGAGATACCCAATGAACCCAAAAATGGGCATGCACATGCTCTTGAACGTAGAATCCAATAATCATGCATGGGGACTAGAGCTTTAGAGCTGATGCTTTAGATTAATATATAGTTTTGATCAATAACATTATAAATCTTCTCTCTCTATCTCTGGTAGGGTTCATCCCGATGTGAAATTCCCAATCTTGAGAAAAAACTCAATTAAGAATGGCATGATTTGAATATATTTTATAATTAAACTAACAATTTGGTTAACCACAGTGGCTTTGTTTAAGCATCTCTTCAATTCACTAGGGTTGCATTCGGACCACATCTTGTTCAATATATCAAATCTAAGCTATCTTTGCATATATTTGAGTCCAACCCTAATCTTCATTCATTTTATTTCAAACATGGTTTTCAAACCACCACTGACCAGGACGGTTGGACCGTTCAGCCCGAGAACTGTCCAGACAATTAGTTCCGTTTTATCTTAAACTCGGTTCTTAGTCAAAAACTATTGAATCAGTCAACGAACTCAGGCAGTCGAAATGTTGACCCATTCAATGGTTTTTTTTACCACTTTTTTATTTTAATTATTTTTATTTTTAAATTTTTTGTTAGAATGGACCGTCCATTCGTACCATCGACACAGAAACCGGTGGCCAAAACGATTTCAGTTCTGGGTCATTTTTTAAAACGTTGATTTAAAATGATAAAAAATTAAGAAAAAAGTTTTAAAAAATTAATTACTTATATATATAATACAGGTAAGTCCATGAAGCCAGAAAAACTTAATATAAAAAGAGCTCTAACCAACCGTATAACAAGTGCATATAAATATAAAATATTAAATTTTATTAATTATAAATTATTATTAATCGCACTGGATATCGATTCAGACATAAAAATTTTTGGAATCCATTGAGAGCTGTGAGTGAAAGACTTGGGCAAGATTAATTGTGGAATCCAAGTAACAAAACAAAAAACAGGAGTGGGGAAGCCTGAATCTGAATTCCGAATTCGTTGGGCTACTATCAATTTTCAACTGATTGTAAAGTACAGATGGATGGCTTACATGTGCTATTGTCTTTTACATACAAGAACTGAAGTACTCTTATCCATGGCCATTACAGTCATTAATATGTTTCTGCACAGTACCTTTTTTGGAGCATTAATATTTAATGTCTGCTAGCTCCAATCGAACTCTTCACATGTTAGAACCAGGCAATTGCACCTTGTCTCTTCCATTGGTTTAATCAATTCTGTTTGATTTGGAATTGCTCGAGTTAGTAAAGAATTTCTGAGTTTGGTGTCGTTAAGAGTTTGAATCAGCACAGTTGCTCATGTGAACTGTTACTTCCTCAGTCCTAAATACAACTAATCAATAAAAAAAAAGGAAAACTATGACATGTTACATGTGATATGGACCAGAAAACCAGAACTCTCTCTCTTGTTGAAACAAAAACKATGGAGGATACAAAGAGAAAGGTTCCAAAATCTTATTAAAGTAAGAGTTTTTGTGTGGATGGAAACAACTACACGTGAGCAGCATTTTCTTCAATGGGTTTCCGATTTCTATCTTTTAAGCAAAGTACTTGGGCTTTTAGCCTTTTACCTTCTCAAAAAGGGTGAGTTTTTTTGTGGGTTTTCTTTATTTTTCCAGTATTGATAGAAAAAAACCATAAAGGAAAGACCTAGAATCAGTGTCAAGTTATTTTAACTCTGATTCTCTTGTCCTTTGGGGGATCTTTTCATTTATTTTAATAGTTTTTATTATTCTTATTTCTAGGGTTTCTAATAGGTCCCCCACAACTTTTGTTTCTTTCCTTTTCATATCTCAAATTATCCATGCTGATAAGGATTCAGTGGTTGGGTCTGTTTTCCCCCCTTTTCTTTTTAGATTGGCCCGTGCCCACCAATCTCATTTTCAATTGCAGTCATATTTATTTCTTCATTGAGACAGATTAGAAAATGATAAAATGGCATAAATACCCAGAATAAGTACTTCAGAATATTGCTAAAGAGAATTTTTTTCTCCTATTTCTTTAATTTCTTCAATTCCTTTTTCATTAGGGTTACTTTTAAGACTTTTACCCCTAGCATCTGCAAGGTCTCTAGCCTCTAGGGTTTTTAGATCAACAAAAGTTCTAAGCTTCTGTCTAGTGTTAGCTTAGTAGGTTTGATCCCAGATTACTGCAAGCTGAAACCCTGATTACTATTATATAGCCTAGCATGGGTCAACAAAATACTTGGCCATATCCAAGCAAAGTAAAAGTGGGGTGGGCTTGGCTTGTTTGAGGGTTTGACCTTGAAAGAGGCCCAATGGGCTGAACTAGTCTTATCTGACAATTTTGGCCCAAACTAAACTTGTTGCATATCAATCCCCCCCCCCCGCTCTTTTCCAGTTTTCCCTTCCTTTTCCTATGGAATTGGGGTTGTGTAGGTAGTTATCTGTTAAGCAAAAGCTAGAGCAGACTGTATCAAGCTCAAAATTTGTGTTTGATCTTCCTGTTTTGTTTTATCTACTCATGCTCTTTTTTTATATCACCAGTAATTTTTACTAATTTTAACTTAGGCTGTATTTGATTTGATAAGAAATAAACAGATAGTTGAGGGAAAGTTTCTTGACTAACTTTGTAAAATTTCTTAAGTACTCTCTCTCAACTTTTCTGTTTATTTCTTTTTTTTTTTCTTTCAAGCCAAAAATAGTCTTCAAATTGCATACAATGACGATCCACCATTTTAAATGCTAAATGGTATTTGCTATACCATAGCTGATGAGGGCAGATTTGGCCCTCAAGTGAAATTGCGACGCGTGGCACCTCGTGACAATTCGGCGATACCCAGGCAACAACTTACCAAGTTGGTCCCACCTAGGCACCAGCTTGGCGCGACCTGCACGCGGCCTACGGGCGACCTATACGCAGCCTACACGCGACCTGTGCGCTGCCTGGCGCGGCCTATGCAACCTGGCCGACCTGGATCAGCCTGGCACATGATCCGACCTGGCCGACCTAGCCGACCTGGATCAGCCCAGCACATGATCCGACTGACCCAACCTGGCCAACCTGACAACCCATAAGACGCCCACCGATAACGGCATTTCCACGAGCTCGGTAGCTCACCAAGGAGCTCGGTAGCTCGCCAAGGAGCTAGGCAGCTCTCCAAGGAGCTCACCACCAAGGAGCCAGGCAGCTCGGCAGAGCTCGCCACAAGCAGCTCGGCATAGCCCAAGAAGCTCGGCATAGCTCCCCCGGGCAGCTCGCCACTTGTAGGGTAGCTCGGTACAGAAGAGTAGTTTGGCGTATCGCAAGAAGATCTCATGCCTGACAACCTGGCCCAAACACCGACCCGCCAACCTGACAACTTGGCCCAGGCGCCGACCTATCCGCCTGACACAAGCGCCAGCCTAACAACCTCGAGGAGTTCACCACCGTACCCCARTTCTGACGGGATGTGATGAGTCCTACCGTTTGAAGGCTTTTCACCCACCTAACCCGCGAGGACACCACTATATAAGGACTCCAACCCCCAAAGCCAAGGAGAGGATGAAAAAAGATGGTAACCCCTACTCTCTAGCTCTCTCATTTCTCTCCAAGCTCTCTGTAATCAGAATGCTAACTTAGGCATCAGAGAGTCCCCGTCGGGTAAACACCCCCAGGTCCTCTGATTCAGTTCTCGCAGGTCCCTCAGCTCCCGCTGCCTACAAAGGAGAGGAGATCACCTCATGCAGAGGGCAGTCAGGTTGCGCTACACTAGGGAGCTCGCCACCAGGCAGTTCCCCACCAGGGAGTTCACCACCAAGTAGCTCGCCACCAGGCAACTCTCCACCAGGGAGTTCGCCACCAATTAGCTCTCCACCAGGGAGCTCGCCACCAGGCAGCTCTCCACCAGGGAGTTCGCCACCAATTAGCTCTCCACCAAGGAGTTCGCCACCAATTAGCTCTCCACCAGGGAGCTCACCACCAGGCAGTTCTCCACCAGGAAGTTCACCACCAAGTAGCTCTCCACCAGGGAGCTCGCCACCAGACAGTTCTCCACCAGGGAGTTCGCCACCAAGTAGCTTATCACCAAGCAGTTCGCCACCAAGTAGCTTATCACCAAGCAGTTCGCCACTAGGGAGCTCCATCATCATCTGAGTCACAGGCCACCTAGGAGCAGGTCACATGATGAGGTACTTAGCCAAAAAAAATTGATACATCACAAAAATTGGTACGTGACCAGAAACGGTTACATCAATTGGCGTCGTCTGTGGGAACACACTACAAAAAGATAAGTTCTCATCCTACAAAAGCTAAGTCCTCTTCCCCCAGAAATCTAAGTCCTCACTTTTTAGAAATTGAAGCTCTCGCTTTATAGTTTACATTTTTTATGAACTCAAAGACTACGCAGGTAGCTAACAGACTAAGTTTGCTTTCAATTCAATTAAAGCCTCATCAGTCCTCTTCGCAAGGTCCCCCTACAAAGATGAGCTCTTCGTGGCTTCCACGGGAGTTGGCGACCAACAGACTACATGGGCACCCTTACTGGTCGAGCCTTCTAAGGCTCCCGTGTGATCTGGCGACCTAAAGTTAGTAGTGYTGCCCCCGAAGGTCGAGCTCCTAGTAGCTTCTTGTAGGAGTGGGTGACCGGCATTACAAAGCTGATGCAGCGCAATCATAGCTCTAAGGCACCTACTTGGTCAGCTCGGCACCTTGTAGGTAGCTCGGCGCCTGGTCAGCTCGACACCTCACTGGTAGCTCGGCACCTGGTCAGCTCGGCACCTGGTCAGTTCGGCACCTCACAGGTAGCTCGACACCTGGTCAGCTTGGCACTTCACAGGTAGCTCGGCACCTGGTCAGCCCGACACCTCACAGGTAGCTCGACACCTCACAAGCAAAGCCTACGGGCCACACTACTGCTTAAGACCCAGTCACCTCTTCGGCACGGGCAAAGTCAAAAAAGAGTGGACTACGAGTCGCTCCCAAAGCCTACGAACCACATTACTCCTTAAGACCCAGTCGCCTCTTTGGCATGGGAAAAGTCAAGAAGAGTGGACTACGAGTCACTCCCAAAGCCTACAGGTCACACTATTGCTAAATACCCAATCGCTTCCTCAGCATGAGAAAAATCAGCAAAAGTGAACTATAAGTTGCCCC
>NW_010729116.1:788399-919389 GCF_000365185.1 Nelumbo nucifera | reverse complement strand
TGACGGGATGTAACAAGTCTTACCGTTTGAAAGCTTTTCACCCACCTAACCCGCGAGGACACCACTATATAAGGACTCCGACCCCTAAAGCCAAGGAGAGGATGAGAAAGGATGGTAACCCCTGCTCTCTAGCTCTCTCATTTCTCTCCAAGCTCTCTGTAATCAGAATGCTAACTTAGGCATCGAAGAGTCCCCGCCGGGTAAACACCCCCGGGTCCTCTGATTCAGTTCTCGCAGGTCCCTCAACTCCCGCCGCCTACAAAGGAGAGGAGATCACCTCATGCAGAGGACAGTCGGGTTGCGCTGCACCAGGGAGCTCGCCACCAGGCAGTTCTCTACCAGGGAGTTCGCCACCAAGTAGCTCTCCACTAGGGAGCTTGCCACCAGCTCTCCACCAAGGAGTTCACCACCAATTAGCTCTCCACCAGGGAGCTCGCCACCAGGCAGTTCTCCACCAAGGAGTTCGCCACCAAGTAGCTCTCCACCAGGGAGCTCATCACCAAGCAGTTCGCCACCAGGGAGCTCCATCATCCTCCGAGTCACAGGCCACCTAGGAGCAAGTCATATAATGAGGTACTTAACCAAAAAAAATTGATACATCACAAAAATTGGTACGTAACCAGAAACGGTTACATCMATAGCTTCTCAAATAAAGAATGTAAAATGGTCACATACATATAATAAACTTAAAAGCCATAGTAAATGGTTGGTAAAAATATCTAGAGAGCCTTCAAAAGGAATAAGTCATCATACAGCCATTTAGACAGTAAATGATTTGTAAAATGCCATAGTAAATGGTCGGTAAAAAAATCGACAATAGCACGTTTAGAATAAAATTTAGCGATTAAGTCTATTAAATGGTTGTCTAGAGTTTCATAGATTTTGAAGCAGTTGTTTAGAATCTTTTTTGGGGATACACATGAAAGTAGTTGTGTCCCACATTCAAAAACAACAAGGGTCCGTTTGATTCGCAGCTGAAATTGGAATTAAAATTCTTTGGAATCGGAATTAAAATGGTTTATTCCTATAGTTTGTTTGGTTCAAATAGRAATGAGAATGGATATTGAAATAAGCAAGAATGAAATTCCCAAAGGAGGGGCAAGGAATGACCATTCCCGGGGAATGTCATCCCAGCAAGAATGGGAATGGAATTCCGATTCCGCTTAATCAAATAGTTAGAATCAAAATAACTCATTCTGATTCTGATTCCAATCCCCTATTCTTGCGAACCAAACAAGGACTAATGGATTGTAAATGGTGTCCCAATCTTGTATTAAAGTCCCATGTGTGTATATATACTCAAGTTTCCCAATTCGGTAACTCCCAATTCCAATTTTGTTGACTCCTCTCACTTTGGTGCAATTGGGTTGGCTGCTAATGGTTATGTTAGTTGGTTTTGATGATAGGACATTCACATAGGGATGTCAATGGGTCGGGCAAATGGTAAACACGGCTTGAGCTGATCCTATAGGGTCAGGTTAGGGTCAATATATTTGGTTTTAGGGCCGGGTTAGGGTTTTGATTATTCAACTCGAGTCGGGTTTGGGTTTTGGCTGACCCCCATCCCACCGGGTTATGATAGCATGTATATGTACAAAGTATTCTTGTAACTTTTTGACTTCTAACTCTATATTTCTATTGTTTTGATTTTTTAATAGAAAAAAGTGACATCTTAGATTTTATAAAACAATTTCTTAACTTAAATTAATGGATTTTAGATCTTCAAAACATGTTAAAAAATACAATTTAATTGCTATGAGTCAAGTCGGATTGGTATCAAGTTAGACCCTATAGGRTTGGATTGGATTCAGAAATTATGTATTTTAAGGCGAGTCAGGTTAAGGTTGAGGCAAACCCGTGCCAAACCCGATCTGTTGACATCCCTACATTCACACATAGGACAGAGGTTATTAGCTTGCATGTATTATGTATAAATGATTGTTCTCACATTGAAAAAGAATAAGAGACATAAGGAATTTATATATAAGGGTCAGCTCACAATTTAATTGATAGCTTAAGCTTTTTTATTGCAAGTAATATTCACGTAAATATTGATAGTTTAAGCTTTTTGATAAGCTCACAACAACTCATTCCTCTCTCTTTTCGTAAATAAAATAATAAAATATTTAAAGACCTAGTAATCAACTGAATATCGGCTTCAGCCATTAATAAGCTCAAGCATCGGGAAAGCTGGGCTGAGTTTAAACTCAATCCAGACTCAACTCTTAACCCCAACTGTCCAATTCAGGCGCAGCCCGCACTGAAATTTGATACATTCAGGTTGGGCTTAGGCCCAGGTCAGGCTCAGGTTAGTCAATCAGCCTATGCTAAAATTCGATATAAATGTATTTTTAAATATATATGTACTTATTTATATATGTTTTATTGAATATATATAAATATATATATATATATATATATGCATGTCAATGTGTGTCTTTATATGTATATAAGTGTGTGCATAATCAGGTTGGGATAAGGTTGGGTTTGAGCCAATCCATGTAAATTTGCATTTTTGGTCAGCTCGGATTCTAGTTAGGGCTCTCAAAAAACAATATATATACAGATAGAGAGAGAGAGATTTGAGTAGTCTTTATAGGAACACTTTTTGGTCAATTACTACAGGGGCACTTTCGTCAATACAAATCAATATTGTGCTGCCCATTTTCCATGTTTATTGACCAACATGTTCCACTAGAAATAGGACTATCATCTCTTTTCTCACTTGTTAGTATGCGTTGCCTTGAAAAGAGAGAGAACACAGAATCATTTACTGCAATGTTGTTAGATAAACATCGCGGTACTATGCTATGAAAATTGAATTACAGCCCTAGGGCGAAGGGGAATAATCAATAAAGACAAACTAGAACAGTAGAGCTTGCTTTAGGTGGATATAATAAATGCCCACTTGAGAAAAAGAGCTCTTAGAAGATTTTGTTGTACAATATTGAATTATGTGGAGAGCTCCCAAATAAAGGCTAGAAAGGGTTTGTCAGGTACTGTTCCCGTGGCCCTAATTTGGTAATCCAATGGGACCCAGTTCCTGGTTCCTAGTCGTCGTCGTCTTGTTTTATTTCTGTCTTAAATTTGTGGTCATCCAATCCAATTTTGAACTTTAAATTAATGGCTTCCTGCCCAGCACAATACTGGAATTTCCAGAGGCCCCATATAGATGGAGTAGGTGCAGAAGGACCACAAGCCCAAATCTGGTTGGTTGCAAGACTTAATGCTGTCTTTGGTTGTAATGTGAATTTATTAATTTGCACTGATGCAAAATCATTATAGTGTAAATTATGATTTATTTTTATTTCAAAACTTACTTTATTTTGTTTGATTCCAGTACAAATGAAGTAAAATAAAACTTCAAGTAGAATAAAGTGAAATCTAAGACAAAATTAAACGAGAATTTGCATTATTTTCATTTGCACTCCCATACATTTGTTGTACTAATGAAAATAAAATTGTACTGCAACCAAACACAACAGCCCAAGTATCATAACAAAAGAAGACATTCTGCTTTCTAGCATGGAGAAAATCAGACTGGAACTCAGACCTGTGGAAATACTATGGACAATGGATGAGAGAGAGAACTTATTAATTATCTCAGTTATTCTCCTTATGGCTATATTTGGTTTGATGGAAAGAGAGAAATAGAATGCTGAGGAACTTTTTAACAAAATAGTAAGTGAGCAAGTGTTTGCACGTGGCAATTTTTTATGTATATTTTTTATATTTTTTTCATATTTCTATGTAACTTATCAGATTTAGATTTGCTTCCTTTAATTATTATTTCTTAATATATATATATATATAATTAATTTTTCTGTTTGTAAATTTTGTTCCCTTTGATTGGGAGGAAATTTACATTTATAATGTGTATGTGAAGGTAAGGATAGTTTTCTTTTTGATTGGGTGAATTTTAATGGGAACATGAGGTGGCATCTATCCACATAAATGGCTTCTATGGTTCAACAATGACTATTTAAATATTAAATGTCTCAATTATGGTGTTTTGTCAAAGTACACATTTGTCCCCAAGAAATTCAGTGATTAAAGCTCAGTTTGGAAGGAGTATAAATACAAATATGTAGAGTGCAAACACATTCAAAATAATACAAAATACAAGGTTTTGTACTCTACATATTTGTATTTGTACACCTTCCAAACTGAGATTAAGGGGTAATTTATATCCAATAAAAATTCCAGAAAACTACAATATTAAATGTCTTAATTATGGTGTTTTGTCAAAGTACACATTTGTCCCCAAGAAACTCAGTGATTAAGGGATAATTTATGTCCAATAAAAATTACAAAAATTACAATTTAAATGTCTTAATTATGGTGTTTTGTCAAAGTACACATTTCTCCCCAAGAAATTAAGTGATTAAGGGATAATTTATGTCCGGTGAAAATTCCAGAAAATTACAATATTAAATGTCTTAAATATGGTGTTTTGTCAAGTACACATTTATCCCCAAAAAATTTAATGATTTAGGAGTAATTTATGTTCAATGAAAATTCCAGAAACCAAACCCTATTCGCATTTTTATAAGTAGTATAAATAAATATAAATATAGATTTTGTGAAATTTCTTAAGAACTTTTTCTCAACTTTCTGTTTTTTATTATCAATCAAACCAAACACATCCTAAGGATTACTAATCATATAAAACATTTAGGTTGTGTATAATTAAAGCAATAAGAATAAGTAAATAAATAAATGCCCTTAAGTGTTGGTTTTAAACTTATGAAGAATCATTTTGGTTTTCTCTTGGTAATAAATATACTTCTTCTACATTCTGAAACTAAACTGAAATTAATTACATTTAGAGAAGTAGACTTCCCAAAACTAAGTAGTAGAGATTTCTAGTAACTAAGGGTGTCAATGGACCAGTTTTGGATTGGACCCCATCCGGTCCAAAATCAATTTGGATGGATTGGACAGACCAACAAGACATATTGGATTGGACCAATCCAGCCAAAAATATTTATTAGGTCGGATTGGACCTGGTCCGTCCTTAACAAATTTATATTTGATTGGATTGGACTAAGCCAATATCTGGTCCATTGAACAGATTGGACAGTCCAGACATTGAATTGGACCGATCCAAATTGGTTTAAAACATTCATTGGATTGGATTGGACCTAATCCATTTACAATGTACTCACATTAGACTGGATCGGATTGGACCAAATCATGTCCAATTGACACCCCTACCAGTGGCCAGTCCAACAATGTTGCAAAAGCTTGGGTGGCTCTTGAAGCTCACCGGTCGACATTGAGATTTAAGAAGAGAAGGATGATCATCCAAGGCGACTCCAAACTAGTGGTGAATGATTTAAAAGGAATAGAAGAATCATGATTGAAGGCAATTTGAAGCTGTGTCTAATATTCATGGTTTTAGGGAAGTTAATTTTGCTGCTGATTAACTTGCCAATTTAAACCATAGTATGGAAGTGAGAGATCTTAGCCTTCTTTCATATAAAAAAGAAAATGCTTAGTAGGAGTTAATAGAAAACCACATATATTGATCAACAAAATAATAAACTGAGAAGAGGGAGAGCTGGTATAATCTATATATCATCATCATGGGATGGGGACAACATCTAAACATCCATAATTCAGATCAAACTCTCATGGTCCATATGTCCTTTAGTTTTAGCCTCTGGTCTCTGACAAAAAAGCAGAGAAAAAAAAAATAAGGCAGATCAGAATTTAAAAGGCAAAGGTCATGCATTTAAATCAAAAACCTGCCGATGGTTGTGGCACCATCTGGGGCCTTGGGAGTAGTGTCGGAGACATTGGATTTAATCCCCAACAAATGGCAGATTTCCACACTTTGATCAGTGTGGCCCCATAGAACAAAGTTGCATTACTGATAGTCTGATACAGTTGGGAAAATCATTCATCTCTTGGCACATTTAAATTGCCAGAAAACAAATGATTTCTAGCTTAGATTCAATGAACTGGCCATTGATCAACAGGAGCCTTCTTTAATATCCTGTGTCATTGTGGACTACCCTTTTGACAGCATTCCATTGACACCCCCTTGTTCGAAGCTCATGAGCTAAGTTTTGATTGTACCCTTCCTTATTAATTACTTTCGGAAAAGTGAAACTAGTTTTATTTAATCATGCTTTGCCTTTTATATTCGGATAAAATGTATTTGATGTATATGATAGTCTGTATAACTAAGAAAAGATGTTTGCTTTATGTCAAATAATTTTATATTATAAAATTTTGGATAATTTATTAAAACATTCCTATAATTTTATGGATTTACTTAAATCTATCATATAGTTTGTCTCATATTAAAACATCCCTATAGTTTGTAATCGATTTACTTAATCAACCTTCCTTCCATTAAACAATAGTGGAAAAATRACAGTTTTAACCCTACTATTTATTTAGATAAATTTAATCAAAAGAAAATAAAATGAAAATGCCATTTTGTCCCTAAKAAGACACAATCAACTGCTCTACTTGGCTCTATTTAGCTAATTTTGTTTTATGTACAAGACATGTTGGGGGTATTTTTGGAATAAACATCATGGGCCCATGCCCTTGAACATTTTCCACTTAGTTTAGGTGATCATGTTACTATTTTTATATGGAAAAACAAGCACTTCTTAGTGAAAGGTCGATTAAGTAAATAGGTTGCAAACTATAGGGGTATGAAAACTATAGGGTAGGTTTAAGTAAATCTGTGAAACTATAGGGGGCGTTATAGTAAATGACCCTAAAATTTTCTTATTTTTAATAATCTTTAATATTATTTGTTTTCTTGTGATTTTTACACATCAAATGCTCATTTAACATTTAATGATAGATATAGTACTAAATAGAATAGAATGGAAAAACATGATTCATGTAGCTGACCCCATATAATTGGGATAAGGCTTAGATAGTGGTGATGAAGAGGAAGGAGGTTTTTTTTGTTCGCGGGAGGGGGGATTCCAATTTAGTACCCTAAACTTTAGGGGTAGTGTCAAGTTAGTACCCGAACTTCAAAACGTGTCACTACAATACCCAAACTTTCGAAAACTGTCAAGTTGGTCCCTATCGTTAGTACTCTGTCCATTATCTCAGTCATGTGATGACATGCAACGGTTATAATTTTTCAAAATGTCAAAATTACCCTTTAAGTGTTATGCCAGTTTTTGGATTAACGATGATCACTATTATGTCGGTTTCTCAGATCCGGCGTTTCAAAGAGGAGGGAGGAGGAGACACAAGAGAGAGAGAAAGAGAGAGAGAGAGAGAGAATGTTCATCCTTTCATCTTCTCCAACCATGGTGAGCAGAAAAGGTTCCCGATATGGCACAACCTTGGGAAACTATAATCCGCATTTCATGGCACAAGGAGACGAGTCATTGGGGACTTGACTTTGCAGAAGTCGTTGAGTTAGATTTTGCAAAAACAAAGAGAGGAAGTAGGGTGGATGCCGGAGCAGGCAGGTTTGGAAGCCACCAGAATCTTGAGATCAACCTCTAAACCCCTATAACCATAGGACCATGGAGAACAAAAAGAGGAGAAGGGGTGAAGTAAGAGAAGATGAACAAAGATGATGATGATGATTCCCTATTACTCGTCTTCTCTCTCCTTGGATCATGCCTCTCTCAAATCCAAAAGCCAAAATTCATAGAAAGTGCGAAAGGGGCAAAGTAAGAGAAGACAAACAGGTATGCTTCATTTTCTGATCAATTTCAACTCTCTAGTTTTGAATCCACATACTGCCAACTCAGTTCAAATTAGAGAAAAAGGACTAGGAAATGAAACAATTGTGCCCTTCTCYTACAAGAAAGAATAAAACAAAGAAATAGTATACATAAGTTACAACATAAAAGAGTGATCCCAAGAGCCAAAAAAGGTAACAAGATGTAAGAGACATAAATCAGTCTCTACACCCCCCCCCCCTCAAACTAATGTCGATGTACGAGCATTAATTTGTCAACTAGAAACTGGTGGCGAGCATGAGTCATAGCCTTCGTGAATAAGTCAGCAAGTTGTAGGGTAGAAGACACGTGCAGTAGAGATATTTATCCAACAAAAAACTGATCTCTAATGAAGTGGCAATCAACCTCTATATGTTTGGTTCACTCATGGAAGACAAAGTTGGATTCAATCTTGATAGCACCCACATTATCAACATAAATTAGAATTGGAGATGCCAAGTTCATCAAGGAGGGCTTTTAGCCATATAATCTCACTACAGACGGATGACATAGCCCTGTACTCAGCCTCGATAGAGGACTTGGAAACAGTCGGTTGCTTTTTACACATCCGAGACATGAGGGAGTCACCAAGAAAAGCACACCAACTAGGTAGTGGAGCATCTAGTATCTGGGCATCCTACCCAATCAGCATTTGTATAAGTAGATAAACTAAGCGAAGGAGATGTAAGAAAAGAAAATGCCAGGTGAAAGTGTTCCACGAATGTATCTGATAATACGAAGGGCTACAATCATGTGGTTGTCAAGGAGAAGAGACAAACTGATTGACCACTTGGAAAGCATAAGAGATATTTGGACATGTCTTGGTGAGGTAAATCAGACTACTGACAAGCTATCGATGAAGAGTGGCATCTACTAGGACTACAGTGTCATGGTGAGGTAATACGAAGGGCTACAGTCATGTGTGGTTGTCAAGGAGAAGAGACAAACTGACTGACCACTTGGAAAGCATAAGAGATATCTGGACATGTCATGGTGAAGTAAATTAGACTACCGACAAGCTATCGATAAAGAGTGGCATCTGCTAGGGAGTCTCCATCATCCATCGAAAGTTTTAGATTCGTCTCAAGAGGTGTGTCAACCTATTTATCATCACTCAGGTTTGCAGATTTCACAAGGCCCATCGCATACTTGTGTTGATTAGCAAAATACCCACAGGAAGAGTGAGTAACTTCTAGCCCCAAGAAATAAATGAGATGACCAAGGTCCTTCATCTGGAAAGAATGACTGAGAAGCTGTTTCAAAGAGGAAATGCCCTGACTATCATCACCAGTAATAAGAATGTCATCCACATATAGAGGTAATAATGTAATTCCTTGGGGACGTCTCAATATGAACAGTGAATAATCTAAAGAGCTCTGGGTGAATCCTACATCTCTGATCACTTAATGAAATTTCTCAAACCAAGCCCTAGGGGCTTGTTTAAGACCATGCAAGGACTTTTTAAATCAGCACACCAGTGGAGAACTATCATAGTATCCCGGTAGAGACTTCATATAAACAGTTTCCTTGAGGTCCCCGTGTAAGAAAGCATCTTTGACATCCATCTAATTAATTTCCCAATGTTTAATTGCAAGTATAATCATCAACAGACAGACAATAGTCATCTTAGCTACAGGTTGAAATGTCTCATCATAATCTATCMCATACTCCTACTTATACCCTTGTGTCACCAAGTGTGCCTTGTATCTATCAAAGCTCCCATCGCAATTAAGTTTCACCAAATATACCCACTTGCTTCCAATTAGAGGGACATTTGGAGGCGCAGGAACCATGTCCCAAGTATCATTATCAATAAGAGCTTGAAGCTTAATATCCATGGCTTCTTTTCAATGCGGAACAGCCATAGCCTTCCGGTATGATGTGGGAATATCTGTGACAGACAAAACAGCAAAGGAGTTATGGTTTGAAGGAAAATCATAGCGATCAAATGGGCAAAAACCTCGAAATGAATGATGTCAAGGGGGATTAGAGGATGGTTGAGGATCATGGATAGGTGCAAGTGTATTTACAAGATCAAGAGAATAAGAAAAAGGCGTGGCTAGAAATGATGGATTAGCTTCTAGTGATGAAGGGGGCAGAGCGATAGGAACTGGAGCAACTAGCCTCTTCTTGAAATAGGCATGGAGCAATTCTGGAATAGGAGGTGAATCAAAAGAACCTGTAGAGTCAAAAGAATACAACATCAAAATGGAAGTAGCAGGCAACTTAACAATGTGGGCAAAAAAATGAAATGTTCTCAAGAAAGACGACATTGCGGGATACACGAACTCGATGAGACTTAGGATTATAGAAAAGGAAGCCCTTATAGTCAGGGATATACCCCTCAAAAGCACACATTGCTTAATGGGGAGTAAGCTTTGTGCGCTCATGTAGTGGAAGGTGAACAAAACACACACAACCAAAGACATGAAGAGTAGAAAAATCAGGTGAACAATGAAACAAACTTTGAAAACGAGAGCTATTATGCAAGACAGATGAAGGAAGAATGTTAGTGTTGGCCGCCTCCACCCAAAATGAAGTAGGAGCATGGGAATCATGAAGAAGGGTCCGAACTATCCAAAAGATATGTCTGTTCTTGCACTCTACCATTCCATTTTGTTGTGGAGTGCCAAGACAAGATCTCTGGGATTGAATTCCATTGTCTCAAAAAAWTTTGAAAGTCTCCATCAAGGTATTCACCCCCTAAGTTTGAATGGAGAACCCCAATGTTTATATCAAATTGGTTTTTGATCTTTGCTAAAAAAGATCTGAAGGTAGAAAAAACTTCAGATTTGTTCCTCAAAAAATAGATCTAGGTAAAGTGAGTACAATCATCAATAAATGTAACAAAATAATTATATTCCAACCTATAAACAACTAGAGACGACCAAACATCACTATGTGCTAATTTAAAAGAAATAAAAGCATATTCAACAACCGAAGGAAAAGGTAAAACATGGCTCTTACTCAAGCAACAAGAAATGCAAGTCTTATCAACATTATTAAAAGAAGTAGCATTAGAAGACAAAAATCCATCATGAAACAAAGACTCGAGTTTATTTGCATAAGAGTGACCAAGTCGCCTATTCCATAAGTTCCATATATTACTTCTACAAATAACTTCAGTACTAGGGGTAGTAGTAAGCAAATAGGATGCGGAGGAAGGACCCGATGTCTTTTCAAATTCCAAGGCAAATATCCGACCCAGCCTACGCCCCTTCCCTTTCATCGTCCCAGTATTAACCAGCCTCACCAAAAAGACCGATGGATGAAAATGTAGAGAAAATAGTTGAGGATACTAGTTGACACATTCTTTTTTCTATAAGAGCATAGAATTTTCACCCATTCCTTCTAAAGTTGTAGTCCCTGTATCTACACATTCAGTTATTTTCTGGAAAGCTTTATGTTGACTCTTCTTAGAACTTGAACCATTCCCTTTGCTAGTTGGGTAGGACACTTAGAAATAATATGTCCATGTTGCTTGCAATAGGTACAGAAATTTTTCTTCCAACAATGTGAGATAGCATGTCCGTATTGTTTGCATTCATAACATTGTACTTGGRACAAGTCCTTCTTGAGCTTGGATTTGTTTATCAGAAATGTTGTCTCTATTCTAAAATCAAATTTCAACCTCAAGGTCGATTGAGTAATGAGTCTAATTTCTTCCCTAGGAAGCTCCCCCAAAAATGTGCCAAGTGTGGGAGGAGTGCCCATACTAAGAATGTTGGACCTTATAATCTCATATTCAGGTCTTAGATGCATCAGAAAATGCATGATCTTCCTCCTATCAAAATGTTCTTTCAGATTTTTGATGCAGCAAGTAGAAGTGGTTTCACCCATGTGAACTAGTTCATATTCTATCCACAAATTCACAAAGCCAGCATAGTACTCATGTATTTTCTTCTCACCCAAATTATAAGAAAAAAAAAATCTCTGTATCAATTTGATACTGACGAGAGATGTTGGACTGTTAGTACACCTTTTCCATGTAGGTGAACATCTAACTAGCAGTTCGATAACTTCTCATTGGAATAGCAATCTCTGTTTTAACAGAGCCAAAACACTACTTTGGCATTATCAATCTTCCACTGTTTCAGCCCCTTATAATCAAATTCATCAAGTTGTTTTGCGGAACTAGAGGTGTAAAGTGGGTCATGTCGAGCTGACATGGCATGGCCCGTTGCGGCCTGCGCAAATTGCGGGTCATGTCATGCTAGCTCACGGGTCATCACAGGCTGTGCCACCCTCCCCAGTGAAATTTCTGGGGGTCGGCCCCACACGGCCCATGGCCCACGGCCCAGGCCCATSCCGTGCTGCGGGCCTAGGCCGAGACGGGCTGTAGGCCGTGCCGTGGGCTTGGGTCGTGTCAGGCTGTGCCACAGGGCGGGCCTTGGGCCTAGGCCGAACTGGGCTAGACTGAATGGATAATGATCATATGGATATGGCTATGGATTATGAATTTACGACTATCCAAAAAATAAATAAATAAAAGTATAAAACAATTCAAATAGGAATTTTATTTCATTTAAATTTGAATGAATAATGATACAAATTACAAAGCATACAAATATTGAAATATACAATGGTTGGATACTTCATACTTCATACTTGGATGAATGAAATATGAAAATGGAATAAACTAATAAAATATAAAAAATACAATATAGTTACAAATTGAAAATACAAAATTACATTAATAGCAAATAAATTAAATAAAATTACAACAAAATTTACAATAATTTGAAAAAAATAAAAAATTGTGGGTTATTTGTTAAAATTTACATATACATTATGATGAAAGCATTCACACTTTCATCATCTGCTTCAGGTGAAACATCCGGTGTATGTAGTAGTATCATGCCCTCCTTTGTCTTGTAATTGTAAAGTTGTAATCTATATTCTGCATCATGATTCATGATTGCATCTAACCAACCCTGGTACAGTGGTACCTATAGGTCCTGCACTAAAACAACTAAACAAGACTCCGATTGAACTATATATCTTGTAGACACTAGAGGGGTTAGTAGATCACGGATCACATGCCATGGCGGGATTGGTGGCAAGAAATGTTCTCCGACTTCTCCCAATATTTTTAAAATTTATATTCCATTATTTCAACAATTTATTTAAATTGTGGGTTATTTCTTCTTCCCTCTCACGTGTGAGAAAATGTTTGGTCAAATGGCCAATACCACCCTTGCCACAACAGCTAAAGTCTTTTCTACATTTTTGGAAATTTGTTCTTTTCCCCTTCCCCTCAACATCATTTATTTTAAATATTTTCCAAATCGGGCTACTAAACTTGGGGTTTTAGGAAGAGCTAACCATTTTTTTAATTCTAAAAAAATTAAATTAAATTAATTGGACTTACCTCGAATTACCGGTTCAGAATCCCAACTTGATTTCAACGGTTAAAGCCTTTCAACGTGACAACATCTAAGGATCCAAGCCTCCCAAATTGCTAACTTGGAGAATCAAACAATCAGCCAATCAGACTATGAGACTATCAGAGTTCACTCATATTGCAAAGGATGTATGAGAGACTGAGAGAGTGAGAGAGTGAGAGAGGGAAGACTGAAGAGATTAAGAGAATAAGAGAATTGTTGAACGTTGATTGTTGAGAGGGGCCATAAGGCTATTTATAGGAATTGAAAATAATTCAATTGCCCAAAATACCCTAAAGGTTAATTGTTTTTTAGTTATTGGGAGGGGTATTTTGGTCATTATAAAGTTATTTATAACTTTACCCAAAAAGCCCTCCTAAACTAGTTGTTATATAGCTATTGGGGGGCATTTGTGTCATTTTTCTCCCCTCTGTAAGCAAAATACATAAATACCCCCTATATAGTTGTTTATGTAAACCCCCCTGAGGGGGCCAACGGCTAGTTTTCGGACGGGCCGAGTGTGGCCTGCTACAAATCGTGTCGTGCCCACCTGTGACGGGTTGTGCTGTGGGCTAGGTCGTGCCGACACGCGGGCCACAGGCAGCACGACACGAATAGTCATGTCGTGCCATGTCGGCTTGTGGACCTCGAACCCCCGGCCCAGCACGGCACGGACCATCATATCAAGCCTGGCACGACCCATGGGTTGTCATGCTGTGCTGGGTCGGGCCGTGCTGGACCACCCAATTTACACCTCTATGTGAAACCATCAACAAATCCCTATAGGCCATTTCCCTCAACATAGAACTGAAAATGAAATTTCCAAAAGGCATAGTTTGTCCCATTGAACTTTACTAGTAGAATATCCCTTTTCTCCATGGCCATTTCAACAATGAATAAACAAAAACCTAAGAAAGTAGAGCAGTTCAAAGTCCAAAAGAAACCAAAACTTGATGGAATATGTGTGTCCAATCACACACCACGAGGAAGCAAAACCCAATAAAAAAACAGCCACACAAAGTTTTCGAACTGATAACAGTCCAAAAAAGGTAAATTTTCTGGACTGTCGAACAAGAAGAAGGGCAAAACACCCTTCAAATGTAATCCGAACCAAAACTAAATTATAGATCTGTATAAGATAAAGAACAACAGAGTTGTGATGATCAGTACAACAACCTAAGAGATCCAAAGTTGAAATAGATGGGTCGATCTCACAAGCCTAAACAGATTTCAATCAAGAATAGTTTGAAAAAACCTGCTCTGATACCATGTCAACTCAATTCAAATCAGAGAAGGACTAGGAAAATGAAAGGGTGTATTCTCCTTAGTCACACGCCCAGAAATGATTAACTTATATATGAAAAAATACAAGGTTATGGATAGGACAATTGTGTCTTCTTACAAGAAAGAATAAAACAAAGAAATAGTGTGCATAAGTTACAATATAAAAGAGTGGTCTCAAGTGCCAAAAAAGGAAAGAAGATGTAAGAGACATAAAATCAATCTCTACACATACCCATGGATCTCTGCGTTTAGTTCCTTAAATGTTTTGCTCCGCAATTGATCTTAAGCCACCGACAGAGATTTCTGATGCCAAGTATAAAATATGTCTTCTGTTACTTCAGATAATGAATGCAATAATTTGTTTGGCACTGATTTGGGTCAAAAAATACCTCTACTTCAGCATCCTATGTTCTTGATTTCAGCAACCAACTGAGCAAGCAAAATAAGCGCAGCCCGGTTTTATCGTCTCCCTTTCCATGAACTCAACAAGCCAAATAAAAGAAGTTGCGAGAGAGAGAGAGATTTCCCAAGTGAAAATCCTAAACGTATAGGGTATAATATCATTTTTTGATCGTCTCCAGTGACCAATCGTCAGATAAATCATCTCCGGCATCGATTTCTTAAGAAAATCCATCAGCAGCAAGCACTACAACTTCGAACAGATGCTTGGAATGAACAATGTGATTCTCAATATAAGGGTTTAAGCATGAACAATGATTCTCTCTTCTTTAGACCGCAAAGGGCTATTTGTGTCAYTATACTTGTCCATTAACATCGGTAACAGTTCTAAACCAGTTTGACGGTTTTCAAAAATTTGGCCATTGCACTGACATGTTTTAAAGTTTGGATACTAATTTGACACTACCCTCAAAGTTTAGGATATTAAATTGGAATTTTCCTTTTTTACATCACAAAGTTGATTTATTGATTATTACAACTAGAATTGAGAGTTAGGTCCAAATTCAATAAGCGGCCCATCATAGTAAAGAACTCTCCAGTGATTGGTCTGAATCTGAGACTGGGATTGAAATGGAACAAATTGCATATGGAAGTAACATGGTGGGGCAGGGGAGTTCACAAGAAGCCATCAATCTAAGTCCAAAAAGTAATGCAGAGCATTGAACCCTTGTAGAATTCTAATGAATTTGTAACTATTTTGTAGAAATGAGGAATTCTTCACTTTTACAATATATAGGGGAGAGAGAAAGAGAGAGACAGATCTACCTAAGTTGTTTTAGATGGATAAATCAAAGGCACAAATTAGGTGGCTCTTCTATTTTTAGGTCTCTAGGCTTCATATCAAACAACCAATTACATTGAGTTCAACTATCATGCATTCGTTAATATTGGTTTTAATTTAAATCCAAATCTCAACTTTAAAGTTTGCTGGATTTTCATGGATTCATATTTTACAAAGAATATTTTCACATCTAATAAAATATACGTATCATCAAATTCAACCAATCATTTCTTTTTGTTGCACAGTGCGGTAGATGCATCATAGATTTTGCCATTACATTAAATATCAATGTATCCTCATGGTCAAAATCAATATTTTAAGACTTGAACCGGAGTAAAAACCAGAATGCTCTCCAGATCTCGATTTTACCGGTTAACCAAGTGGTTTGCCCATCCAACCCACAAACAGCCCGACCATCCAATTTGAAATATTACACAAAAGACATATATTAATTTGTATGGTACATAGTACTGAAGGGGGACTGAGATGAGATTCATTCAATATGAACCTGCAATAATTCTGTGGGTTGGGACCGGTTTCTCCTTTTGAGGGAGGAATTCACTGGCATATATATGTTCATCGCCTAGTACTGGTTACTGAATATTTCTCCATAAATCATTGCACATATTGGAAGAAAGAGAGTTTCTTTCCAGAAACTTGTGTAGTTGATGCCATGGAACTGTCCTGGAGCACCAGAAAGGAAGCAGGAAAGAGCTGTGTTTGTCCCGTCCCCATTAGACACAACAGGACCCATTTTTGAGTCTGGCTTCTGAGTTCTGATGAATCCTGGCAGGAGAGTAAACTTGGAACTATATGACTGAAATTAGAGAGTCCAAACGGCCGGCCGGTCAGCTGCCACCGTATTAAGCCGTAATGGTACTTCAAAAGAACAAGGCCCAGTAGTACTGGTATCCCTCCTGCAGGTTTAAGTCTGGTCTGCTTATGGGCATCTGGAACATCTCACCATCTCCTACTTTGTTTTATTATTTATGGGAGATGCTCTCAATATAATATAGGGATAAGTAGACTGTATTCCACCACAGAAATTTGAAATTACAGTCCCTCCCCCTATAAACTGCATCCTGTTTATAGATTTGGCATCGATTCACGGTCAGGATTCATTCCACCTGTAGGGTGGGGCTAAGATTTGTTGAGGTGGGCTGAAYTATGGTTTTCAAAACCGAACCGGACCAGATAGTTGGACCGGAAACTGGTCACGTTTCCCCTCAAAACCAGATTTTCTCAAAAAAACGTTGCTCAACCCAGTAACCGAACCCCTGACYGGTTCGGTCTTCGAGTGTGCGCTGTGTGAGGAGCAGACCCCAATTCGGGCATCTGTTGATCCATGCACTGTCCCATCCTTTCCACCCTTCATCTTGAGCTGAGTACCTGAATTGGTGTTAATCTTTTTAAACCCTGCTGACCGTTGTGCCCAGGAACCGATCAGGTACTAGTTCTAGTTCTGTTTCAGTCCTGAATTGTCATTTTCCTAAAAACCAATGTTTTAAAAGTTGATCTGGAATCTGAACTTCTTTGGCCCTTGGATTTCGAATCAGCAGTTTGACCATCCGGTTTGAATGGATTATTCATTTTAATTTAAAAAATTAAAAATTAAAAACTAATTAAAATAAAAAGGCCAAAAACCCTTATCTAGGTCAACAGGTCGATAATTCGACTACCCAGGTCAGTGAATCACTAACCGAGTCAATAGTTTTGGCCTAAGAACAGTTTTAAGGTGAAATGTAACCGGTTGCCTAGATGGTTCCTGGGTCAACTGGTCCAACCATCCAGTCTGATTCAGTTTTCAAAACCTTGCCAAAAACTGTTAATTTGGTGAATAACCTACTGGTTGGGGCGGTTGAACCATCGATCCATTTAACCCAAATAATAGTTTTTGGCCAATTTTTTTCTTAATTATTTTTTATTTTTATTTTTTTTAAGCATCAGGCTGATTCAAAGCCCAGAAACCAATCACYAAAGTGGTTTCAGTTATGAATCGGTTTTTAAAACATGGTTAAAAAGTTAAAAGCTTTTTTTGATAAATAATGTTAAAACTTGATAGAACAGAAACAGCTCTTGATGATGATAGATAGAGAACAAACTAACATTGTTTTCAAACCATTAAAAAAACAGAGACAATCTATTTATAAAGGAATTTCTTTATGATGCCAAACAATCTCAAGATGGGACCTACAAATTAAACAATTCAGATTGTTAGGAAGTATATGATATGTTCACATTTAATGATGTAGCCCATAATATATCTAAAGCATGGTAATAGCACAAGGGACCACTTCGTGTGTGTGTGTGTGTCCATATTAGATTGTTTCTCATATTTAAGGATCGTTTGGTGCAGAACCAACAGTTTCATTAATGAGCCCGGATCTGTATAGCTGCACATCATTGCTGTCTCCATGCTAACATGTTTGAGATGTGCAGCCATAAATTATTTGGCTACCAACATGTTGGTGGTAGATCTGACTCCTCTTTAATTCATATTGAGATAACAGAATTAGGTGCTGCATAGATAAGAGGGTTGGTGTAATATTTGGGTTGGCCCGAATTAATATTTTACACTGCTTTGGTTTTGTGCCCTTGAATCATGTTTATTCAAATTTTGACAAAAATCTAATATGAATTCATCCAAATTGGAGATCGGATTCAGCGTTCACACCGTCCTCATAACTACTTGCAACTGTGCATTTCGAGTATCTCTCTATGAACAAAAATATATAAATATTTTCAATACATAATTGCAGGACGGTGTGAATACGATCTTGTGAGGACTGAATCTGAATTCCCCAAATTGCATCCCATGAAAGTTAGGCTTCTATCTGGTCCACCCCTCCCAAGGCCCCAAGTAGCTACAACTAACATTGGGTAATGGCCCTTTTCAGGATAAGATAAATGGCGATGCATGGTCCATGCAAACTAGGCTTTGATGAACTAACTCTTGGGGCTGATTCGTTAACCAATTAATAGCAGAGTAGGTTTTGGGTTTAATTCCGAGTCAAGACAAAGCACCTGTGACCGTGGCTTAAGCATCATTCCTGATTCCACCAATGCATCAAAATCAGAGTGCAACTTTAATGAATGGTTCTCTCTCATCTCATTTGGGTTGTCAGGCAAATCGACTCATATAGCTTAGGTTCAATGAACACTCTTTTTAAGAGATGGCAGCCTTCCCCGACATCATTCTTGTCTGGACACTGTAGTGCAAAAGGCAACAGTTAACTAAAGAAATTTCACTTATTCTAACCGTATATCATGTCCCCATCTGAGACTGAGACTGGAGTTTGTGTCCAAATTCACAGTCATGAGGTTACCAGAGTTAGAGATGGTCAATGATATGATGAGGACGGACACAGCACTCATTTTGTTCTTGAGGTTACTGAACAGAAAGGGTACTACTTTTTGAACTCGCCAAATTCAAGTCATATGGACTTCTGGGCTTGCCTAAAGCTGCCATCATAGAGGCCACTAGTAAGTAAAATCTCAGGCTGAATGGGAAGTAGGTTGGAGTTTGAAAGCAACCACTTTGTTTAAAACTCGTCAGAAAAGGCAAAAGAAAGATTAGGTCCATATACAATCTTACTCCTCCCAAAGACTCAGGATGGCCGGGACCATTTGGTGTAAAATTTGATGTTGTTTCTCTATGGTTTTCGACTTTTTGATATGGAGAGACTTCACATAAATTTTATACAAATTTCTTTTTGTTTTCTAAACAAAAATCACACACACTCACAAACGCATCCTAATGTTTTTTTTTTTTTTTGGAATATCCCTATTACTTAATGGTAGGGGTGTCAATGGACTGGTTTTGGAATGGATTAGTCCGTCCAAATCAAAATCAATTTAGACGTATTGGACAGACCAATACATTGAATTGGATCAGCTCAGACTTAATAGCCCAAAGTATTTATTGGATTGGATTGGACCTGGTCCATCCATAATGGATTTATATTGGATTGGGTCCACTTGAACCAATATCCAGTCCACTGATAAAAGATAAGAATACATGTGTTAATAAACCAGGTTGGGTTGGAATCAAGGTTCAAAATATTGATACGCCGATAGGGGCGTATCAGGCTATATCGGTACTTTTCTTTACTTTTTTTATTTTTTTAAAAACCGGTTCAGGAGGGAGTGGTTTAAGACTCCTCCACCCCCTGAACTGGTTATAACTCCAATACACCCTTTGTAGRTGCATATCGGAGAGCTCCCAAAACAATACGTATCGACCGATACAGCCCGATACATGTCAATTGATACTTTAAACCTTGATTGAAACCAATCTAAATTAAAATCAATTTGAACAGATTGAACSATTCAGGCATTAAATTGGACCAGTCCAAATTGATCTAAAGTATTCATTGGATTGGATTGGACCTGATCCATCTGCAATAGACTTATATTGAATCAGAAGGGATTGGACCAATTGATACCCCAGTGATTTTTGAGCGTACCAATGTTTTAATCAAACACCAGCTTGATGTGATATTTTGTCTTTTCCACCAAAACACTGGCGTGTTAAAAAATCACTTGAGTGACTCGAGTTTGTCCTGCAACGGTGATCGCAGGAAATTAATCTCACTTAACAGGCATGGTAGCTTTGTTGGATGCCTGACGTATGATTATTAGGGCTGCTTTTCTACAAGAAAAGAGAAAAGTCTTTAGGCCCATTTGGGACTTGGGACAAGGCTTAGTTGATATAAAGATGATGATGACAATGGCAACCTCATTTACATAGTTTTAGTCGTAGATCAATCAGGAACTTTGCTGGTTGGGAGTAGGGCTGCAAATGGATTGAACTAATAGATGTGTTTTCATCAAAATTTACGGAGGTTTTGTTTGGTCAAAGCCTTTCTATTATCATGTCTCTCTAGCATCATACATTTTTCCTTAATAAATGAATTAAAAATGGCTTAGATATTGTATCTTATGAACCAAATTAAATAAAAATTACTTGTATGAAAGTCGAACCTATAAAAAAATTATTAAAAAGACAACATTCAAATTACTAATAAATACAATATAAATTTTAAGTATATTTGAGCACATATATTTAAATTGAATCAAAACAGATTATATGAGATAGGATAGGGGTGAATCCATATTCAATCCAGTTTAAAAATGGATTGAATTCGGGTCACCCTTAATCGAATTTGAATGGAAATTTGGATGATCTTAAATATTGAGCCTAAAACCCAAAACTAGACCGGGCCTGAGGTCAAACAGTCAAACCCAATCTTTTTAACCCAGGCCCAGCCTGAACTGAAAATTGACAAACAAGTTGGGCCTGGGCCTGGGCCTGGGCTTGGGCTTAGTCTCAGGTTGGTTAATTGGGATCAAATAGGCCTAATTTAGCATCAATAATGCAACCTTCAAATAGGCCTAATTTGGCATCAATAACGTACCCTTCAAATAGAAACTTTATATATTTTACATACAAGTATATACACATACATGTGTATGACATGAGATCGACTTCTATCAGTGAAAATCTGTGCCCACACCGTTCTAACAGCCTCTTACAACCTTGCATTGAGAATATCTCTCCATAAAATAAAGCACACAAGTACAGAGATATTCTCAATGCATGGCAGCAAAGGCTGCTCGAATGGGCTTTTCCCTGACTGAAGCCGAAAACATATGACATGCATATACATATATTTATTAATGCATACATGTGCAGTCAGACCAGGCTCAGGTCCAGGCTGGGTAGAATCCAGTCTCGGGCTCAAAAGTAGTAAAAGGCTGGGGTTTTAGGACCAGGCCAAACTAAAGGACCAAAAATCCAAGCCTGTGCAAAAATGCAGACTAGATCAGTTCAGGCTTGGGTTGGGCCGAATAAAGGCCGTTCCTGATCGTCATATAAAAATGAAGGCTGAAACAAGAAGCAAAATTAGAAGGCAGAAAAGCATTGACATCTTATACTTCCTTCAGAATAACCATGGCATATAATGCAATAACCACCAAATTTACTTTCAACAGGGGATTAAAAGTTTCAACTTCGAATTAAAATTCAAGTCTACAAAATAAAACACGATCTCCTTACAAGCTACCAATCCAATCTTTTTGTCATTTTGAATTTCTCAGAAACGATCTTTACAACATACCAGTCTCATGGACACCGTCTTGTCAGCATAAGAGCATTCATTACCAGAGAAGCTTAACTAGTAATATGCTTTCCGGGGATTATTCTGCAACACAAGTAACAAATGAATAAGGAGAGTTGTTTTTTCTTTCTTCCTTTTTTGTCACAAATAAACCAAGTAACCAATATATCTAGTAAATCACTGGAGAAATCTTTCAGAACAAGCCATTGAAGAATTCAAGACAACCATGACTTTACCAGGGGATTAGGCCTATAGCGGTAACCAAGCATCATTCTCTTCTTATACTGTTCATAAATATCATCATCAGCGGTTACCTCGCCAGGTTGTGCCGCTCCAACTCCCAAATTATTCGATTTCACATTACCTGCAATAATTGGATCTGCAATACCACTTTTGGAACTCCCCAGACCCTCACCTAAAGCCAACAAAGCACCAAGCATCAGAATCCAAAAACACATTCCTACTATCACAATGTCTTATTTGCAACATGATTGCATAAAAAGATGGCATTGTCATTAAATGAAAACAATTACAAATAACTTCTTTGGGTGCATAAACTGAATCAAATTAAAAACAGAAAAAATAATGAACTTCAGTATTCCATTTAAACTTTTTTCAGTGTGATAATGTCACTTATCAGCTCGCAAATTATGACATCACATCAAATCTTGGAAAATATCATCTATAACAGAACAAAGGATTACCTCCACTCACATTAGGCAGGCTGTCTAGTGGACCATGCACTAGGTCTCAAGTTAATAAGTTTCAGTTTGGGAAGAGTGCAAATACAAATATGTACAGTGCAAAACCTTGTATTTGCATTCTTCCCAAACTGACCTAAAAGACAAAGGACCTTTAAGCCTCATCCCTTAACAGTCAGGTATGTCATGAGATTAGAGCTACAAGGAATGTCAAAAAGGCAGACGTGCATATTTGGGACATGGCTGAAAAAGAAGTTAATAGGCAGTTTACAAGAGCAACCTTCAAGTTCAATTTATCATTTAAAGGTGAAACGTGAAAGTGTTCCTGAATCAGCATTGATGGCTGACGCGTTAGTCATTCTCCAGTGTTGATGACCAGTTGCCAACRTGTGTGCCTGCTGTGGCTCTGGCAAGGCAATCGCATTCATAGGGCTAGTAGGTCAACTGTCTCAGCAAATCAGGGGCTTAGAAAAGAGGGCAAATCCTTTGCTGAGGCTGCCAGTTTTTCCAACTGGCCTCTTCACTGCATCACTGAAGTTTTCAGGGGAGAAAAAGCAAACTATATCATTGTTCAGGGAGAAGGCAACAATTCTCGGTTGCAGCTTCTAAGATGCTGTCTAGTTGGTAATTTTGAAGATGACCCACCATTCTCTCACTTGAGGATGTAGCCTTGAAAATGCGAAGGAAATGGAGAGTTCTGGTGCCGATTGAAGTTAAATGTCTCAGCTCTGGGGCTCTGCTTTTTATTCCCCTGTCAGATCAGGAAGCATGTAGGGGTGGGGTGTATGATGGAGGAAGAATGGACAGGATCCTATTAGATAAGGGTGTTCAGGTTGCCTCTGCATCTTTGGAGTTCTGCCATCTTTGAAGCGATAGGGGAGTTGTGCCGTGTGTGGGGCTTTATTCAAGCAGATTTCTCAAACTGGGGAAAGCAAACTTGTGAAGGGTGAGACTGGAGGTGAAGCAGAAAGATATACCTTGCCTTCAACAGTCAATATTTTGGGGGGAAATGCAGTTTATGGTGTGGCGGTCTGGCAAGACGCAAGAGTTCTTACCGGGGGTGATTCCTATAGTGGAGAATCATTGTGACCTTTTAGAAGTTCTATGGGAGGATGTAGCAGACCTGGTGGCCTCGGGGGGTAATGGTGAGGAAGGAATTCTCTCCTTATAGGTCCTCCTAAATGACTGGTGATTCCAAGGCCAGGGTTGCCTCAGCGGAGTGGGGTGGGTTAGGACTGGCGAGATTCCACTGGGGAGGGGCAGCGGCAGCGAGGCAGAGGGTGTTGGACAGAAAGAAGATTGGGGAAGTGTCATTCTAGGGAGACTGTTGCAGAGGGGGAGTTCCACCGGCGACTGGGGAAGGAGGTGGTGGTGGAGAGCTTAGGGGAGTCAGGGGAGGTGAGGGAGGGAAGAGAGTGTACGGGCAGTTTCAGTGGAGGGGGTTCCCCATTGGCTCCGCTGACATGTGGAGGTAGGCAGAGAGAGCCAACTAAAGACGTTCCAGGGGTCTTTTTCAATTTTCAAACACATCAGGGAGGTGGCGGTATTCAGGTGGACCCTGCGGTCTTGAGAAATGTGGTCCGAGAAACTGTTCTGGACACAATTGTGCCCTTTTTTCGAAAAATAAAAGGAGACAGGGGCAATTGGACTGTGTGTTGGCTAAGGCAATACAATGGTTGAAGACTTTGGACCTGTTCCATCAGTTCTCCTTTAAKAACTTTTGGAGAAACTGGTTTTTTTTATGAATGCTTTTGGAGAAACTGGTTAGCAATAGTGAGGTGCTCTTCCATCAAGAGAAGGGTAATCCCAAGTCCGGCTGAAGGTTCCCTGAAGCTGAACTTCAATGGTAGCAGTTTGGGCAATCCAGGGCCATCTGGATTTTTTTTTTTTTTTTTGGGGGGGGGGTGGGGGGTTCTGGATTTGCAAACCAAATGGGGGTACAGCAACTAATTATTGAGGGGGACTCGAAGGTGGTGGTGGGCTAGCTAATGAAACTTGATGAGACTGTTTGGTGCTATAAGAAAGAAGTTAAGAAGATTATATGTCGGTCTCTTGTGTACATCACAACTCTCCACTCTCCCTAATCCCTCAAAATTTGGTGTTTTTTTTAGAATTTTTGAAAAAAAAAACAAAAAACATTGAATGTGGGGCTAGTAATCAACTCATCCAGAACTGATTCAGTTTCCTTTTTATCAGGGAACTGAATCTAATCATCCTTGTAGAATATGGGGCATATTTAGCACCAGTTCATGCATCATATGGGCCACTTATGGTAAAAACATAAAAGAGGAATATCCCAGATTTAGCTCAGTTGCTCTTACATCAAACCACCACCAAGTCACATCATCAGTTTTGGTATTTATTGAATTGGAGACCCAAACAGCAATTTTTTTCAAGTGGCATACCAACAGAGAGGATCTTAAATTTTCCCAAGTTGCAGACCGATACAAAAAGTTCAAATATTTGTTTCATGTAGGACCACAACAACAAATACACCAAGAAAAGTGAATACCTTCTTTCCAACCCATTTTAGATAGAAGCTTATGTCCAACATTGTCAGCTTGAATTTTAGCCTTTTCTGCAGCTTCTTTGGTAGCTTTCTGTGCAGCAGCATCATTGCAACTAGACAAGAACTTTTCCAGCTCTTCACGTGGTATAAAATCACCCATATGATGGCCTTTTTTAACTGGAGCTGCCATTATAAACAAGAAATGCCTCAGAGGAAGTGATTTTGTAGATAAAAGCAAATAAACAAGATCTTATGGTCAAATAAAAATAGCAAAGGTTGAATCTTAAACAAAAGGTTGTTTTCCAGAAGGTAAAGGCACATTAAGCAACTCAAATCCAGTGGTCCTAGTCCTCCCCCTGTCCTACCAAGTATGGGTGTCATTTTCTTTTTTGGGTACTGACTTGTGTGCTATGCCTGTAACAGATACTCCAGCTTCCCATCCAGGAGGATTTGATGTAAGAGAGAGGGTGATAATGGATGAGGAGAGAGGGTGATAGTGGAAGGAGAGGGGGTGGTGGAAATAGTAAGGGGACAAGTGAGGAGGCGGACAGAATCTGGAAATTGATTTGTACAGGGCTGGAGGAACTAAAGAAAGGAAGGAGTCATAGAGAACTGTTGCAGCCAAAATGAGTGTGAGCATGGTAAAGATCTATTTCAGACATTGGATGAAAGGATGTAGAGAAGAGGATTCTTATTGTATCAGGAAGGGGGAAAAAGGAAAAAAAAAAAGAAAAAGAAAAAAAAGATTTGAAGTGGAAAGGCTAATCTCGAACATTGAGGGAGATTTAGAATTTAGTGGTAGAGGGGATAGGAGGAAGGGCCTAAAATAAGGAGACAAAGGCTTCTTCATGGGTGTTTTGCTATTATTGTCTCGATGAAAATTATTAGCTGGAATGTAAGAGGTCTAGGGAGTGCAAGAAAGAGAAGGGTGATCAAAGACCTACTCCAAAGGGACAAACCTGACATTGTGCTTTTACAAGAATCCAAACTGATGGAATTAGATAGGAGATGGGTTAGGAATTTCTGGAGGTCTTGAGGTGTAGGTTGGACTTCAGCTCCTTCTTGGGGAGCCTCGAGGGGGATTGTAACACTGTGGAGGGAGGACGTGGTGGAAGCAATGGAAGAATTGATAGGAAGATTCTCCATTTCCATTAAGTTCAAGAATGTAGAGGATGGGTGTGTATGGGTTCTAACCAATGTTTATGGCCCTAACTCCTATAGAGAGAAATAAAATGTCGGAGGAATTACATGCAATCAAGGGGTTATGGGATGGCCCTTGGTGCCTGGGTGGGGATTTTAACGTCACTAGATTCTCTAAAGAAACCAATAATCCCCAACAGGCAATCACAACAAGCATGAGGAAATTTAATGGTTTTATTGAAGATTGTGAGTTGAAGGAAATACCTCTGTTGCAAACCAATTATACTTGGTCCAACCTTCAGGAAACCCCTTTTTTGTTCAAAGTTAGAGAAATTTTTATTTAATCTAGTCTGGGAGAACAGTTTGGAAAATTTGGTTACTAGAGCATTACCTAGGGTCACCTCTAATCATTGTCCTGTCCAAATAGGCACTGAGTCTCTTCCTATTGGACCCAAACCGTTTAGATTTGAAAATATGTGGCTTACCCATCCAGATTTTGTGAAAAAAGTGAAGGAGTGGCGGGGTGAGGAGGTGAGGGGGATAAGATGGAAGGGGGTCAGGTTTCATAAGAAGTTGAAGAGGTTGAGAGCCTAATCTCTCAAATAAAAAACTTGGATGTAAAAGAATCCCAAAATGGTTTGACCGCGGATGATAGAGTGTTAAGGAGACGATTGAAAAAGGATCTGGAATAGGTGTTATTGAGGGAAGAAATCAGTTGGAAACAAAAAACTAGACACAAGTGGATTAAGGAAGGCGATGGGAACACTAGATTTTTCCATGACTTGGCCAATGAGAGACGAAGAAAAAGTTTTGTAACCAAACTAGATATAGAAGAGGAGGTGATTACCAACCAAGATGGCATAGCCAAAAAAACTTGTGGACCACTTCAAATCAATCTATAGAAGACCTTTGAATGAGAGAGCAATCGTGGAAGGAGTGGAATGGCCAAGACTTGAGGACGGAATGGCAAGGTGGTTGGAAAGGAATTTCGAGGAATAAGAGATTAAGAAAGTTTTCTTTCTAATCGATAGATCCAAGGCTCTAGGTCCAGATGGCTTTACAATGGCTTTTTATCAAGATTGTTGACARGTGCTAAAAGAGGATTTAGCTGAAGTCTTTAAGGAATTTGCAGACAATCATGTAATAAGCCCTAGAATCAATGCCACTTTTTTGGCCTTGATCCCTAAGAAGATTGATGTCAACCACCCAAAAGATTTTAGGCCTATTAGTCTGGTGACAAGCATCTATAAAATTCTGGTTAAAGTGCTTTCTTTGAGGATCAAAACAATTCTCCCTTCTATCATCAGTGAAACTCAAGGGGCATTCATTCAAGGGCGACAAATAACATATCAGATTCTAATTGTTAATGAGTGTGTGGAGGAAATGAAAAGGTCTAGGCAAAGAGGTTTTGTTTGTAAATTGGATCTTGAAAAGGCCTATGACTTGAAGACTGTGAGTTTTTATTAGAGGTGATGGGAAGTTGTGGATTTGGGGACAAGTGGTGTAGCCAGATATTTGGGTGTATTAGTACCTGTCACTACTCTATTTTGGTAAATGGTATGGTGAAGGTTTTTTTCCAACTTGCAGGGGCGTCAAGCAAGGGGATCCACTCTCTCCCTTCCTTTTTACCTTAGTAGCAGATTTGATTAGTAAGATCATTACCAAGGCCGATAAAGAAGATGCCATTAGGGGTTGGAGAATAGGGAAACACCAAATCCCAATCACCCACCTTCAGTTTGTAGATGACCTAATGATCTTTTGTGAAAGAAGTTTTAGCGAGAAGGTAACAAACCTAAAGAGCTAATCAAAGGATTTGAAAGGGTTTCTAATCTGAAAATAAATGTGGAGAAGAGTTGCATATTGGGTATAAACTTGGAGGTTGGAGAGATTGAGATTATTGCGGAGTGTCTTGAGTGTTCCATCTCTTCTTAGCCTATGTCTTACTTAGGGCTTCCATTTTGGGC
The DNA here is from genome assembly GCF_000365185.1 of Nelumbo nucifera. The sequence goes on along the minus strand of NW_010729116.1, from coordinate 891,333 downwards.
CCCAGTGCTAGAAAAGTTTGAGAAGAGATTAGCTTCATGGAAGAAGAATTTCATCTCTTTGGCAGGGAGAATCACCTTAATAAGAGCTACTTTGGCTAACTTACCCACTTACTTTCTGCTTGTTTTTAGTATACCACCTAGGGAAGCTAGGAAGCTAGAGAAGTTGATGAGAGACTTCTTGTGGAAGCTGGGACAACATAAAAATGATCATTTGGTTAAATAGGAAATTGTTTGCTAAAGTAAAGAAGAGGGGGATTTGGGACTTGGGAGGGTGATTGAAAAAAATCAAGCTCTGTTAGGGAAATGGTTGTGGCGATGGCCATTGGAAAGTGAGAGGCTATGGCATAAGGTGGTGAGAAGCATTCATGGGAGTTCAAAGAATGGATGGGATGTTGGTGTGTCAAGGAAGGCTAACCTGGCAGCACCTTGGAAGGCCATTGACAACACATTTCCTCAATTTCTCAATTTTATCAGGTATGAAGTTTGTATTGGCAATGTCATTCACTTTTGGGAGGATATCTAGGTAGGAGACACCCCTCTAAAGGATCTTTTCCCTTTGTTATTTTCTGTTTCTTTGTATAAAAAAGAGGTGGTCTCAAAATTTGTCTCACCCTCGGGAACACCCTTGGCTGCTAATTGGGATTTTGGGTTTCATAGGGAACTAAGGGATGATAAAATTGAATCTCTCTCTGACTTGCTATGTTGCCTTRATCAGGTTTACTCGGATCCCTCCAAGCCAGATAAAAGGGTGTGGGCTCCTAGACCCAAAGGAACCTTTACTTATGCTTCTTATTTCAAGTCCATCTCTCATTCTTCTACTCGACAACCCTTTCCGTCAAAGGAAATTTGGTCATTTGGTGTAGGCCAGTTCCCCCAAAGATTATGGCATTTTGTTGGAAGTATTCCATGGGAGATAGCCTACAAAAGAGAAGACCTTTCCTTTGTATTTCTCCCAACTAGTGTATCCTCTACAGAGCTCGCGGGGAGAATTGTTACCATCTACTAATATCTTGTCTATTTTCTACAGACCTTTGGGCTTAGCTACTTTCATTGTTTGGTAGTTGGAGCTTACCAGCAAAAGTTCACATTAACTTTGACCATTCTACTTTCTCTTGGCCTACAAAAAGAGAGAGACTTGTGTGGAAATGCACTCGCGTTGCCCTGATTTGGACTCTTAGGGAAAAAGAAATGCTAGAATTTTTCAACAAAAGGAAAGGGGCAATCAGGAACTGAAAGACTGTGTGTTGCATAGAGCAATACTTTGGATGAAGACTTTGGAAATCTTCCATCAATTCTCTTTTAATGACCTTAGAAGAAATTGGTCAGCAGTAATGAGGTATTCACCCTTAAAGGACAAGTTAATTACAAGCTGGTCTCCTCCATCTGAAGTCTCACTGAAGTTGAACCTTGATGGAAGTAGCATGGGTAATCCAGGATTATCCGGAATGGGGGTGTTCTGAGAAATGAGAATGGAGAAATTGCCTTGCTTTGCTCAGGTCCTTTAGGAGTTAGAGAATCTATCAGGGCAGAGCCATTAACTTCTGTACAAGGGGTGCAATTTGCAAACCAGCTAGGGGTACAGCATCTGATAATTGATGGGGATTCCAAGGTGGTGGTAGGTTGGTTGAATATTCCTAAAGATGCTATATGGTGCTACAAGAACGAAATGAAGAAATTCAGTTGGTTGACAAGGAATATGTTGGTCTCTTTACAGTGGGTGGGGAGATAAACAAATACTTTGTCCGATGTGTTGGCCAAGCAAGAGGTAAATAGGAAAGAATTGTTTTGGGCTCAGCTGTGATTCRTGTATTTTTTTCCTAGTTTAATTGTAAGATTCTAGGAGGGGCTGCAGCTTGCGCCTCTCCCTTGGATGTTGTATGAAATCACAACTCTAAATCAGTTTTTTAATTAATAAAATTTTACGATTACTCATCAAAAAAGAAGGTAAAGGTATTGATCAAAAAAGAAAGAAGGTAAAGGCACATTAATCATTTTATCTCACAATATAACTCACCAATATTTTAAATATATGAAGTGTAGCAGGTTAGAGATACTCTTTTAATGTACAACTCACAAGATATTGGACATAAAATATTGTAGTATATCTAGACCTTGAAGAGAAGCAGGCGGAGGCATCTCATCCATTGACTGTTTAGGCTGTCTCCTTCGCTCTTCATGTGCAGCCTTCTTCATGTAGAATTCCATCATTGCTATAGGATCTGTAGCTGTCGAGGCACTGGATTCACCTGCAAGGAGACACCATGTGCAATATTGATATTACAAGTCTGCACTAAATGCCACAACCTCTTCTAGGGAAGAGACAGAAGACAGATAATCATGAGTAGGTACAGACTTTCATAGCAAAGTCAATGACCAAAGAGATAAATATTCTGTTGCAATTCCTCTCATGAATCTACCATGTCTTCTTTCTTCTTTTCTTTCCCTTGTTGCAGGAGGAGAAGGAGAGACACAAAAAGAAGTGCTACAAAACCAAGGAAGAAAAAGAGACAAACCTGGGCAATTCCTCAAGGCAATAACAAAAGAAACAAGAGAAGAGAAACGAGAGCAAGGGAGAAAAACAATTTAAGCCCAACGAAAACCCTTGTTTAACCAGGGCAGTGTTATCAAAGCATCAACTTGTCAATGACTAGTCAACCAAATCAATTGAGAATTGATGGCCACCAATTGCATCATTAACCAGTCAAATCATAACCAATGATGCACTCACCTAATACAACTAAGAATCAAAGAAGTTCAATAGATTGACTAATAACTAGTTGGCCTAGTTAGGGACAAACTTATTATAAAGTTTTATTTCGAACTATTAAAAATGGTAAACCATATGCCTTTATGTTGTCATTTCATACAAACTGATTCAAGAAGTGGTGATAGCAATATGACATGTAGATTGGTGATGAAAGGTGGAAAAGTTAATTATGTTTTCCTCCAACTAAAACGTGTGCCTATTATGGAGTTGCAACAAACAAGAGCAACACATCAGATAGATAATGGTTTATTCTGTTGAAAAGTAAAAGTTTTCATTCTCCATCTTGGCCTTTCCAGCTACTTTTTTATATTTGCAAAACTAAGGCCCTGTTTGGTTCACGGGAATAGAGGTCTGGAATCGGAATTGGAATGGGCTATTCAGATTCCAACTGTTTGGTTGGCCAGAATCGGAATATCATTCCCATTCCTGCTGGAATGGCCATTCCCTGCCCCTCCCTTGGGAATGAAATCCCATTCCTGCTGATTTTAAATCCCATTCCCATTCTWGTATGAACCAAACAGACTATGGGAATGGACCATTCTGATTCCGATTCGACTATGAACCAAATGGACCCTAAGATTGTAATAAATGCAATATTTTAAAACGCAGGGGACAATTTGGCCTGAGGCGCAAGGCAAGGCGCATACCTTTTTGAAGCAAGGCGCAAAAATACAAAAAATAAAAAAAAGTCAGAAAATTCAAAAAATGCCAATTTTTTCAAAAATGAAAAAAAAAACAAAAAAAAAACATTGAACACAATATTAATAAAAGTATAAACTTAAATTTTAAAATAAATGTTTTAAAAAAAACCTATTATCTAAAATTAAAATATATAAGCATAACATGTAAGGCATATTCAAATGAAATTTTAAAAACAAAATCAAACATATAAAACATTTTCAAGCATGTAAAACCAAGAATCTCTGTTTTTTTCCTCAATTGCATTACTTCAAGTAGCTAATGTGATGTAAAACATATTGCATTCCTAATTCTATGAGCTGTCTTTGTACCAAGCCCCTCAAGGCAAGCCCAAACAAGTCCATGTTAGGATTTTAAATTCTTAATTCTCACACAAAAAATAATRAAATTGCCTTTTAAGAAGATATTTTATTAGAATGAATGAATGAACAACATTAAGAAATAGGGGGTTCTCAGAGTTTCGGTGAGCGAGCAAAGCATAAAAAGAAGCCCCTCGAGGGGCATGGTTAGGGGTCTGAGGGCGGCCGCTAGGTTCAAAAAAAAACAAAAAAAGCGTAAAAATTTAAAAAGGTGCATGCCTAGGCTAAGGCACAAGGCACATCAGGCGTGCGCCTTTTGAAAGTATTGCACCTAGAACCTAGGAGAGGCGCATATCCTAAAATGCGCCTAGGTACGCCTTTTAAATCATTGAATAAATGTTCTATGCTATATCTTTATTTGCACTACTGTAGCCTTCATTAACATATAAAATTTACAACATTGTGCTTTAAAAGAGTAAGGTGCAAGAAAAGCTCAAACATCTCGTAGTTGCCTTACCTCATGTAGCTGGTGTGATGTCAAACATCTTGCATTCATACACCTAGGAAAATTGATTGTCCACCTCTATAAAAACCACATGAGCTAAACCCAAACAAGTCCATGCAGGGATTTGGGGCAGTGCCCCTAACCTAAACTCTTTGGTCCATACACGTAAAAGGGTTAAGAGGCCATTGACCATCCCAGCTATTTGGGGTGGTCTTGGGAGGGGTGGACTGGATGCAGTCCTAACCTTTGGACTTTTTTTGCACAAAGTGGCCACTCAAAGACTCAAACACACGTTCTCAAACTTGACAACCCAAGGTTTTATCATTAAAAGGGTTGGTTTTTTATTTTAGTCACAGTTTATTATATTTTAGAATTATGGATCAAATATTAATTGTGTTTTGTTGCTTCTTTAGTGGAAATTTTGACATTTGAGACCCCACATGCAAGAACTAAGTTTTCTTTTGCTTATTTTAAAAGCCAATAGACCATTATTAGTGTATAAACAACAATAGAAGATAATTTAGAAGTTGACAAACCATTACAAAAAGGTGTAAAACACATAAAAATCTACAAATAAAAACCCAAAAAAATGCATTTAAAAAAGATRCATGCTTGGGCTGAAGTGCTAAGCACGTCAAACAAGCACTCTCAAAAGGGGTTGCAGCTGCACCTGGGTTCAGGTGAGACACATGCCCTAAGATATGCCTCACCTATGCACCAAGGCACACCCAATGTTTTAAAAGCGCAAGGGCCAATTTGCACCGGAGGCGCAAGGCGAGGTGCACACCTTTTTAAGAAAGGCGCAAAATTACAAAAAAAAGGCTAAAAAATAAAAAAAAAAAAGTCGGAAAATTCCAAAAATGCAAAARAAATAAAAAATATTAATGTTAATAAAAATATAAACTTAAATTTTAAAATAAATGATTTAAAAAACCTATTATCTAAAATTAAAATACACAAACATAACATGTAAAGTGTATTCAAACGAAAGTTTAAAAATAAAAGCAAACATATAAAGCATTTTCAAACATGTAACCACAATCTCTTTTTTCCTTAATTGCATTGCTTCAAGTAGTTAATGTGATGTAAAACATATTGCATTCTTGATTCTATGAACTACAGCACGCCCCTTGAGGCAAGCCCGAACAAGTCTATGTTGGGGTCTGAAATTCTTATTTCTCACATAAAAAATAATGATTTTACAACTTTCATGGCCTTTTAAGAAGATATTTTATTGCAATGAATGAATGAACAACATAAGCAAATAGGGGGTTCTCTCCGCTCCGGGCAGAGCCCCTGGCCCAGCCGTTAAACTCAAAAAAAAGCAAAAAGCGCAAAATTTTCAAAAGGTGCACGTCTGGGCTGAGACGCAAGGTGCAAGGCGCACGCCTTTTGAAAGAGGTGCGCCTAGGACCTAGGCAAGGTGCATACCCCAAAATGCGCCTCGCCTGTGCGCCTAGGTGCGCTTTTAAATCACTAGGCACACCTTTTAAAACACTATTAGAACATATCTTCTATGTAGTCAACCAGCAAGCCCCTAGGCAGCAACTATTCACTACATCATCATGGGATGCCAAAATGACTAGCCATTCCCTCATCACATTGACAACACTTCAGTAGATAGAAAAATCCAGTAGAAAAAATGGTGAACTACTCAAATTTTAAAAGAAGCAAAACATACCATAAATAGTTCTTCCTGCTGACGCTGACTGAATTGGTCTGTTAGCATTGGCTTCATATAAAGCTGATGCTGGAATTTGGTAATTAGAGTGCTGCTGATGGGATCTTTGAGAACTTGAAGCTCTAGAAGCTGAAGAGATTGTACTGGCTGAACTTAAAAGGAAAGAAACATTATTAATACAACTCAAAGTAAGGTAGACAGAAGAAACTTTAGCAGGGAAGAAGAAGAAGAAGACACTAAGCATATAAACAACTGCAATTGGTGTGGCAAAACTGAAATACTAAATAAAAAGCACAGAGATGAGAAGCCCCTCTTTTGGCATCACATTGCATATGTAAGACAGGTCCAGAAAAGAGAGAGTATGTTGTCCAGACATGAGAATTTAAAGAGGTACCACTTTTATATGATCTATTAAACATACTATAGTGTCAGAACCTTTTTTTTAATCAATTGTCAGAACCTTCATTACATTATATGCACGATGCATCCATTTTATCCATCTGTAGCTTGTCAATGTCTACCAATTATTGTGAAAAAGGTACATAGAACCATACAAGAGAACCCATTGAATTAGTCAAAAAAAAGAGGTAGAACCATTGGGGGAGAGAGCAAAGTTCAACACATAATGGTCATATTACAAATTTACAGTCAGTACCTCATACAAACCTGTAGTGAATATCAAKCAAGCAAACTAATGGCTTCAAATATACTTGTCAGTTTGATACCTCATCTCATGGTTTTGAAATCCAGGCAGAAACAGAACCATTTTGACCACTGGTTCCTGGGTCAAACAGCCTGGCCATCTGGTTTGAAGCCTGGTCAGGAGGTTTTGGGGTCCAAAACCAGACCGGAACCATAATCATTCATGGATCAACTGGTTCAACCAGCCAGTCCGGTCTGATTTTCAAAACCATGCTTCATCTTTAACCCATGTTCTGAGTTAATCGAATTAGTGGTCCCAAATTCTACTCTACCGAAAACATTTATGTATCAGCATGTCTCACGACTTTTTTCTCAGAAAGCATTTTGCAGAAACTAGAGAACTTGAATATAAATAAATGTTGGCTTTCCCATTAAAACCAAACTCTAGTTCTTTCAACAAAATTGTTTTGACTTTTGAGACATCTGTCTGACACATTCAATAAAATCAATGCATGATTAACAGTACCATTAAAAAAGGAAACAACTTAACCCATTGGGAGGTTGGACCATAGGATTTGTGGTACTAACCACTACATGATGATTGAGAATCCCTTGTCTGTGCAAGAGCTTTTTCTTCCTCCATAAGCCGATACTCGTAATATTTGTAATCCGCACAGCTAACATCAAATAGAAATCTGAAAAGGCACAATATAGCAAATAAGCAAACACAATAATCATTAACAGGAGAGGCATAAAGAATTGGTAAAAACATAAACACCATATAATCTTGAAATCATGACCATCAGACTCAGGAACATACTTAAAAGGTGTATCTCCAGGATTTCTTTGGCGTGTAATGTGCTCAAATTGCCTTCCATTTTTTGCCACAAAACTTGCTAATTTGTCAGCAACTTTCTCCACAGCAGGATCACTCGGGGAAGGTGGTGCTGCATGTCACTTAAAGAACTGATTAATACCAAGAGCATGAACAAGGGAATGCAAATTACTCTTGTAGCAGGCGTGCCACATTTTCCAATTCTTTCATTCAACATCTCTTTCCACCCAAGTCGATAGAGACTTAAGACATAAGCTGCATTCATGAGACAAGAAACCTTCAAGAATGTCCTGTTCCCATCTTCCCCAGGCTAAGAAGAAGACATAAATCCCAAGATGAATTGAAAAGGAACTGAATTGCAGAACTGATAGGTGTCCTTGCAGCAAAAAAAATGGACAAGAGAAAATGATAATTGTACTGGTGCTGATATTGAAGCATGGAAAGAATTCATGGAGAACAAAATCAATCTCCTAGGTCACAGTTCAGGTATCCAGCTTTTGGTTCTAAAATAAGATGTTGGTGAATTGGATCCATATGGGACTCGTCTAAAAGGAGAATCATACTTTTTAAACCATGTTACTTGTTATCCAAAAGAAATAGAAGCCTACACTGATGGACCTGGCCATCAGTATGATGAAAACTACAAGTCCTCAAATGTTGCAATGTCAATTAGCATCAAAGAATAAATTTTTCATCTTCAAGAAAAGGGATGTTGTAGAAAGAGTTTGTTTAAGAATCTACAAATTCAAGACCGTAGGGAAGTTATAGATTCACCTACTTTCCTATGTGTTTCAAAAATAAAACTGGGTAGGGAAAGTCATTTTATGTGCTTCATTTGTCCAAGCCTTTACTTCTTCCATGCATACAGAAACTATGTAGAAGAAGTCATTTAAATGCTGCAGTTCAAATTTCAAAATTTTTCTTTTTGTACAAACCTTAGATGGGATAGAAGGATTTAAGTGCTAGAGAGGAAGAGAGAGTGAATTTGTTATGCCAACTAAACCAAATAAAAGGATATGAATACAAGCAGTAATTACCAACACCCTCTTGTTCTGCAGGCCACTCAGAGGCATCTGGTTGAGCCAACTTCTGTCGTTTCACTGATCCATCAGCAGAACCATATCCTGCATCTCCTTCTTCATCTTCATCTGCACATAATCTAACAGGGGCTGCCGCAAGCTTTGACTTCTGTTTCAAGCTAAATGCAAGTTTCCCACCTGAACCAGAAGGGGTGGCTCTTCGTGCGTCATTTGCTTTAGAATCCAAGACCATTTTACTAATGGGAGGATTGGCCTTCAAATTCCCAGATGCACATGCACTTGTGCCTGATTTAGATTGCTCCAATGCAGCTTCCTTTTCCTTTTCTTGTTGAAGCTGTTTAAACCTTTCCATAAAAGAACCATCATTGACAAATAAACTAGAAGCCACGTTTTTATCCATGTGGGAGAAAGCCAAAATCTGTTTAAGCCCGTTAATGGAAACCAACGGCTTTCGAGAAGCAAAGCTGTCCAAATAATTTAGGCTCCAAATTGTAACTCCATACGCTGATCCTTGTAATTGAGAACGGGCTGCATTCCTTAAGCTTCAAATCAGAAGAAGACTAACTCCCATGCATTGGAAGAATAATATTTATAAAATTTCATGAAAAGAAAATGAAAAAGTGAGCAACCAATTGATCAATTAAAGCACAGAGTTAGCTGCTTCATATATTGAATACCACCAAAATCCAGAAATGGGGGATAAAGCTTTTCTGTAGCAATGGATAACTAAAAGTCCAAAACCACCGATTTCTTTCCCATTTTTCCAATGGAAAGATCAACACATCAACCAGGTAAGTGTTCGTCCCTTATCGTTAGCAAGGAACCGAAATTATTATTTGTCGAAGAAAATCAAAGCCCCTGATATAAAATCAAGAAAAAAATAATCCACTATATGGGTAGATTAAACAGGAATTAAAAACCAGAAAAACGATCAATCGTCATTAGTAAAATTGTACAAATACAAGGAGATTGAGCCCAACAAAGTCTAACAAAGGCTATATTTGTTTGAACGATCCTTAAAGGGAACAAGTGCAAACTAAAGAAAATAAAAGAAAATAAAGTAAAAAAGAACGGACAGAAAAGGCCGAAAACCAAAAGATAGCATGGAAATTGCAATCGACAAATCCCTAAGATGAAAGACTGACAGAAATGTAGATAAAACCGTTATTCAGGAAGTAATGAACCAAAATCAAATCCTATAACCCTCTTTAATTTAGTCATGAATCTTGCCACTAAGTCCTGGTTTTAAAGGGAGAAGAGAAAAGTGAAGAAAGCCAATAATGCAATCTAAGATTTAACCCAAAAAAAAACTCTCATCATACCTCTTCGTTGCTGGACTAGAACAACATAGTCCTGAATGATTCGACTTGCCCTAAATGGGGGATGAGGCGATGAGCTATTGCCCTCCGTCCGTCCGTCCAGAATGAACAGGTGAGAGAACCGCAAATTTCCTCCGCAGAGTCATCACTCGGAATGGTGCGAGGTTTATATACAGAAGCGGAATCATACTCTGGATTCAATGAACCCATCACGTTCACATCCTTCTGGCCGAACTGCTAACCCATTGACCCGGACAGAAAAGCGGTTCATCCTTGCAGTCGGGTTTAAAACAATAATGCAGCTGGCTGAGGAGCCAATAATACCCAACGGGTTAGGTAAATGCAATGGCTGTGCAACTCTGGCGGGTTAGGTAAATGCAATGGCTGTGCAACTGGCTGCAAGGAATTTTAAGTAACATCCCATAAAGTTACTTTCCTTCTAGCTCAAAGTGTACCAAATCAATATTTCATTTCAAGTGTTGGGGGAAATAAGAATTTGACGTTTCCCCAAATATCCCATGTACATAAATCAAAGTATTTTAATTTTTTAGGGCTCATTCAATAACTAAAAAGGCTCATCACCGAAGTGGTATCGTACCACTTTCAGCAATAAAAGGCGTGTTCGATAGGTTTGAACCACTGCTTTCAATCTATCGTTAACCAAGTTAGTTAAATCGTCCAAACCGTCACCCAGCCAAGATTCTGGGTCCAATTCAATCAAGATCTGTCATACGATCAAAAAATGTTGACTTGGGCAAGAACGTTAGACCCAGTGACCAAGTCGCGGGTTGCACACTCAATGCATGCAAAACTTTTGGAGGCCATAACTTTGCACTCCAATGTCTAATTGGGGTGATTCTTTTCTGTTTTGGGTAATTTTTCAAGATCTATGTGTCCCAAGGAGCCATAGGCACCTTGCCCTGCTATTTGTTTGGARAAAAACCCTTTTTTAACCTCAATTTGCAATTTTTAATATTTTTATAAATAAAACATTAAAAAGTGAACTAAAAAAATAATTAAATATAAAATAATGCATATAACATATCTAAACATATTTGTACACATATATATGTGTATATAAATATATATAATTAATATATATATGCGATGATGTGGCACGATTTGAACCGTTCGTCCCGGCCGGTCGAACCAGTGACCCACGACCAAGAGGCAAAAATGGTTCGGCCTCCGGTTAGTTTTTAAAACATTGGACTGAACACTAAAGACCTATAATGACATGTTACGGATGACCAACAAATATATTCGCCCATCCAAAAGACTAGTTTACCCCTTCAATGTCCCATTTATAAAATGGTAGACACACATAACCCACCACCCCCACTGGTTGCTTACAAAATCGCCCAAGTTCGTGTGTTGTGTACTTGCTTGGCTAGAGAAGACAATATATGTTGCCATTGAAGGAGAGGAGATTTGTTGCTACCAAAAAAAGACATTGCTCTAGATCGTTGCCTTTTCCATCAATTTTGCCCATCAAATTTGCTCTAAACAAGTACGTCAATCTTCATTTTCATTAAAAACATCATGGTAGATTGTATGTTACTAGAGATGGGAATCACAAGGTCAGCAATGGTCTCTTTTTCGGCCATTTGTTCGATTGTCCCCACATCTATGCATTGTCAACGTGCAATAATCACTGCACAAAAGTTGGGTGCAACATTTGTCCATTAAATACTTGTGTTGTTTTTGGTGTCAAGAGATTGAAAATAACCTCTTGACCATTTGATTTTTATGATGGGCATGGTTTGTTTGATCAAACCAGATCGACTCGCTTTGAAATATTAGATATGGTCCGTTCGTTATTTGGATGGAAATAATATCGGCCGAACCACTTTTTTCTAAAACCTATTTCAGTTCAACCAACCTATGTATAATACGAGAAAATTAATTTAAAAAATCCRAATACATTACTTGAACCAATCTATTTCGGTTCAAAACAAACAAATATCTGAACCGAGTGGCCTAATAAATATAATATTTGAATGTAACATATATAATATTATGTAATATATAAATATTATAATTTATATATAATACTATAATTTATATTATTTAATTATAGATTTTATTACATTATATATATATAGATGTGTGTGTATGTGTGTATTTATATATACTTGTACATATATAACTATTTATAGAGAGATTGTATTGTAAAAAGTAAAATGGTAATAAAAATATTAAAATAAAAATTATTAAAAAATTGTATTGTATTGTTAAAAAAATTAAATAATAATTATATAACACTTATAATATAATATGTGTATATATTTTATTATATTATATATGTATATATATTTGTATATATACATACATATAATATATAATATAATATAAAAGATATTTATGTATATATATATATATATATATATTCTATTACATATATATACATATTATATTTATTTGCACATATATATAATTATATATAGATATTATATTATAAAAATAACAAATATATAAAATCTAAAAAGCTATTGATAAAAATATGATTAATTATACTATATACATTAGATAATATTATATAACATATACAATAAACTACTGTATATATTTTATTATATTATTTATATATATATGCATTTATATATTTGTACATATATAATTATATATAGAGATTATATTGTAAAAATTAACAACAATATAAAAAGTCACAAGGTAATAAAAATATAATAAAATATTAAAAAATGGTAATATGATATATGTTAGCAAAAAGTAAACAAATGGCTAATATAATAGAATATATTATATACTATATTTTATATTATTTGATTATATATGTAGGGAGGATATATTAGGCTAGGTTGGGGGGAGACGGTCTCTTCAAAAGACGAGGGAAAGCCTGCAAGGAAAGTCAACCAAGCTCCTTTTCTTGATATCAGAATAAGGAGAAGAAATCTTCTCTCGAAGAACAACGGGGGTTCGAGGATATTAGTGATGAGAAATGCTCTGGATTTGATGATTCCCATCGCAAAGAGGACCTTCTATTTATACAAAAGGTCCCAAGATCCTAAAAGGTAGGAGATGAAGATCTTCACTTCCTATCGGGAAAGGGAATATATTGTTCATTGGTAATTATTGGGTACACTACTGGGCGTCGCCACGTGTTTCATGAAGATACTCTCAAGGATCAGTTTTCCTTATTCCCGAGATCCCTCATTACTCACGTGTGCTACTACCCTTTTACGTGCCACAATTAATCCTACGTGGAGACGATGACGTCATTGTCCGAAGGTCGGTATCTGTTAATGCTGCGTGGCGATTTGCAAAGTACCTCATTGTAATAGGTTTGTGTGTGTTTGGGCACAAACAAGCCTCACCATGGGCTCGGCCCATTGTCCTCCCCAACCCGCTAATCAGAATGGGTTCGCAGGCGATGAGTTTCCCGCACACCGCCACGAGTGTGACTTCATCGCGTGCTTGAATGTGCTTAGGTCTTGTAGGCAAGTCTTTTTTAGGCTTGTTTGGGTTTGGGTGTTGACTAGACTTGGTGGGTTGCGATCTTATCATGGTTCTGCTTAGCATGTTGCAGGTTCATTGCAATAGTCGTGATGGACCGTCGGTTTATCACAGCATGGAGAATTGACTATAGACTGCTTCTAAGTGTTTCTGTGGTATTATCCTTAGTGTCTGAGTACTCTTTGAGGGTCTGAGTGAGCTGTACACACCTACATTAGCCCCCTGCTTATCGATAAGCATATTGCCCTTGTTTTGAATTATGTGGTGATTTCATTGGGTCTGGTGTTTTTGCTTGACACGTGATTTTGTATAAATCACGTATACCCTATGTTTGTGCTTGGTGGCTTATTACAGTCTAAGGCTTAGCCTCCTTGTCTTTTGGTGATTTTTTTTCTAGCAATAGTCAGTGTTGTTGTGTAAATTGCTTATTTTGGTCCCCCCTTAATGTTGTCAAGAAGGAAATCACCAAAAGATAACTAGGTTTAGGGTTGTGGATGCGCCTATTTGACTACTCCATTGGAGATGATTTGGTGATTAAGTTGCGGCTGTGATCATTATTTCGCTTATGTCGATGTGACAGGTGACATATGCGTCGCTCGGGTTCCCGCTGGCTAAGTGACTGTGCTAGGTGTATCAATGCGTCTAGTTACGTGTGTCAGGGCGTTCTATCTTCTTGCAGGCGTACTAACGAGTGTTTAGTTCCTTTTGTTGGGTTGTAGGCCGCCTATAAAAAGGTGCAGAGTGTCCTGTTTCGTATCACTACTAGTGCTTAATCTGCTTTTCTTGTTTTTGTATACCACTTCTTCTTCTCTTTCTATATTCGCGGTTGGGGATGGCTCTTAATCAATAATGATGCACAAATGCCCATTAACGAATCTATGGGTTTCAACTCGTCGTCTCCAATGGAGTCAGCGTTGTCTCTAGAGTACGGCATGGTCCGCTAGCTGCTTAGGCAGTACTGTGGGGAGAATGTTATAGCCCCCTTGGGGTATGATGTTGTCGACAGGTACCTGTTCATGGCGTTCGTCCGCGAGACAAGTTTGTAGTGACAAGGAAAATAGTGAGATTTGCGGAGGTGGTTGTTTGGTTTGGTTGGCTGCCTCCGGTGGAGCTGCCCTCCATCATTGTTAGTTCGGCGTTGAATACGCTCACGTCAGTGATGTCCGAGATTATGAACCACCCCTGTGACCAAATTTTGTGCCCAATCCTAGCACAGTGGCTGAGGACTTGTGAAAGTCTCTCCACGATTGATTTCCATGTCGCAGAGGTTGAGGAACGTGTCATTCGACTAGTGCACATATTTTGGAGGGCAGGTCTCGGGGATTCACCGTTGGTTTATGGGCGATCTTTAGCGGATGTGCGCCGTCACGTGGAGGCAGCAGAGGCAAGACTATCCATAGCTGCGAGGAGTCTCGCGGACCTGGAGGCACGGTGTGCTTATCAGCGTTGCATGGTGGCAGAGTGCGAGGCGAAGATAACTGAGCTTACAGCGTATGAGACTCGGGAACCTCTACTTTGGGATATTGAAGCGGTGAGGGATGAGTGGACCGCTTGATAAATACTGTATTTTGTTTGCACATATGTAAATTACTTTTTGAATGAAATCAATGAGATTCTCTTCGTCCCGATGTACTTAATTTGCTGTCATTTTTGTATTGCATTGTGCTTTAAGAGAGGGTTGTACGAAGCTTTGGTCGAGTTTAATCGGGTGTGTGTATGGCATTCATAGGATCAATGAGATCCTCTGTGCTCCAATGTACTTAATTTGGGCATAGGGTTAATTCGGCTTCCTGGTTCGGTGACATCATTGCCATAGGTGCTGGTGATGTTACGATTACGCTGTGAGACCTCTCGGTTGCTCAACCCTTTGAGGGAGGAATGGCTAATAGGGGGAGGGTCCTTCCTGAGTGACGACTTTACTAACTTAGTGCCGATGTTGTGAAGGTCGTCTGATTCGTTTTCCCATCGGGACTCCGTGATTGGTTAGGCTTGGTCATGTGGCACCTATTGATAGGGTTGTTTGATTGGCGCTTGTGAAATCATTACGATTCAGTCACACGTGTGGGACAAATTCGATGCTCGATACGGTTCAACAACGGTTAAGGACATGGCACATTGATTGAATTAATGTGTCTTGCCGGTCCCGCCTTCTCATGGGTGTGTGAGTAATGTTACATGATTTCTTTTACTCTAAGCGATGCTTCGAGTATTGGACAGGCGTCCGTTCATCTACGCCAACGCCGTTCGCTCTGCTATGCATGCCAATGTTGGAAAATCTTCATAAGACTAGGGGAAGCAATTTGAACAGTTCTTCCATAATTGATTTGTGCTCAAGGTTCCTTTTTCTTAGTGCCATTTGAATATCGCATTAATTTCTACCCATGGCTCCACGTCACCGTTAGGATATTAGGGTCATCAAGGGACAGAGGACGGAGAGGACTGAGAAGGGGGTCAAGTGCCCTTTTATTGATTTCATCAGGGCAGTTGATATGGCGGAAATATTCTTGAAGAGCAAGGCCTCCTTAACTGATATGGGGGAACAGGGATTTTGGCCTCCAATCTTGGTGACGAGAGGTATAGAAGGCATATTAGATTCTATTCGGGGGAACAAATTGTTGTGCTTTTGTGGTCAGTCTAACCAATCCATATCCTATAAGTGTCAATAACATAGGACCAATAGTTCGAAGTCCCCCAACAGCTATATTGCATGGGCGGAATTCATTATCGAAAATCCCGTGTACTGTCGAATGTTGCAAGACTCCAGTTTTCTTAGGCTTGTTGATTGCTACATGGGCTTGTCTGGTAGGGAAGGTGTGAAATATGTAGGCCGTCTGTTGGAACTGTGGTGTTGTCGTACCCGCACGTTCGTTGGGGCTTTCGGGGAATTCATAGTGATAGTCGAGGATGTGGTTGCTTTGTTGGCATTGCCCGTTGGTGGTGCTTTGTCCGYTTACCATCTGTAGCACGTTGAGTCTGTACCGGTGGACTACAGAGAACTATGCGATGAGCTTCTCCACGCAATGAGTTTGTTCAAGGTGCGAGAGGATCAAACTACCTCTCGTGGAAAAATGTTGTTGGATCACTAGATAGAATTATGGTTCGAATCTTGCGACGGTCGCAATGTAATGGTGAGGGGTAGGGACAGTCAGAGCCATATTGCGGCATTTGTGTTGTATGTGGCATCCTGGTTCCTCTTCCCGGGTCCGCCAAATTACGAGTTATGAACTTCCTTGGTGCCCCTTGGTGTCCTTACCGCGTTCAGCCATCAGCTTCCCCTGGCTTCTATGTTCATAGGGTATCTGTACGAGCAGCTAGACAATACTGTGAAGCAGTTAGTGGATCCAAGTTGCAAGCGGCGGGTTAGCTATATCTGCGCGCCATTCCTTTATATGTATCTATGCGAACGATTCGATCTTGCGGTTACCCTACGTCGGCTCGCACCCTTCAGGGCCCTGGTGGAAACTCTACACAGGGACGAATTTGAGTATAAGAAGTGTGTAGGGGGAAGCGATGGTTGTAGGCCACTCGCCACAAGAGCTTCACGATGGTTGAGGTCAGTGTGCAGCTGGCCTCCTTGGTGGGTTCAAGTGGAGGCCTTATTGCCAATTGGTTCGTAACACTATGCCATTTTGTGTTGGCGCACTTGTTCCTAGTGATGTGGATCAAAATTGTGCTCTAGATGTGGGCACTCCTCCGACGGGGATGGTGCGATTGATACCATGGCCCAGGGTTATAGCTTACCTTGATCGCAATGGAGAATCGCAACTAGCTGTATACCGTTCAGATCGGGTGATGCATCAGTTCGAGTATGACGACTTGGGTGGGTAGTTTCTGCAGGCTTCCGGGGAAGACCTGTAATGGACTCATTGGCACAATCGGGCCTTCCCAGGTTGCGTACACTTGCCAATTGTTAGTTTCTTCAGGGAGCCAAGGTGCAGAGCCCTGCAATTGTCCTATCTTTGTGCACTGCAGGCGGGTTTTCAAGAGGTGGTCAGGAAGACCCCTAAGCCTTGTCATTCCTTAGCACCTCCGAAGGGTCACGCTACCGGCCAGGGTGCAATCCTTGTCCCTGTCACGACAGGTTCCTCGGGGAGGGATAGCAATTGTCCACCAATTACCAAAAGGGTGCAGTTTGCAAGGGTATCCCGTCCGTTACAATCCGGGAATGTGCCAAGGCCTTCGGTTATCGATCCATCGCATGTATCTGCAGATGACCAAAGAGCCCAGTCGACAACATCCATTGGAGAGGTCTCTCTGGTCAAAAAGTCAGGAGGACTACCGCTTTCGGTTCCTTCTGCTACGGGTCAAAAAGAAGGCCCCTCCACGCTCTAGGTGTGGCCATAAAGATGGTTGATCGGTAAGCCCTTTGGTGACTATACTCTATTGTCCCTTTGTGTTAAAACGAAGTTTTGCTGATTTGCTCATTTTTTTACTTTTGCAGCTAGTGAGAGCGGTTGCAGATGATCTGCCAATGAAGATTTGGTAGGCTGTTCTGAACAATCGGTGGGGGTTCTGGTGGACTCCTGTGATGGGGAAGGTTTGGTGAGTATATAAACCTGTGTCAGTACTTTGTATTTACTGTATGGCTTGGGGAATGATTGTGGAGTAGTCTTTAATCCTGAAGCGAGTTAATCACAACGAGGCTCAAGCTGACAAAGGTGTTGTCGGGGTCGATGAGATTGATTATAGTGTAAGTTATGGCTGTTCTTCCGTTACCTCTCTTTTCTCCTCTCTCTCTCTCTCTCTTTTGGGTTTTGGCGTGCATTTGTTAAACTGATTGGTTGTGTCCGATTCATCGTAGGGCTTATTTGTCGAGTGTGTCGATGGTGTGTTGGACATGCCCCTTTTCAGGCATTTAGCGGGGGCGATGCAGCTCCCAGGGCTAAATCCATGGGTGTGAGGAGTGTTGATGGTGCCGAAAATATTTGTGATGTAGTGCCATCGGCGACGCATTAGGTCAGGCAAACAGTAGTGGACTCAGGTGTAGCGATGCGGCATGAAGAGGTCATTGCTACTATCGACGGTGGTAATGTTAGGGTTAGGGAAACTACTACTGTCAACGGTGATAATGCTTCTACTCGACTGGAAATTCCCGGTGGCCTGAAGCGTCGACCTAGGAGCCTAGAAATGAATTCRACATTTATTCTCCCTTCCGAAGAATTATCGTACGAAGAAAAGTTGCTTCAGATACGACAAGAGTTGTTGGGGTACTGTGATTGCCATAACATCCCACTACTACACTTCCCGGTGGTGGATCCGGTGTTGGTCCAGGGTAGGGGCGTCAAGTATAACATATCCAGCACTGTCACTTCATTCGCGTCCCATGCTATTCAAGCGGGGTGGTTATTAGAAGGAAAGTTGCACCTAGAGATCGTGGGCCCTACTCTGAACACGGTGGCGACTTTGATGAGTCGTATATTGGGCCAACCATTAGAGGAACTATCATGGATTAATTTCGCCTGTTGGTTGGAGGTATGCTGGCCTTTTTCATCAATGGGCTTCTGTACGGGTCAAATCGAAAGGCGTATCGTAATATTGGCACATGCTTTTTGGGAAGCCAGTCGAGACATTCCTCGGGTAGACATATTCCGTTCCATGAAGGATGTCAGGGACCATCGCAAGGTTGTTGAGACCAGCGTTAAAAGGATTACTGAGAAACTTAAGACTTTGAGGGATGAGTGCATGCGGTTGGAGTGGATCCTTGAAGATTATAAGATAGAGTTGGATTCCTTGAAGATATATGAGGAAACTAATGGGGTGGTTGACACCATAGCGGCTATACGCGAGGAATGGGCCAAGTGACTCTTGTTGTAATAAACCACTACGAGATTATCTCGTGTTTCGTATGGTAATAGAAACTTTGTGATAGTAAAGTTTTAGAYGTTGTTCATCCGTGTAATTTTCATGTTGTAGAATTCATTGTAGTGCGCTAATAGTGCTAGTTGTGAGGAAAATAGCCAAATGTAAAGGTAGCRTTGTGTTAAAGCGGTGCAGCTCCCTACGATGAGTGTGAGATGCATTTGGTTTATTGCAATGGGCATGGCTCAATGTTATCGCTGGTGGAGCTCCCCAATGGTATATATAGGGTCGTTTGGTGCGGCTCCCTACGATTCTTGTGATCTTTGCCCTGGAGCCCAGCGTAAACCGAGAAGTGGGCATAGCCCCCCTGTATCTTGATAGAACGTTTTCTTTCGAGAAAGTCGCGTGGTCCTTTCATTTTTGTCGTGATTCACAAAGGTCGAGTGGTAATCAAATCATTTAAAATTGGTTGCTTTGTGCACTCTGTCGCAAATAAATACTTTTCATAAATATTATAGGAGTTAATCATAATCGAACATCATTGCGAGTGTAATCAATAATTAATTGCGAACTAATAAAAAGAAATCGTGCGTGCTCCTTAGTTTGGAGGCTCAACACAAGTGTTAAACGTTAAGAGAAAAAAAGTTGCGGGCTCTCGCTAATATTGAAAAGTGCTTTGCAGGTTTGTAGGAAGCATAAATGTGACAGGATTAAGTATTTCTGGGTTGAGAGCTTATTGGTCTCCATCATAATTAAGTATTAGCACAGACATAGTGAACTTTATCGCAGATCGAGTAGTGTTATTCCAATATACGAGGTACTATTATGTGCGATAAAGTTACGTAAAAAATAAGTAAATGGAATGTATAATAGCGATAGGAGGGAGTTGCTTAGTGTCACAACATTTGTTGTGTTTGAAGTCTCTGGGGGGGGCCTTGATGGGCAATATAGTTGAAATTTGATCGTAGTGCAAATATAAGGGAAAACTTGTTCACAGCATGTTACCTTTTGTGCTTGGGATCATCGCATGAAAGGGTTGCATCAATTGGCTAACGAGCCCTCTATTGGGTTTCATCGTAACCGAGTGCAAGTATGTTGTGATTTTATCGCAATTCATTAAAGGAGATAATCAATGTGGATTTGTTTTCTGAGGCACTTGTATTGAAACATTATTAGGTGTGGGAAAACACCAAGCAAAAGAGTTGAAGTGTGGGATGTACGTTGACGCATAGAAATGAACTTGTGCATTTTGTGGGCGAATGAACACTAATGTAGTTTTGTTAGCCTTTCTAGGACTATGTGTTGCCATACCTTAGAGAGGTGGAGCCTTTTAGGAGGTGTGCAGTGGGCACTCAGTATATTGCAACAAAACCTTAGGAGGGTTGAGTGTTGTTTGCAAGTGGAGTGTTATCGCTAATATTGAGCGGGTAAAGTTTGTCCTCCCAAATTTTATTGTGGTAGGGGTTATATTTCCTGTCAACGGAGCCCCCCAATGGTTTCATGGATGTGTGTCTATGCCTAGGATTGCCTAGGCTTGTTTGTGCCTGGGGTTACTAGGGCTTTATCTGTGCTTAGGGTTGCTAGGGGTTGTTTGTGTCTGGGGTTACCAGGGCTTTGTAAAGATGCCTTGGGTGTTGGGGCTTATTGCTGAGGTTCCCGGGGTGTCCAGGGCTTTGTAGAGATGCCTGGGGTGTCGGGGCTTATTGCTGAGGTGCCCGGAGTGTCCAGGGCTTTGTAGAGGTGCCTAGGGTGTTGGGGCTTATTGTTGAGGTGTCCAGGGTGTCCAAGGCTTTGTAGAGATGCCTGGGTGTCGGGGTTATTGTTGAGGTGCCCTGGGTGTCCAGGGCTTTGTATGAATGAGATATATGTATAGGCAGTTACATAATCAGGACAGACACATGTATTCTTGGTTAATAGAGAGCATCTGTTACAATATGAGGCTATACAAGAAAATGAGAGATCTAAAAGAACACATCATAGATTTATTAAAAAGAAGAATGTACATGCATAAAAAGAAAAAAGAATGTACATTCTTTATCTAGTCCGAAACATATGACATTCGGGGTTGTAATGGGCTAATGAGTGTAAGGCATTATTCTAGTGTGCCTATGTTAAGACAAGATTGTTGGGGTTCTAGGCAGGAGGATCAGCGCGACGATGTTCATTATCTAGTCTGAAACGTATTTTTAGTGGTACACCATGGTTTAGTAGTGGTTCCCAGATTGGTATGAGAATGGAACATATAAAGGGAAAAAAACGAGTATAGTGATAACCATGGCGAGTGTGTCAAATTTATGCCTGTTTCATTTTCGAGTAGATGAAAAAAGTTAAGGGAATGGATGCGGTTGATCACTTCAAAATGTGAATGAATTTATTAAGGGCSTAATGGATATTTTTGGGACACCTATGCAACATATCCCACTTCCTACATCAGCTAAAGCAACCCAACGTACATCCAGATGAAGTTAAAGCATAACCATAATTGTAGAGTGTATATAAGCATTGTTAAAATTATGAATCTCTGAAATACACCCATTATATATTTCAACATCCATACTATTTATCGAGAATGTGAACTATAAGAGGGAATGGATGGGGTTGCATGGGAATGTGCCCATAAATGTGCAATAGAAGATAAGAAGACTCTTCGAGTTATAAGGAGATGCCTATGATCGAAGGTTGCTTCTATGGATTTTTTTACTAGTTTTGTCTATTATCATTTATCAAGAATGTGAAATATAAGAGGGAGTGAATGAGGTTACATGGGAATGTGCCCTTAAATGTGCGACTCTCATGATTGTAACAGAAGAAGAGAAGACTCCTCAGGTTATGAGGGGATGTCTATGGTTAAAGGTTGCTTTTATGGATTTTTTACTGGTTCTGTCTATTATCATTTGCGTTTATTGAACATGTTTTGCGCTTTCTACCATGGTTTTAAAACTGTTGTTGACTTAGATCGTTGGACTATTCGGCTTGGAAACCAGTCAAGACATCAATTATGTTTTCATGTTGATCTATTATTTTATTAAAAAAACATTAAATTGGTTAACAAACCGTTGACGCAGATGGTTGGACCGTTGAACTATTCAACCGAAGCAATAATTTGTGGTCCAAATACACTTTATTTAAAATTTTCAAAAAATAAATTAACAAAAAAAATAGAGGAAGTATATTTATTTCTAAGATCAGGGGGAGAGAGAGAAAGAGAAAGAGAAAGAGAGGGGATATGTGAGAGAGATCTAAGAGATTAGTCCAAAAGTTGTTGCTATAGGTCCACTCACACAACCAATTTATAATTACTCCATTCTTTTTCTTCTTCTTTTCTTCAATTTTCCCTCTTTCAATTGACAAACCTTCATGTCACTCTCACTCTTATTTCATTTCTCATAATATTTATATCCATCTTACCTTAATAATCCCAAGGGTAAGATGAGATTTACTCTTGAATGTTTAAGCTAGTTAATTTGGATGGTCAAACTGCTAACCCAAAAACCAGTGGCCAAAGTGATTCCGTTTCTAGGTCGATTTTAAAACTATGCTTTTATCTATGACTTTTAAACTATTTCAAATTACTTTATTCCATGAATATTACTATTTAATCAGTTTGACACATATCATCCRTTTTTTTAAACAGAGCTTCTTCACTTTGTGGGATATTTTTATATTGATATACATTTCAATTAATAATGGACTTAGAAAATATGTATTCACTTGCTAGCATTGCTTCTTGTATATTGGGTTATAAAATGTATGCTACTTAATAATAATGGCGAAACACTCATCGAGTAGGGATTGGATCCAATAGGCACAACATAAGAAGCACATTCAATGAAAGGCTTTTCTCAAGGTTAGGTTAGGAGTATTTGAAAGCAGTCTTTAATCGCACAACATAGGAAGCACATTTTGTAAATATTCTGACAACTGTTAAAAGCAGGCTTTAATCTTTTTTCAAGGTTAGGTTAGGAGTATTTGAAAGGTTAGGTGTCAAAAAAAATTGAAAGTGCTCATTTGACGTGTTTACAAAAATGTGCCTACCTAATCCAGACTTTATCGAGTATGCTGAAAAATTATTGCAAGTCACTAAGGAAAAGAGTAAATGATACAAGATTCACAAAAAAAATTACATACAAAGGGTAAGAAATACAAGATTCACAAAAAGACACCAACCGTATGTTAAAACACACATTATATTCACCAACAATTTGCTTAATCGATGAGTGTGGATGAGCTTTTGTGATATATTAACTTAATATGCCGAAATTGAGTGGTTGGAGGCTGTTATATGTAACTACTTTGATGATTAATTTATATAATTGTAATAGTATCATTGTGTGTTTTTATGTTCTTTTTATGATTTAAAATAAATACGTGAATAAATAATATTTCATTAATAGTTAATGTTATTTTAAATTGTATTGTGGTTCAATACCATGCAACACATTATCAATTCTCTCATATGTTTAAATTATAGATGTTGATAGTAAAGAATAGGAATGTATTTATTAAAATTTCATTCAAGTTGTGGTTATTAAAAGTCAAATTTTTATAAATTAAATATCCCCACCTAGACAATGAATSTTTACTTAGCGAACATTGCTATACTATAAAGCTATTTATTAGTCAAGAAGAGTAGATGCACAAGATTTTTTAGATAAAAGTATGTGCATTTAGGCATTGTATAGTCATTTTTTAGAAATGGGTTAGGTATAAGATACCTGCAACATTATTGTCAAAAATAAGATGACTGTGTTTCTTTTGTGCATTTGTCAAAATCAATGATTTTCATAATAAAACATCATTTTCAGTATTCCAATGACTTAGGACATGATGTTCACATACTTGGAATTAGTGGCCAAGTGAAATCTAGTGTAAAGCATCATAATCCATTTAATGGTACCAATAGTAGTGTAATTTTATCTTCAAATATTAAACGATTTAAGCCTAAGGAATAAAATTCTAAACTTAATAGGCAATCACCCATAAAGGGAATCTATGGATAGATTTATTCTACATCTAGCTTAAAAATTATGGGAATGAAAATGATGAAGAAAAAGATTTAAACAAACAATCATTAGCGATGCATATAATAGAGGCATGAGAACACGTTTTTATACGTATTATTAGATTGTTCTATCATTCAGGTTATTTAAAAAGTTTTGAAATAATGATAAAGGCAATTGGACAATATGAATTGAAATATAAAGTCTTAGATTATCATGAGTTGTGGGTTCTTCTTTTATAAAAATGAATTAAAATGTACAAAGACATTATTCCAATAGTAATGTAAGCCTTGGGAAAGTTGGAGTTATTTTTTTAATATTTTATGGATGGACAAATAAATAAAATATATGATTTTTATAAACTTTTTAATCAATAGTTAGTCATGTTATGACCATATTTATAAAAAGTTTTGATACTTTAAATAATGTGAAAACAGTTAAAAGATTGTCTATATTACTTGGCAAAATGGTGAGAAGAATAAGACCAATGAATGTTCTTCAAATAATCATAGACAATGCTTCAAACTATTTTTACTAGGTAAACTTTTTTACTTTTATAACTTATTATTTTTTATAGTTTCAAATTATGCTTTAACTTTTCAATTTGCACATGCTTGATTATTTTATTATGCTATTACCTATTAGTAAATTTTTTATGGAAAACACCATCATTTAACTTGGACTTYGTGTATTGCATACTCTTTAAATATTATTTTAGAAGACATTGAAAAATTGCATATTATAAGAAAAGCAATTGAAATGATTATTACATAACGAGATATATTTATAATAATATGAATTTATTAAATTTAATGAAAAAATATACAAATAAAAGAGAATTATTCCAACTAGAAAAGACATACTTTGCYTCTTCCTTTCTCACTCTACAAAGCATATATAAATAAAATAATAAATAAGAGGGGAAAATTGATCAATGAGCATATATTCCAGTGACTAACTTTACAATGTTATTGTTATAATAAATAATGGGCCTTATGGTAAAGAAAACTTCAATTACCCTTGTAACTTACCCATCTCCCAAGTGGATAAGTAACTTTTCCACTTAGGGAAATGCTTATAAAACAAAATAAGAGAAGTTGATTTATTTTAACATTACCTTTTTATGAATAAAAATGATATTATATTACTTATATAGAAATTAAAATAAAATAGATAAGTGAATTCACTCGGGTAAATGCACTTATTCTAGTAAATGAGACATTTGTTAATGAATAAGGCCACAATTCAAAAAATTGGAATGAAAGCAAATAGGTAAAAAATAAAGGTTAAATGGGTAGGGGTAACATTGATGATGCATTATTTTTTGAACGACATMATTTTCACACTTAATGTTTACAATCTACTTGTGTGAGTCTTGCATTTGGTGAATAATGAGAAAAAACTTTCAATGGATTACACTTATGAAGCCATGGATAGAGCAAACAAAGTCATTACAAGAGCATTTGGTGAAAATGAAAAAAATATAAACATAATTTTAAAATTTGTCGGATATTCGAATCAAATTAGACATTGTTCAAATTCTATTCAAAATCCGTCGGATATTCARAAATTTTAACYGAATTCGATTTTGATTAAAATATCGAATATTTGAATTGATTTGAAATCGACTGATTCTATAAATATTAAAAATCCTAAATCTAAAAATTAGATTACACAAGAAAAAATCCCTTTGTTGTGGCCTGTGAGCAAAAAAGTAAAAGCCTCAAAAGACTAAAATAAGAAGAAAATAATAACAAAAAACACCTGAAAAATCTAAAAATAAAAATAGATAAAAAAGTTACAGAAAAAGCTGAAATTTGAATGGAAGAAGTTAGAAGAACGTCATGAAACTCATTTGTCTTCGATGAAACTTGATATTCTTTCATTTTTCTCTTCTACATCTGAATCTTTGATTGCAAGTTATGATAACATGACCATGACTAGGGGTTTGGGAGATGAGATGGAGATGGGGAGAAATAATTGTGGGTTAAGAGAATGGGAGAAGAAAAATGGGTTATGCATGTTTCGATGAAGACAGAGGGGTTGTGAGGAGAAGAGGAGAAGAAAAGTTTGTAAAAGTGAAAGTTGTGGGGAGAGGCTTGATGAAAATAGAGGGATATGCATGTCTCGATGAAAAAAAATAATATAAAAAATCAAATTGACTGTTGTACATTTATTGGTTTTTGTTAGTTTTCTGAAAAAATATTGTACATCTTTAATTGTCTTTGATAATACTCTTACACCTTTTTTTCTGAAAAGGTGTAAGAGTATTAAATTTATAAGATACGAAATCTTATATTACAATATATTTATATATATTTTATATTAAAATATATATTATATTTATATTTAATCGAATTCGAATGTTTATTGAATCGGATCAACCTATATTCGAATCCGATTCAACAAACTAATCGGTATTAAAACTTAATTCAAATTTGACCATTAAATTAATCGAATAATCCAAATTCGATTCGTTTACATCGGATATCGAATTCGAAATCGGATACTCGAATACCGTTTACACCCCTACCACTAATCATTGCATGTAGTAGACTTTTACTTAAATTTGAAGTTTTGATATGATGATGTTGAAATGAAATTATTAATGAGCTTTATAAAATAATTGAATTGTTTGAGAATGTATGTAATTAATATTATAAAGAAAGGTAAAAGCACTATGTATGTAATTAACATTGACTTAATATTTTACTTAATTAGTTATTATTTTTTATTTATTTAAATAAAATTTTAATCAATATTTTGTTATTATTTAGGTTTTACAATTGATTAGTCGATTTCATATGGTGTTTCGACTCCAAATTAAAAAAATATTGCAATTAAAATTCATAGTTTAACATATAGTGCATCTGAATGTAAAAAAAATTGGAGCATATTTAACCATGTAATTAAAATTATACTTAAGATTTTAACATTATATTTTATAATCCATTATATGTTTATACTTTTAATTTTAATTTTATTAATCAATCTTATGTTTTTATAAATTTATGTAACTTCATACCAAAAATAGGATTCAATTACATGAAAAGCACTTAATGACTTAATCTTTATTAAGTTTTACCAATTGCTTAAAAAGAATTTTGTTTCACTTGGTGTCATTAATCTTATATCTTTGAAAAATATAAATGAGAGTAATGAATAGTTATTAGGGGAGATGGCACGTGAAAATAGTCGACTTAATGGGTTTATAATAATTTTTTAACGATTTCCACCATTTGTAATTAATAGATTAGATAAACATGTGCTAAGGTAATAAATAATTGTTTATTGAGAATGTTTAAGAGTGAAACTACCCACTTTTTGAATCCTATTTATTGAATTAATATAATGCTACGTGTTTGAATGGTGGTAGTGGGTTGTTGGCTTTACCAACTTCTCAAAAAATGCCATTTGTCTAACTTTCTAGAAAAATGAAAAGGCCAAATGTTTGAATGGTGGGGGCGACTGTAGCCTACTAGTGGGTTTTGAACTTTAATATGAATTTATCACAAATTGCCATAATGCCACTTGTCTGATGGTGGTAGTGAGTTGTGGGCTTTAACAACATCTTCTTAGAAAATGCCATGTGTCTAGATTTATAGAAAAATGAGAAAGCCACGTGTGAGACATGGAAAACTTAAAAAGGTAAGTGTCTTTTCAATTTTTTTTTATATCTGTATTTTTATATTTTATTTATGATATTTAAATTCTTTGTAATTTATAAGCAAATTGCAGATATTGCCTCTTAACTTTTAACTTCTTTTATATTTGAATTATTGATACTATGTTGTTTTAATTATTTAATTGTTTAGACTTCAGAATAAAAATTAGAAATTTATATTGCATTATCATATTTTAAATCTTAAATTCATGAACTAAGCCTTTAACCAATTATATTAATAATCTAAAATGTCTAATAAACCTAATAAAAGACTTAGGACTCTTTCTCTTTTCTAACAAAGATGTATTGTTTTTGTATTTTTTCTAAATTTTTTAAAATATTTATATATATTTTATATTTTTTTTGTATTTTTTTGAAAATGTTGTACAGTTTTCAAAAAGGCATGTGTCTCATCTTGCACCTTGCACCTTTGACTCATTTGGAGTTTTGTGTTTTTATGTGTCTCTCGCTTTTAAAACATTGAGTGAGGCATGCTCTATGGGGTACTCATGCAAATTCTAAATAGTTATGAGTCATATATCCAATTTATAATAGGCGTGCTGTTATCATTAGATTTAAAACSTACTATACATTGAATTGGGATATACTCCTCACATGAAGATGTTTATATCAAATTCTAACCATACATCAGGAACATATCCAATACTTGTATATTGTTATTTATAGGGAGATGTTGCTAATGCATGGTGATATGTATTGTAAAATGGGGGTGAGGAACACTCTATGAGGTTCATATTTGGATTTCACCATACAACCGTTGTATTCAACTAATTCAAATTTTTAATGTAAGTTTGTCTTACACCGCAACGTTGCATTAAATTGGTAACTTATATGAAATCCCAATAGTGATCTTTTACTTCTTAACATAAATGTAGTGTCAATCGCTTGTTTTTATTTAAGTTGCCTTATTGTAATGTCTTTTTTTGGTAAAAAAAGTCTTTGAACAATGTTTGCTCACGAATTGGCTAAGAAGGGTCTAGTAAAGTCTAGCAACTTTTTTTTTTGAAATTGTCATAGTTGGTTAAAGGTGTTAGTGAGCCAATACCTGAACAGACATTCTTAATTTGGGTTGTCTTCTTGTATCCCTTTGCTTAGCCTTTTTTTTCTAGTACATTGTTTGCTTACAAAAAAAATGTAGTGTCGAGTGATCAATGGTATGTTAAGTTGGTCCCCCTAAGAAGGGGTGAGCAAAGGCAAATGGGTAGGTTTTACTTGGAAACAAATGAAACCAACCTTAAATTGACTTTACATAATCTTTTATTAGGTAGSGTTTGGTTTAAATTCTTGGAATCAAGTCAATTAACTCCTACCCAAGCTAATTCCAAGGCCTAGGGTTTGATTGGCCTTAGTGGAACCAACCTTGGTTAGCATTGGTGAAATCGAACTTGCCTTGAAAAAAGATTTCTAAATCACTTTAGGACGTAGAGATTTGACTCATGGTTATGAGGACCATGGTGTCACTTGACCGTTTAAGTCACTTAAGTGTGTTGATCAATTTTTTTTCAATTTAACATTTGGTATAATAAATAATATAAAAGATATTTGCAAAATTTAAATTACAATGAAAAGTTTTGAACTATATATTAATATATTATGATAATATACATTTTAAATTACTCAATTTAATTAATAAAGGTAATAAAAGTTTTGAATTATTATTGTAAATCAAATTTTTAGTTCCATATTTTAGGGTAAAAAAGAAAAGAACAAGCTTCATTAATAGATCTTGGAACCAACCCTAAAATTATTACAACCAAAACTAACATTGGAACCAATTTTCATAGGGTAGGTTTTAGGTTATAACTTGGAATCAAACTAAATCAACCCATGCTCACCCGTATAAGTGGCCAACTACAATAATGTGTAGTTGTAGTGTTAAATAGATATTGTTTTTTGCATATTTTTGGACAAATATAGGTATAAAAGTTAGGATTTAGGCTATGTTTGGTGATTAAGTGGTTTGAGAAATAATAACTTATTACACAAGTGCTTATTTTAAGTATTTTTTTTGAAGCAAATTTATTCTAAGTACTTATTTTAACAACCATTTAATGTTTTTGGTGACCCATTTGCCAAATCACTTATTAGTATTTTAAACACTTATTGAGGTGGGGATGTTTGGTGAGCTACTTTACCTATAAGTGCTTATTTTAGCTCCTATTTCATCCACACATAAAGAATGATTTTCACATATTACATTATACAACAACAACAACAACAACAACAACAACAACAACAATAATGTTTATTATTCATATTAATAATAAAAAATAAAACAGAAATTCAGATTAATCAGAAAAAATGGAAAAACATCACAAATATGCAATGAGAAATTAAAAAAATAGGACAATATTTATTATTCATATTAATAATAAATAACTTGGATTAACAAATTATTCATATTAAAAATCAAGAAAAAAATTCAACAACCGTATATTTCAGTACATTATTAGCTTAATCTTCAACAAAAAAAAAACAATAAAAATACTAATTATTCATAAGAAGCACCACAACTATGCAATAAGAATTAAAAAAAAAAAGATAGCACCAATTATTCACATTCAAATTCCAAAGAAAATGAAGAAAAATTCGGAATATGCAAAATCATAACATAAAAAATTTAGTAATTACCTATTATTTGTGTAATACTCCACAAACAATTGCATCATTATTYGGTTAATATTACTGAAAAATAAAAAAAAATGATTTTCACTAAAATATACAAGAAGAAGGTAAAAAAAAAAAACCTATGAAACAACTAGAATAGTAGGACTAAGAAGCTTTACTTGTGGTCACCGACAAGTTTTCGGTGGGGTTTCTGACCAAAATTTTAGATCTGGGAAAATAATGCAAAGAAGAAAACTGATATTAAAAATACTTCAAAAAACATTGAGATGCCGACTTTAGATTGTAGCTAAACATTGGAGATTATAAAGCGACCCACCCACCGATTGATTTCAGGTCGTTAAAGTTGTTGCTGGCCGCCCTCTAACCTCTTGTTGTCACTACCCTGCTCAAAATGTGCAAGTGGAGAAGACAAGGGTTTTCTCCATTTGCATGGGTAGTTTGGGTATTACGAAAAACTTTTAGGGACTAGACTGTCCAAAATTTATAAGTACTTAAAAGCAGTGAAATCAAACAGGGCCTTAAGTTTGAGAGTGCTAATTTTTAAGTGCTTATTCAAATAAGTACTTATTTGGGTTGGGACCACATCAATAAGAACTTATTTACATTTGGGAAATGAGCCCGAATAAGCATTGTTTTGAAAGGTTTAAGCCTTGAGATCTTGAGGTGAGATGTATAGATTTTGCCTCAAGGCTTTTGATGTGAAGTTTAAGCCTTTGTCATGATGAGGCATAAGCCTCAACTCTCAAGACATGAGGCATATCTTGAAGCATAAAATGGCATAAACCTCAAGTTTTAATGATTATTTAGTGATTTAATACAAAAATTATATATTGTATGCATTTATATAAGGGGAAATTCTCGTTTAGTATCATGTACTTTGGGCCTWGTGCCATTTTGATCCCTGAACTTTAAAATGCGACAATTCAATATTCGAACTTTCAAAATGTGTCAATTCAGTACCTAACGTTTACCAACTGTTAAGTGGCATTTGAAAAAGACATAAATGCCCTTCGAGTGTCATCTAATTTCCTTTATCAACCATCCAAACATTGACAAAAAATTAGCAACCCCAAGTCCTTACTTCTTCTGTTCAAGAAAGTTGGGGTCATGTTTCAGTGGGCATTCTAGACCCCAAATTTATTGAATAAAAGAGGCAACGATTTGGGACTGTTAATTTTTTGTCAATGTTTGGATGGTTGATAATGAAAATTAAATGACACYCAAAGGGCATTTGTGTCTTTTTTTAAAGGCATTTAACGACTAATTAACAACTAATTAACGGTAGGTACTGGATTGACACGTTTTGAAAGTTCGGGTATTAAATTGTCACATTTTAAAGTTCAAGGGACCAAAGTGGCACTAGGCCCAAAGTATAGGGTATTAATTGGGCATTTTCCCTTTATATAATTCAAAATATATGGAAGAAACACTTCAATAATCATGAGGCAAAAAAAAAAAAAGAGTAAAAATGAAAAACCAATAGGCCAAATCAAGTTCTATCTGTTTCTCCTAGTGTTTTAGGAGAGTTCAATACCAAAAGGGCTAGTCAAGTTTTTAGTTTCTCTTGAACAAATCAAGTCAGTTTTATTTCCTTATTATTCTAAATCTAACATCATAAGTTCGATATTTTTCTCATTTTTCCTAATGTATTTATTTTCTTTTTATTGTCTTTTTTGCCATATCAAATTAACTAAATCGTTTCTTTTCTTTTAAACTATTGGATGACCATAAATCTAGTATAATTATGTGGATGATTCTTTATATGTTTCCTTTATTCTAAATTTGTCATTTTGATAATTTGTATTTTGAAACACCTAATGTAAAATGCTTATAATTGCTAGCTCATTAGTTATTATTTTATTTACTACTTAAATGTTGGTACTTATTGTTTATAAATTTGTATTTTATTACATGCTTAATTACTAGTTAATTAAAGTTTATAAATTGGTATTTTATGGATATTTGTACACTCTACTATTCWAACTTGGTATATTATATGTTATTTTTATCAATTTATAAACTTTAATTAACCATTAATTAAGCACGCGCATTGCACACTTTTTTTCATATTAATTACTTAAATTTTGGATATATCATAATTAAGATAAAAATTGAAAATTAACAAAATTAACAATATGACTAAAAATAAACTCAAATGCTTGTAATAAATGTGCACGTGCATTGCATGTGGAAATTTTAAATTGAACCGAACCGATGAAACCGAACAAAAGATTCCGATTAATCAAATCAATCGGTTTGGTATTTTTAGAAAATCAAAGGTACCGATTCGGTTTTGTTTAACCAATATAGAAAACTGGCGGTTAACTGAACCAACCGGTATACATATATTTCTATATATTTTGTGTATATTATATATACTTTTTATAGTTTTTGTGTATTATAAATTAATAAATATGTAAAATATATATATATTTATAACATATAATATGTATTTATTATTTAAAATATAATATTATATATATATTTCGAGTTTTTTATTATATATTTATATACTTTTTATAATATATCACAAAACATCCGAATGAACCGATGATTAACCGATTGACTTCGATTCCATTTCAATCACTAATTTTCCAAAAATCGATAATACCGATTTAAATTAACCGAGCACCCCTTAATCCCTTATTTCACAAATAAGCACTCGCTAGTTGGGTTGGACCCAAACCAAAGTCCACTGGTGCAACGCAAATTTGTTTCTCGGTTGCTCCCTTACATACAGTCACACAGAGCTATCAGGGGAGACACCAAGGAAGAGGTGAGGAGCGAGATAGATAGACAGAGCTTAATGGACTCAACTGGTCTAAGAACCCTAAATTTCATTTCTCCTCTCTATTTCCGTTCCAGAGCTTCGTTCTTTCGCCCATTTTGGCTTGCAGAAGTCAAAAAGGCGCGTTACCTTCCTCTTTCGTCCCCTTCTCGACGGCTCACCCCGACCCCGCATTGCTGCTCATGTAATCTCTCTCTCTCTCTCATTCTCTCTCCATCTCTGTCTGGTACTTTGGTTGTGAAATTTGAATCATTTTGTTTAAGTTCTATTAGGTTCTTATATTAAAAGTGTTCTTACATAGTTTTTTTTTACTTAAATTTTTTAAGCAGTTGAAAGCAGCGAGTTGAATTCCCTGCCTCGCGGCGCTGGCCAGGCGGTTAATGAAATCTCAAGGGATAAACTTCTGCAAGTAGTATTAGTTTCTCCTCAGGTATTTTTACCTCACTGTATTATATTTGTTCAACTTTCTTCAAGCAAAAACAGAAAAAACTTGCTTTTTGACTCGTAATTCTATTTCCCATTGGATTGCCAGTTCGGATCAGGTAGGTACAACTTTGTAAGCAAGTTAAATGAGCACTTAGAAAATTTTCGCTTAAAATACCTCCAGCTTACCCTTGAAAAAGATTAATACCCACTTTTGACAGTTGTCTTGGATTGCCCGAGTCACGGTTTTGAGCTTTGAGTATCCTTTGTGATACTACCAGTACCAATGCACTTTCTATTGATTAAATGAGCTTATTTGATGGTTTTTGGAGCAACTCTTTTGGTGCCTTTCTTACTTATATATCTTGAAAAATTGAACGACTAAAAGCTACTTGTTGGTATTCCAATACGAGCATCTCCACTGCAAGGGCTATTCTATGTAAAGCTCTTCTTGAACAATCACTTTCCTTGAGTATTCAGCAACCGTAGATTCATAATGACCAAGTAGTGATCAGATAGATGGTCTTACATGCCCTTGTTGAGTAATGGAATAATGACTACCTTCTATCCTGGTATAAAGCCCGTGTTGAGGAATGGAACAATGGCTACCTTCTAGCCTGGTGAAAGGCCCTTGCAGGAACTTCACCATTTTCTTCACTTTTTCTGTCCATCCTAATGAGT
The DNA here is from genome assembly GCF_000365185.1 of Nelumbo nucifera. Next base: position 857,068 of record NW_010729116.1, on the reverse strand, counting down.
GAACCCTTTTATACCTCTAAGCATAGAAATAGACATGGTTAAGAAACATTCAAGTGTTCTGCATTAGGTAACCTGCAAGAGGGGGGCTTGGGGGAGGAGGGAGGGAGAATAGGAGAAGCACCTGAATTTTTCACCCTTCTCTTTCTTCATTTCAATTGATACATCATGCAAAGAATCATGAATTATGAAATTGATCTACTAAGCATTGTTAATATTTTAATCAAGTGAGGTCGAAGAAATGGTTTAGGTTTCTAGACATTTATTTGCTAAGATGCCCAGATGGTAGACACAGGTACAAATATGGAGAATGTATATACAACTCTTCATTTCTTAAAATCCATGGCATGGATATGGATCTATTCTATATGCTAATATCAGACTTCTGTATTTAGTTTTTTAAGTGACTTAAAGTTTTTAACACTTACATTCTATAACTTGCAGTAATTTTATTGAGATTTGTTACTCCATGTATTTTCTTTGGCAAACTAAATATACTGGTTGTAAAGAATTAAGTAAGATAATAAAACAGTAAGCTTATACTGTACAATCACAAACATAATATCGAGTGTAGTTTTATATTTATCGACATCAGAAAGCATAGTAGGATTTCCAGGCAATAGTGCTTTTTTTTTTTCTTTTTTTTCTTCTTCTTTGGCTTCATGGGGCTACACAACGGGGGGTAGCGAAACCCCCATACCAATAACCCCTGCAAACCTGGTGGGAGCGGGATTTGATCCCAAGTCTCCTCTACAACTAGCAAGAGCACCTACCAACTGAGCCACCATCAGTTGGTTAAGTTAAGAAGATATTGACTTATTGAGTGGCTCCAAGAGTCACCATGCTTTATTTAACAGTTGCTTATGAAGCTAATGTCATAAGAAAGGCTGGAGGTTAGACCAGGGCCAGGGGATAAGAAGGAAGAGGGAGGTCAAGCTGGTGAGAGTAGCCTTACTTTGTCTCAACAAGCTGACAAGGAGGGGGAGGGAGAAAGTGGAGATTAAGACCTTGGTGGACAGGGAGGTTAGAATTGGCAAGAGTTTAGGACTATTCTTTTGGGGAGGCGAAGAGTTCGCTAGAAGAGCTTTTGAAAAAATTGAATTGAGTAAAGGGAAGAGAAATTGAAGAAGATGATGTGACGGAAAGAAGAAAAAGTTTGGGATGAGGAAGATGACGGGCAGGATGAGTCGTTTGATGCTGAAGACTAGCCAATGTATGAAGAGGGGGGGGGGTGTTCCCAGTCTTTCTTTTTATTAGTTTTGCGTCTTTGAAAGCCTTGCTGTATGAGGGGGCGGGGGAGGGGGGTCTCAGTACTTCTTTTTGTTAGTTTTGTTCATTGTAAGTCTTGCTGTTGTTGGTAGTGGGTTCGGGTGTTATCTTAACACCCTTGTCAGTGCTGTAATCTGCCTTTTATTTTATCAATAAAATTTTTCTTTTATTCTTCAAAAAAATGTCGTAAGGTAACATTTTCAACTGCCTTGTCTAATTCTGCTTTTAGTGTTTTTTGTACATTCACAGTTCCTGTCCCATGGATTAGAGGTTAAACAATTGTCACAAGAGCATTGCCGATTCATGTTTATTTATTGGGACTGAAAAATCTCTAAGTCAGCAAGGCATTTATTGCCATCAATTTTATTAGTCTCAATTTGAACTCTATCCATTCGTTAAAAACTTAAGATATTCATGCCAGTTTTGATGTTATTATGGATTAATCCAGGGGAGCATCATTTTTTTCTCCCGATTGTCCTCTGGGCACTCACCCTCAAGATTAGAGATGTTATTTGGATTTTGGACTATGGTACTCTTACTAATGCCAAATGGACAAGCCTCCTTTTCTTATACCCAAATAGCCCCTGTTTTAATATCTATCCAGCTTCTCGTACCTGCTTTTTCTTGTTTTGTATCTTTATTAGAAGCAATAGAAGCCAGACCCTTGGATTTAGCATCAGAAAATTCTAGTTTGTTACATTTACACTAAAATATTCAATGACAAGGTTCCAAAGAACATGATAAACTAAACATGGAGAAACAAACAAGGACTGCAATTCAGTGAAATGATGGATTGTTCCAGGTTTGGTCTGAAAACCATGGAAGCCTCTGACCAATGGGCAACCTACAATCACTGTTCTTTTTGATTTGCAAATAAAAGATAATATAAATTGATGAAATATGGTCCAACTAAGTCTTAATCTTTTGATGCTTGCTTAATTCACAAAGATATATGCTTTGCAATTACAGATTTCAACTGAATAACTTTAGTTCTTACATTGGTTTGCATGATTACCATATAACAATTGAAGTGCATTTACTGTATATTCCATTTCCCTGATTTATTTTTTCTCTTGATTTTTTAACAGAACTTTTAGCTATTAGCAAATGAGAAAAACCATGTAATTTCAGTGTTTCCTGTTGGGTTGCAGGCAACCTGGAACATGYCATAGCTTGGTCTGAGATTTCTCTTGTTCTTGACAGATTCCTGGAAACACAGGATGCATTGCTAGAACATGTGCAGCTTCAGCTGTTGGGCTGCACCTTGTTGGGGTAAGTATAAATAATAATCAGACAATCTCAAAATCAATCTTCCCGGACCTACAGTATCTATAAGATGGTCATCTACTGCAACCCTGTAGTTTTCTTATTTCTATTATTGACTTCTCTGTGTCTTGATGACTAATCTTCTGTTCTTTTTGATAGCCATTAGGATTTCAGGTGGATGATACAAAGCTAAAGCGTGCTGGATTGGATTACTGGCCGTATCCTATATTCCTATTTGATTCTTATATTTATTATGTAGCTGCAAATGGTATCTGTTTATCTGAACTAGATTTTGGACATTTACTAAGAATCATATATAATTTACTTGTAAATCATTTTATTCATGAAATATAATATCAAAAACATTTCTAGGTCATTTTATTAGTAATATATAATGTTCTGATTTTTTTTAGTTTAATTTATTAATGGTATGCCATATCTGAATCCAACAGAGATTCGATTTGAATCTAGGTATATCTGATTTGATCTTATCTGCTTGCAGGCCCAGTCTATTATCATTACATTTCAAGCATGAAATATTCTTGGTGTTACAATTAAGTTTCTGAAATTTCAATACAAGCGCTTTGAAGTTCTAATAAAATGGTTCAGTTGCAGAATTTACTACTTATCCCAATTTTGTGTTAATACAGTAGTCTTCGGAAGTTTTGAAGTTACTGTTTCTATGACCTTTATCTTTGACCATGTTTGGATACATTTCAAGTTGCTTTATTTTGCCAACAATTAACGAAATAAATTAGATATGTAGTTGTCAAAGTTCATGCCTCATGGGCAGAATTCAGAGAATATTTCAGGCAACAGGTCTGTCTGTCTCTCTCTCTCTCTCTGCATCCATTCCCTACAACTATATGTTTTCTATGTTTTTCAAATGCAGGTTGGGGAAAAGAGGTTATTGGCATTTACCAAGAGGGGAACGGCAATCCATTCTGTAAGTTCTTTACAAGTTCAGTCAGTCTCACTGTTCGAGGTTTTTCATCCTTCTTTGAGACTTGAAACATTTGTAAAATGCTGCCAATAGTGCGTGAAACACTACCCAGAACCATATTGTTTTGTGGTCATTTGGGTCACGGGAATAGGGGTCTGGAATTGGAATAAGAATGGGTCATTCCGATTCCAACTGTTTGATTGGGTGGGATTCGAAATCCCATTCCCATTCGGCATTCCCCCATTTGAGCGAATTGCCATTCCCTCCCCCTCGGGAATGAAATCCCATTTCAGCTGATTTCTTTTCCAATTCCGATTCCAACATATTTTGATTTAGATTTAGATTCCGATTTCAACTACAAACCAAACAGATCCATAGTCTTGGGATATCGCAGTATAGGACACTGAAATGCTTTTTATTGTTGCAGGGATTCTCATACAAACGAGGTGATTGGCTCGTATTTGGTTCGGAAACTAGTGGGCTACCATCAGAAGTCTTGCTCGACTGCAAKAGTGAAGCTTTAGGTGGTGGGACCATTCGGATTCCCATGGTGGAAACTTATGTTAGATGTCTAAATCTCTCTGTGAGCGTCGGAATTGCTTTATATGAAGCTGCTAGACAGCTAAACTACGAGCAGCTTCAATTCTCAACAGAGACTTGTATTGATAGTGAAAAATCATTTATTACTGAAGATATTTTTGCTTAATTTAACTGCATTGACATTCTTTACCAAGAAAAAAAAAAGAACTTGGTGGTCACTGATTTAAATTTTTTACTTTCACCCACAAGTGAATTTTCAAATTTGTATTGTACTACACAAAATGTGGCCCACGGCCCACTAATTAACCAACTGCAAGAGTGTCATAATGTATGTCTTTTAAAGTAACTGCCAGTGGGCCTAAACAGTTGGATGATGGAGATGATGTGAGGTCAGAAGTTAAACTTGAATGCCGAGGCATCCGTCCGAGCCCTTCTCTTTATTTATCTTGGAACTGATGGGAAACGAGTTTAGATTGGCGCCCCACTCGCGTTTCAGATGTACATCTCACCGTGCATTGAGCACATTATCGTACCTGTTTATGGTGACATCTTACCGTGCATTGGAAATATTTTCCATATTTGTATTGAGAGAAATGTTCCTAATTTACAGTTGGGATGTGCTATAACGTGTATTCTGTGAGACACCTATGCAAATTGATGGCAATAGGCGAAAATGACATTTACTCAACCAAAAACAAAACAGCTGAGGAGAGGAATCCAATCAAGGGTTCGACCCAACAAAAAACATCCCCATCAAAAGATTTAGCCCCATATTTTTATATGCAAACAAGGTATTGGAGAAGTTTTTAATAATATCCAAAATAACATCAAGTTTATGTTGACACATCCATACGCATTGTTGATCTTTTATGGGTATCGGCCTGTATCGGTACTGTTTTTTTAATTTTTAATTTTTTGAATCTGATTCAGAGGAACCAGTTTAAAGTCGGTCTACCTCCTAAACCATATGTTGACCTGAAACATCTCCTATGGAGGCRTATATGTATCGGCTGATACGGCCCAATATGTATCGAAATTTTAAACCTTGAAAACAATAACTAAAATTTTCCACCCCAACACTCAAATCATTAAAAGTTCCCTCCTGCGGCTATAATGAAAGAATTTTCATTATTAACAGAATAAATGCCAAAGAAAAAATTATAACTACCCATTCAGCATTGGGGAAATTCGAGATGGGCTCACCACATAGCGCGCCCCCACAGTCCGTCCCTCCCTTGCATTGGATTTGGGAACATCTCCCCATGGAGTTTGAATGGGCTCCCCACAGAGTGTGCCCCACTCATGGGCTGTAGTGGGGTGTTCTCTGTGGAGAGCCCATTTGAATCCCTCTTGACAAGTAAGGGATGTTCCCAAATCCCAAGGGGGATAGGCCGTAAGGTGCGTTGTGTGGGGAGCCCATCCAAGCTCAGCATTGGGATCATTCCACTACCATCTAATAATTTTAGGATTAATTATTTAAATGTATCCTGTGCTTTCAAAAACTACTAACATATAACTTTTGAAGTGGCCTCTTCTGACACAAATAGGTCCTTTATTAATAGGATAAATTGCAGATTAGTCTTATTTTGGCATCAGGATTTCAAAATATGTCATTACTTTACTTAAAAGCTGTGTTTGGAAATGATGCAAATGGAGTGTAAATCTCGGTTCAGGGTTAAATTTGTACTCTGATTCATTTTTGTTTGTATTTGGCAACATTATATTTATGCATTGACAAATAACAGACCAATGTATATTTACATTGATAATAAGATGTAAAAGTACATCAATAAAAAAGAAGTACATTTATATTCAAGTGGGCTTTTGATAAAAAGAGCATATGCTTTATTGAAATTCATGTTTGCATCCATTACAACTAAAAGTCTGTTTGATAAGAAAGTAAATTTGTCAGTGCAAAACTAACCCAACTTTGCAATTTATATAAACCGTTTTACACTACATATTTGCATTCACACTTATTTGCATCGCTTTCAAATGCAGCCTAAACTTCTAAAAACTGCTAATTTAGTGCCTATCCTTAGCGATCCATCAGTTATTTATATCACAATACCACATGTTCTACTTAATTTTTTTGAAAATGTCAAAACTACCCTTTTTAATAATTTTAAGATCATTTTACCCTTTTCTTCAAAACCTCAAAAGTTGGTTTTTTTTTTTTTCTTGTGAGAGTTGGATGGAGAGGAAAAGAATATCGTAGGTTACATGTTTTGGATGAATTTTGGCTATCACATGCCCATAGCAGTGTTGGAGGAAATGATGTTTTACCCAATGAGCATTTGCAGTCCTCTACATAACATCACATGGATGAGCGTCTACATAACACCACCCTAACRCCCTTCCTCTTCCCCCCATTCATGTTGTTGTTACCGATCAACTATCTCTTGCAACATTTTTTTTTTCCTGACTATGACATCAAGGTTTTAAAAACCGACCCGGAAATGGAATCGTTCTGGCTACTGGTTTTCGAGTTAGTGGTTTGATCATCTGGGTCAAATGGTTTAAATATTTTAATTGGTGATATGTCATCTTACCCATTAGATTGGAATATTAGGGTAAGATGTATATAAATACGAGAGAAAAAAGGTTTGACTGTTTGAGAATGAGAGAGATGTGAGAAGCTGCTGATGGCTGAGAGAGTTTAGAAGAGAGAGAGAAGATAGAGAGAGAGAAGAGAGAAGAGAAGGAGATCACTTGTAGGCTACAGTGGCGATGACGACAGTGACTTACAACGGCAATAGCAAACTATAGCGGCGGCGATGAAAGTAGATTTGAGATTTCTCTGTCTTAGATCTCTCTCTCTCTCAGATCTGTCATCTAGACTCTAGCCTGCTCTACCAAACCTCTCTCACTGTCTCACACATCCCTCAACTGATCTCTCTCTCTCTCTCTCTCTAGTAGATCTCAGATATGAGAGATCTTATCTTTTCATTCTTGCTCTAACTTAATAAACTACAAACCATTCTCCAGGTTGAACGGTTCAACGGTCAAACCGTCTGGGTCAACGATTCATTGACTAATTCAACGGTTTTTGACCAAAGGCTGGGTTTGGGGTAAAACGGAACCAATCACCTGAACGGTTTCCGATCTGAATGGTTTGATCATCTGGGTCAATGATGGTTTAAAAACATTGTGTGAGATTGTAAAGAGATGAGGGGAAATAATAATAAGGGGGACTTTGCATTGGGAGAAGAGTTATGATGAGATGAATTTATTATAGTTGGTTGATAAAGAAAATCAGATGACACTTGAAGGGTATTTGTGTCCTTTTACATTTTACTCAAGGTTCAAAGTATCGTTACGTATCAGCCCATATTGACCGATACTTATCGTTCTGGGACCCTTCTGGTATGCCCCTACAGTGGGTATATTGGGGGTCTGACCGGTTCAGGGGATGGAGGGGTCCTAGATTGGCTCCCCTGAGCTAGTTTTGAAAAAAAATATAAAAAAGGTAAAAAAACGAGTATCGAAACACTCGATACGTCCCTACCAGCATATCAGGCGTATCAATATTTTGAACCTTGATTCTACTTAACATCTTTTGGGGAGTTTCGGTACAACAATGATAAGTTTTGAAATTTGGGTATTAAAGTGAGACTAGCCCCAAATTCAAGGTATTAATCTGCAATATATTGTTATTAGAGAAGTATATATTTGCTTTGCATTTATTGATGGGGTATTTTTGAGATAAACGTTTATTTGAAAAACACTGCTTTAAACATTTATTTCTTTTATTGTTTAGTTGGATATTTTATGGGAACCCAAATTTCCTACACACTTTCTCTACCATACCCTGCCCATATTACATTGAAACCACACATCTCACAAAACAAGATGACATATGTGGCTGCAATTCAAGGCGGGTGGAGAGTGGGTAGAGTAGTAGGCAGGAAATCCGGCTTTTTTTTCATGGGCGTTTCAAGTAACACTTAAGTTCTGGTTTATGAGTTTCCTGATATTAAAGTTATGTTGCAACTGCCCCAAGCCAAGGATGAGTGCCCGACCAATATTGTCTCTAGACCACCGGGTGGCTGTAGTATAATGCAGAAATAGAATTAGAAAGCGAAAGTGGTGGTGAATGTGACGGTGTAATTCTTGCCCAGATCTCATCTTATCTTCATTATCTCCATCCTTACCCCAACAACCCATCAATCCCACTATTTGTTTCACAGGAAAGAGAATCTCTTCTGTCAAGAACACGATGTCTCTAAAATGGAGAGAGAGAGAGAGAGAGGAGGAAACAAATCTCTGAGAAAAACGTAGAAGGAGAGGGTGTGACTTTTTTTTTTTTTGAAATTGAAATTTAAATAACTYTAAGGGTATAGATCACAGGGAATATAATATTTAAGTAATTAACCCATAATTATAATTTTACTGAGCTCTTGAAGCGAGACAAAATAATAATATTACTGGGCTCCATGATCATCCATCAAGGTTGCTTGCAGCTTGCAACAGATAAAAGGAAAAAATTAGAGAACTTCAGAAAAACGAGAGAAGGGGGGAAAGATACAAAATACAGAGAACGCGGGAGTACATGCAAGAGAGTCGGAGTATAATAAACCATAGCCTTCCTCAGTTAGAAAACATGAACCAGGATCCAACCTAAACTAATAACAGCGCCCATCCATGTCTCTTGAGCCAATAAGTTAGCTTGATGTTGGGGGAGAGAGAGATTGAGAGAGCAACAGTGACTCAACTCAGTGAGATCCTATGCGATCAAGACTTTCGGAAACAGTTCTCATCCTCGGCCGCATCTCTTGGTCTAGCTCTGTGCAGTTGAGCGCTATGTGGAATGCCGCAAGCACCTGTTTCTTTGCATGGACCTCGTGCAGCAGCGCCTTGTCTATTATCTCCGACAGCGGTCGCTCATCTCGAAACACCTTCCTCACCAAGCTCTCCAGCCCCTTCCCATCATTCTCAGGCCCTGCGTCCGGCAGTCGCCCCGTCAGGATCTCCATGAGCACAATGCCGAAGGAGTAGACGTCGCACTTCTGGGTCAGCTTGCTCCCAGGGACTCGCGCCTCTGGTGCCATGTAAGCCAACGAGGGCGGACCCCTGGACCCCAACCCTCCTACCACAAGCTGGGCTGATGTCGAGTTTTGCTTCTTGGACAATTGATCCATCGTCGAACACCTGTTGTCGGTTTCCGGGACGAGACGGGTGAGGCCAAAACCAGAGATATATGGGTTGAGATCTTCGTCCAGAAGGATCTTCGATGTTTTGATGCTGCCATGGACGTACTTGCGTGGGCTGCATTCGTGAATATACACTAGACCCCTTGCAGCTCCTTGCACGATCTTCAGCCGCGCTGCCCATGATAATGGAAGTGTGGAACTCGAAGGTCCACCTGCATCAAATTCCAATCAAATTAGAAAGAAAAAAAAAAGGGAATTCTAGCTTTCTGCAACACTGCAACTGCAGCTCAGTTTCCATTTTCAAACCAGCTAGCCTGGCCCGGATTGAAGCAGGCCACCATGGACCATGGTCAATCAAAATTTGCAAAACAGAATAACTTTTGAGAGTGGCAGTTCAGTTCAGTCCAACTGAGCCGCATCTAATTCAAAATTTCTGTACTCGTTTGTTCAAATGTCATCTGGAGTTGGACCCTGAAACCAGTAGGCCACAGACTAGAATCTCTAATGTGGTAAGGAATTGAAGCAAAACAGGACCAGAACTGATCGATGARGACAAGAGTAAAAACTCTGCAAGGTTTCTGCAGTTCTCGGACCCGGATCACGAGCAGAGCATTTCCACTATTTAGTTGCATGTGAACTCGACACAGATTCTAGAGCCAAACGCCTCCAGAGGCAGGAATAGATTAAGGACAAAAAGCACTACGTAGTCTAAAGAGTCACCCGGGCCCCACTTTGATCCAATAACCTGGGCCATTAAATATTGACCGTTTGATTTGAGGACCAAAATAGTTTGACTGTTTGAGTGGAGTAGGGAAAGCAAGTTACCGTGCAACGCGGAGTACAGGCTGCCGTTGGGGATGAAATCAGAGATGAGAAGCTTATCATCCATCGCGTAGTAGTAAGCTCTCAGCCGTACGATGTTTGGGTGACGGACCTTTCCGATCGCTTCCACCTCCGATTCGAACTCCTTCAACCGCCAGTCACCGCTGCACTCGCTTAGCCGCCTCACTGCAACCTTCACCGTCGCTGCGCCGGACCCTCCACCACCACCACCGACGACCACCTTGTACACAATGCCACTCCGGCTCTTGCCCACCAAATAAGCGGATGCCCTCAACAAATCCTCTAATTCCAACCCGAAACCCTCGTCCAGTACCGAAAACTTGCCCTTCTGCTCATCGTCGTCGTCCTCTCTGTCCAAATTCTCTTTCCCCATTTTGACATCTCCGGACTTGCATTTTTTCCGGAAGAGCCACGCCGAAACCGAAACGGCTCCAACTACGAACGTGACGCCAGAGATTATCGGAACAGCAAACGAGCTCCCACTTCGCGCCTTCGCGTTCTGCTCGGGATTCACGCCATTGGGGATAGCAGGGTTACCGTCCTTGGGGTTTACAGGGTATATGCCATTGGTAGGGCTTCTAGGATTTCCAGCCTCTGGGCATGGAGTTCGTAGCGGGAATCCGCAGAGACTGGGATTTCCGGTGAAAGCTGTTGGACCTTGATTTAAGAGAGATCCGATCTGTGGTACTTTTCCGGTTAGATTGTTGTGCCGGAGATCCAAGCTCACGGACACCGGAAACTTCCCGAACGACGCAGGAACTTGGCCGGTGAACTGGTTGTAGGAGAGATTTAGGGTTCCGGTGAGCTGATGAAGCTCGCCGAGACCATCCGGGAGGGACCCATTCAGGAGATTCGAAGAAAGATCCAAATGAATGAGGGACTTGAGGGAGTTGATTTCTTCCGCGATGGGACCAGTGAGGGAGTTGTGAGAGAGGTCGAGGGAGATGAGGGCTGTAGCGTTGAAGAGTCTAGAAGGGATGGGCTTGGAGAAGTTGTTATGGGCGAGCGAGAGAATGCGAAGGTGGACGAGCGCGCCGAGCTCCGAAGGAATGTAACCAGTGAAACCCTTGTTGGGGAGGTAGACTTCGGTCACTCGGCCATGGTTGCAGGCGATACCAAACCAGTTGCACGGGTTGGAGTCAGATTCATACCAGGTACGAAGAGCATGAGTTGGGTCTGTTGAAATAGCTGCTTTGAGTGCCAGAAGCGAGAGACCATCTGAGTTTAAAGAAGAAACCAGAGAAGAGGAAAGCAAAAAAACAAGGAAGACCAATGCAACCGGAAACGACTCCATTTTTCGCTGCAGCTCTGTCAACGAGCTCGCACTCTGCTCATCTATGATTGCTATATTGTTATCCTCGCTGCAACGAGGAGTTGCAGGAGAGAGAGAGAGAGAGGGGGGGGGGGGAAGGGGAGAAGAAGGGCTTTGGGCTCTGGGCTCCGAACCTTGGTGATTCTTTTCGAGGTGGCGGAGGGGTAAGAATGGATATAATTTTGAAAATGTGACAAAATTGACCTCCGACAGTATGTTCCTGAATTAAAAGAGATCATTATTAGGGTGGAGAAAATTGACAAAATATGAAATTGATAGGGATATTTTCGTAATTGAATTTCAAAATTATACCTGGTTCAGCAGCTCATGTTCCCCAGACAAAAGCCTGTCAGAAAGACAATGAGAAAGGACGAGGGGTGGTGAGTGGTGACGCCGCTTTTACAGTTTCCAGTTTTCCACTAAGAGAGAAAGAGGGGTAATTATGTCAATTCAGTAAAAAGGATTAGCGATTCAAATTGGGGGGAACGACAACCGGACAGCCGCGAAACGAGACGCCTAAACAAATTAAATGCTTTGGGTAATAATCTGTCGTTGTGTGGATCCCTGAAAACGACAATATAATAGAGGGTATGCATCGATGCGTTTTGCTTTAATAAAATCGGTAATTAGAATCGTTAAATGCCCACAAGTGATGAGGGGTGATTTTGGCCCTCCGGTGATTGGCACCATAGAACTATAAGACGATATCTCAGCACAACGTAAGCGGACTTTGGGATCACTTTGGACCATGGTTTTCAAAACCGGATCGGACTGGATCGGACGGTTGGATCGAAAAAACCGGGAATGGTTAGGTCCGTTTTCCCCCAAACCGGATTTTTGCCAAAAAATATTGATTTGGTCAGTAAATTGTTGACCCAGGTGGTTTAATCATTTGAACCGTTCAATCGTTTTGACTATTTTTTATTTTATTTTTATTTTTTGTCAGAATGGGCTAACCGTTTGACCCAGGAACCGAACCCCTGACCGGTTTGTTGTCCGAGTCAGTTTTAAAAACCTTGCTTTAGACACTCCACACTAGTTGCGACCTCCTTGGCCCCACCTCAATAGGCCGACATACAAACAGATCGAAAGATATCAGGTCGATGTAAGAGGCGACTTGCCTCCCCCGACCTAGTCAAGATTCAATTAGTGATCTACATGGGGCAATGACCTCCTCCTGTAGCGAGTTATCTCCTTCGACTCCCCCAGGATCATGACAACACGTTGATGGAGCTGATTACCGCCCTGCCCGCTTCGGACGCAACTGGATAAGCACCACCAACTTACGCAGAGTACGTCTTTGAGCAAGAAACCACCTCCGAATCAGACGAGTCAATGATCTTGAACGCACTTCGTGGAACTCACAACTGTTAGCCTATATAAAAGCGTCCCCTTCCTCAGAAAAAAAAATATGCACGATTTAGCTCTCAAAAAACCTACTAGCTTTTTTAACTGTCAAATTAAAGAATTCTTCGCTGACTTAAGCCTCAAAGTGCCTATTCCGGGTAAAGCAACTAGACACTCTAATATTGTCATTTTGCAATTCAACTAGGCAACCTACTCAATTCGATGTCCAAGCTATTTGCTATCAAGGAGCACTAGATTTTATATCATCATCAAAGGTTGTTGATTATACTCAAGAGCATAGATTGAAAACACCCTAATCTCAAAACATCCTTGATAAACAGCAGCTAAGATTCGTAAGGTAGCATTTGGCAGTGCTTCTGTTTTAACCGTTGTCGTTATCCAAAAAACAGCAACTCGATATTGTTTGTGGTGTGACGTTTTGATAATGGTTTGATCTATGATGAACCTGAATGAGCTTTGTCTTTCATCAATCAAAACCAACCCATGTGAATTTTGGTGAATTTCATGTCAAAGTCGATTATTCTCACAGCATGGATTGGAGAACACCCTAATTCCATAACATCCTTGAGGAATAGTGATAAGATTGGTAACATAGTGTTTGGCAGGGCTTCTGTTTTAACCAGTGTCGTTATCCAAATAAACAACTCTGATATCTGATAAATGGGTAAATGTATGATGCCGAAAGGATATGGTTCCTGAAAGCATTTCCTTTGACCAATCAAAGCCCACGTGAATTTTAGTGAATCGCAAGTCAAAGTTAGATTATACTCAGAACATCCTTTGAAAAACACCCTAATTCTCAAATATCTTTGAAAAACGCAGATAATATTATTAAGGTAGTAATTTACAAGCTTTTGTTTTATATGGTGTTTAGTATGACTTTCATTWATTTGATAAATGATATCATATTATTATTAAATCARTATTTATTCCATCAGGAGGTCTTGATTTATATGTACATTAATCATTGGGGGAATATTTATTTTAAGGTTTCCCCCAATGGTTAGGCATTTATTTACTGTTCCATCACATTTGTTAATGTGACACCTAATTGTCAATAAATAGTTTATCAAATACTTTTTCTTGGTTTTGAAGCTATACCAAATACATAATTAATCATTGTTGTTATCTCAAAAATAACACCCCCATATTGATTGTTTTGTGACTTATGATAATGGGTAAATCTATGATAGAGATATTCCCAATGCACAGTAGTAAAAGGTTGTGTGAAAGGTGTGAGCATTGAAGCCAGTCTTGTGAAAAGGGTATTGATGAGGGGTGATTTGACCCAACTTGTTCATGAGATGACACATGGATGTGACTTGCCGATTGGATGATGATTTGGCACCTTGTGCCACCTCAACAAACCAGGAAACGCTCGGGCTCCTCGGCAAGATAGAGGACCGAGCAGCTCGTGGTAGCCCAACTTACTGAGGTGACACATATCAAATTTCTAGAAGCAAGCCAACTGTCTCTGAGCTCTTCGGGATCATGTTGCACGATTATAGGTCTTATTCTCATTCTGCCTGGATTGGAGGGACACGATAAGCCTTATCGGCTAAACACGATATCCACCTCTTGGTGCGAAATAGACTCCTAACAGCACGTATCAAGGATCTCGGAGGTGTTTCGTGAGGCACATGGCATTCCATCTATATAAAGGCACCAACCCCAACAGTACAAGGTATGCGCGATTATTTGCTTACTAACTTACACTCTCAAGCTTTCAACTCGCACATACTAGTGTATTGACTTAAGCATCGGAACGACCATACCATATAAGCCACCCCGGGTCCTTTGATCCATGTTTCTTTGCAGTTTGACTGGCCAACTTGGTAACCGATCGACGTCTGAACTGCCCTCCAACTAGGAGCATCCAGATCGCACGCTATTAGGTATGGTTTCCGAAAGTTTTGCCTTTGACCAATGACATGGATAAATCAAAACCCATGTGAATTTTGGTGAAGCTTGTTTGGTGAATCACATGTGAAACGCAAGTAAGATTTGTGAGGTAATGTTTCGCACAGCTTGTGTTCTAACTGTTGTCGTTATCGCAAAAACAGCAACCCGATATTGATAAATCTATGATGCCGAATGGTTATGGTACCTGAAAGCTTTGCCTTTGAGTATTTGACCAATGGAAACCCACGCGAGTTTTGGTGAATCATAGGTCAAAGTGGCATTTCAATTTTTTTTTTTATTTGAAAATTTTATTTATTAATAATCATTGTATTTAAAAAAATCATTGCGTTTTGATTTTACAAGTATGATGCGAGTTATTTGATAATGTGACTAAATTTCCAAATATTATTGAACCGATTAAATGCATAGCAAATGTGATGAAAGGACGATGCCAACTGTCTCATTTGGTTAGGTCTGAAGTTGGTTGCAGTGGAGCCTGGAGAATTGGGATCAAATAGTGCTGTCACCGAGGTTGTGGGGTGGGGGGAGGGGAGTATGGGTGTGGGGACCAACTTACCTAGTCGCTTTTTCATTCAAGTAGTGGGGTCATTCAATTCAATAGGAATCATAGGATGGTGTCATAGATTTAATAAAAAATAAAAAAATGTGAAATATTATAAATAATTTATTAAAAAATGAATATGTTTCGTATTATGCATTTATCATATTAAATAAAAATTATTGTTATTAATGACAAAAATGGCTAAGACTTCAAAAAAAAAAAAGATAGAAATGGCTAAAAATATAAAAGAAAGAAATGTTGAGCTAAACAATTTCTTCAATTAAAGGCTTTTCAATGAAAATGCCCAATTCTTATTTGACATATCCCATCATTGTTATCATTTTTCAAATTTGAAATTTAAATGCAATTATCTTAACCAATGCTCACCATAATTGATTCTATAATTAACCTGATTTAACACACCACTTATAATTAGCTCAATTAGTTTCAATTAAATCCATTTGAAACCATTCCTATATAACACTAGTATGTTGTTATAAGGATTTGAATCCAAGCTGCTTATTTCAAATGTAATTATTCTAATTACTAGCCCACTCTATAATATTTTGCTAAATCAGCATTAATAAGAACCATATCATATCCATGTGTTTTTTTGGAAGGTATATCCATGTATATTAAAGTATAGAAAATTCATTTGCAAATACCCAGATGTTGAGCCATAACCAAATTAGCTGTGAATTCTTTTTGCCTCTACAGTGTCAATTATCAATTTAAAATATTTTTTAGATGACTAATTTTATGTTTTATAAGAAAATGTAGTTTTTCTTCTATGACATATATATTATGCTTTGAACCTTACACCTGATTCTACATCACATAAGCAAAATGTGATGTCCCTCTTAAGTAGAAATGGTGTGATAAGCAGTGGGAAAGATGTTTATAGTGGGTTGAATCCTCTTTCAACTCTTTTTTACTATGTATATTATTTCTTACAATATATATTATTAGGGGTGGGTACCCATATTAAATATAATTGGGTTTGGGTATCGTCTACCCCGAAAGTCAAAACCCAAATTTATCTCAAATCCATTAGAGTTTTGATAAACAGGTCCTAKTAGAGTTAAAATGGACTAGATATCCTAAAATTCTCACAAAATTGTCATCCCTATCCCTAGTTAACATTATTTAATTGAGTTGATCATTTAGTATCCCATTGCATTGGGCAAACATTTGAAATGAAAGGTTCTCTGTGTCATGTTTCGTTTTTCCAGGCAAACACTATAAACTTTATGCTATGAGAATGAATTATGAGACCACGAGTTCAGATCAACTAGGCACAAGAGATGAGCGCACTAATTAGGCACTCAGGAAATTTTGTGCCTACAAAACCCCGTCTCTACACGAGACCGGATCTGCTCCTCACACATAACGCCTCACAATGACATCTCAGGAAGATCCTACTAAACCCCTTTTTTATTTGCATGCATGCCATTTTGTGACCCTAGGCCCTACTTGATGACCTCAACTCCCAAGAAATGAGAGGCTTTAAGTTTTCTCATACCCTATGATCCTCTCACATGCTAGTATAATCCTTTTTATTTTTAAGTAGCCGGCTCTGCAAGTTAATGCTCCTTGCTACATTAACCCCATAAAAACACTAACCTTTAAGTCCTTGGGCCTTGGCATATAATAATAATAATAATAATAAATAAAAGAATTTTCACTGCATCTGCATCAAGCTTTGATCGTTCCAAAATTTAACAAATGCTCAATTTATACCTCTAAGTTGAGTCCGGATTGGCTGAACTTTTTTTTGTTGGTAACTGTATTAGTTAAACTTGATAAAAGTTTTATGCCATAAAGTGTATATATGCCACACAGGCCACAACTATATAATTTCTCTCTTTACATGCATGGCTGATTTGGGGTTTTATTATTGGTTATACAGCCTTGAATACATCTATCAAGTTCAGCTAATTTGTGCTCCTCTAAGGGGTCATTTGATATAAGGCAAATTTCTTAAATTATCCTTACTGTTTAGTTAATTGATCGATTCAATCCTTACTGTTTAACTATTATCTTAAACTATCCCTACTATTTTTGATAATTGTTATGGTGGTTAATTAAATCGTAATAGAAAGGATAAAATGCCCATTTTGCCCATAAATTAAGAGAAAAACTGTGATAGATTTAAAGCCACTGGTCGTCTGCATTGTCGGCTCACAGAAGGGAGATCTGAAGTTGTTTCTGGAAAACAGATCTAAAGCCACCGATCGTTTGCATTCTCGGCTCTACTGCACAGAAGGGAGATCTGATTCCGGAAAACAGATCTGAAGCCACTGGTCGTCTACGTTCTTGGCTCTACTGCATAGAAGGGAGATCTGAAGCCGTCTCCATCTCCGTCCCCCTCACAACATCATTTCAGTCTCAAACACACCCCCTAGCACATAACCTGCAAAAATGCGAAAGAGGGGAGGGGGTGTTGATGCTGCTAGTTCGGTGTTGCATCGAGTGGAGAAGTGAAACGAAAGATTTCTTGGGGGCACAAAACGCATGGTAATCCGCTCTCCTCCCTTAGATTTTCTACGCGTTATGGATCAGAGAAGACAAAAGGAGTGCTGAGGAAGCCCCAACCATGTCTCTTGTTGCAAATGAGGATTTCCAACACATTGTTCGTATTCTGAACATGAACACGTCGATGGGAAACAAAAGATCATGTTCGCCTTGACTTCGATCAAGGGTATTGATCGTTGTTTCGCCAATATTATCTGCAAGAAAGCTGACATCGATATGAACAAAAGAGTTGGTGAACTATCTACTGAGCTTGAGAACCTCATGGTGATTCTTGCAAGTTGCAAATCCACACCAATTTAAGATGTCCAGTGGTGAGAATTCGGACACCGATACACAGAAGATGCTAGATGCTGCAGTGTTTTCTTCGATCAACGAAGATAACTGACGTCCACTAGTTTGGAGAAGCCAATAATGAGGGTGTGAAAAACCAAGGATAGGGATATGGATACGCCTTGGAAACAGATAGATAAAAACGAAAAAAATATGAAGAGGCTTCGATATGCTAGGAAATGCATACAAATTTTACAAATATATTAATAACATTATATCGAAGGTCAAAATAACCATAATTGATGCATAGATTTAAAGCAAATGTATATTTTAATGGTATATGTGAAGAGATATATTACAATTACTATATCCAAATACCTAGAAATCATACAATTTTGTTAATAATATATCAATCAAAAGTGTTAGAACATATTATATTTATTTTTGCAAATTAATACATGCACAAAGGCTATTATCATATTATTTTCTATTGAAGTTGAAGGCACAATACATATATGCAACTATTATATCAATTATTTTCTATTTTACTATTTTTAGTTTTTAACATTAACAAAAAAATCAAGTAAAACTAATTTTCAAATGTTTGGTAAAAAATATTTTTATTTTTATAAACAATAAACATGTTATTATAAAATTAATTAAACTTTCAATTAATAATTTATAAAAATATATAATCTTAAAATATATCAAATATATTAACATTTATACAATACATATCATATGAAAATTCATAGTTTTTGATTAATAAACTAATTATTCTATTATTAATATTTTTATTTATATATATTTTATGAAATAAAAAAAACTTTTTGATGTGAAAGTAAATTAGCGGATTTGAAAAATTCAATTTATACTATATTCTCAAGTATTTTATAAATAATATTTTTATTTTTTGTAAATAATAAATATGTTGCTATTTAATGTAAATTAAAATATTAATTAATAATTTATAAAAAATTTAAGGTAGATGTCATGTTCAAATTTACAAATTTTAAGTAGTAAAATAATTGCTCTATTATTAATATTTCTGTTTACATAAATTTATTGACATTAAGAACAACTTTTTTTAATAGAAATTTGGATATGAGAAATCATTTATTCTATTATTTTATAAAATAATAACTTTCAATAATATTTTTTCATCTTTAGTTGATGCTAAACATAAATATAATTTATTTGTTGGGATAACATTTGGGTTCGAATCATCCCACTACTAGGTTAGTTGTTCTCATTGGGAAAGACGAGCACTCTTGTCACGTTGATGATGATTGGCGATAGAGAGTGTTCCTCCCATAACCGGTCAACGGGGCTTGGTCCTTTGGACGAAAATAGTAGGATAGTTTAAGATAATAGTTAAACAGTAAGGGTAGTGTTAATTAATTTGCTAAACGGTAAGTATAATTTAAGAAATTTACCCTTTGATATATAATAGTTGAAGTGGCTGAACTGAAAAAGCTAATTATGTTGTCTTTTGGCAACTATAAGGAGGTTGTGGGTCTCCTTGATGGCTGAATCAATCCCTTTCCAATTTTTATCAAAACGACGCTTCTAATGACTCCCTTTCATCATTTTGTTGCCAACCCTCCATTCTTAACAACATTGCCAATTTTTTGGGTCAAAACAGTGCTTCTAAAATCAATGCCCCTATATAAAAACTGAGATCATCATTGTGTTAACTTTTGAGAAACGAAACATTATGGAGGTGTTCCGTAATGTGGTTGATTTTGTTTTTAAAAATCAATTAAAAGCAACTGCTACATCAATAAAATTAGGGAGAATGATGGTTCAGCACAGGGTCAGAATTTTTAAGCCCAAAGTATAGTTGAGGTAGGTACCAGTTCAGAATTGATGTCAATTTATGGGTGGGCATTGATGTATAGAATGAGGATTTCTGACATTTTGAATGTTTATAGGTGTACAATGGAATTTAGAAATATGACATTGGGCCTGTCCATATTTTTCCAGTAAAATTATATGGTCTTTGCTGACGTAAAGGTCATTTATATTTTAAAAAAACAAAATCAACGATATTGTAGAACACCACCTAACAAGTGTGGCCATATAAAAAAATGGCAATAAATAAACGGGACGGGAGACATGCCAAATACAACCTTAGCTCAGAATAACGAAAAACAAAATAAAATAACAAATTAACACTAGAACTGGGTTTTGGGTAGTTCAAATTCAAATGTATGATTGGTAGAGCATGTGCATGATACTTCAATAATACGTCTTCTTTAATTACGGCTTAGCAGTTCACATGTTAGGCATATTCTTTGGCTGGAAGGTGATTGGTTGCATTGCAAGTAGGATAAAGGGTTTACTGTAAGAAGAGATTCATTTGTTAACAAGGTTTTAAAAATTGACCAAGAATCGAAATCATTGGTTTCTAAGTTGATGGTTAAACCGTTCGGTTTGAATAGATTGTTCATTTTAATTAAAAATAATTAAAATAAAAAACGGCCAAAAATCATTGAATAGGTCGATGGTTTGATCACCCGGATCAAGGGGTTATTGATCAATTCTATGGTTTTTAGCCAAGAACCAGGTTTCGGGTAAAATAGAACCAGTTGCTTGGATGATTCCTGGGCCAAACAGTCTGACCATCTAAATTAACGGCAGTTTGAAAACACTGTTTCTCCACTCTCATCTGGCTCATGTGGTCAGCCACATGCCATCTATCACTCAGCCTCAGTTTGGAAAGAGTACAAACATGTACAGAACAAATACATACAAAATAATAATATAATACAAGGTTTTGCATTCWATATTTGTATCTGTACCCGTTCCAACTAAGCTTCAAGTGATATCAGCCATGCATTAAAACAAAACAAAACAAAATACATAATCAGTCTTATTTCTTAAAGCTACCAACGTCTACCCATGGTGGAAATCAAGCAGCAGCAGATCAAATGGCTGAGAGGGAACCCTCCATAACCCTAATCACCCAAATTGTAACAGAGCAACCAACCATTCTGCCAAAACCCACTGTGGGTGAATAATCCAATCCCTAATTTTGACAACATTTTAGATTCTCACCCTCACTGATCCCTCTGTGTTCATGTTCATCCCTAATTTATCCACCAAAATATCATTTTTGAAGCATTCTCCATTTCTTCCACATGTTTGATGATACGCAAATCTTGAAGTGGGACAAAACATAGTTGAATTTGAGCCATACACAA
The DNA here is from genome assembly GCF_000365185.1 of Nelumbo nucifera. The sequence goes on along the minus strand of NW_010729116.1, from coordinate 835,902 downwards.
ACTCAACCTCTGAATTTGGGTCTGCAGTCTGGGCTAAAGGTTGCCGATGCTATCCCTTTATCTGAATTTGAATTTGATCCTGTTAAGGGTGGCCCAAATCTGATCCATTTATAATTGAAAACCTATATTGCATAAACTGCACCGTGAGGCGAAAAAAATTGAAATCAGTGATAGGGTGACATGTCACAGTTGAATATTTAACGTTGTTAAAGTCTTTAATGGAAAAACACTGTGAAACATAAAATAATGAAAAACAAACAGACCGAACTACATCTTTAACATAATAATTAGTTGAAAATTTGATTTAACGTGCAACAAATATTTGAAATATACTATAGTTAAACTCTCAATTCAATTCAATTTAAATGGATATATTTATATATGGTTAAATTTTAAAATCTACAATATTTAATATTTTGACTATTTCTCAGTTTAATTTATTAATGCTGATTGCAACCCCAGTTCCATTGAATCTGATTAACTCCGATGGAAAAAAATATTCGATTCAAATCCAAATATAAAYAAATCAAGCTTGGATTTACCTTTATTATGGCCGTGGTAGCAGTAGAATCTTCTCAGACACGGCAAAAGAGATCCGACCCAGTATGGTGGTGACCGCTATGTTACTCCCCTCAGTCATATTTCATGAAGGCAAAGAGTTCCCCACCATGGTTTTTAAAACCAAACCGGTCAGGGGTCTGGTTATCGGTTTGAACGGTCTGATCATTTGACCCGAACAGCCAGTCCGTTATGACAAAAAATTAAAAATTTTGAAAAATAGTCAAAACCATTCAAATGATTCGAACGATTAACCGGCCGGTTCAGCAGTTTGCTGATCAAAACCAATAATTTTAGGGGAAAAATGGTGACCAGTTCCCTTTTTCTGGTCCAACCATCCAGTCCGGTCCGGTTTTAAAAACCATATTCCCCACAGATCAATGCAATAAAAGGATACAGAAGACCTCATATGGCTACTATCCAACATCAGTATATAATGTAGGACTGTTTTGGATCATTTGGGTCCATGACAAATAGGGTATCCCAGTCTGAATGATACAGACGCCACACTTTTTGCGCCATAACTCTTCTATGCCAGGTCAGACCTTGTATGGCTTCTTGTTTGTTTGAGGAAACTAGAAATCCTTGCACAAATTATCTTTTCTTGTTGAGCCATATCTTGTTTGTCCTTTAGGCCATACGACCATACTGGGTGTCAACACTATTCGAAAATCTGATTTTGAATTTGGAATTTTACATAATCGAACTAAATACAAATATGACCTAATTCGATTTAATAAATATCTAAATTTGATCAATTATTTATTATTTATATATAATATATAAAATATTTAAATATTTTATATATGATAATTAAATTATATAAATTATAAATAATATATTTATATAAATAAAATATTTATTAATTATCTAAAATAATTAATAGGTCAAATTCAAATATTGCCTAATTTGGTTCAAATTTAGGCCGTTTACGAAGAAAGTCCTTGAAGCAATTCATTCTCATAGTCATAGCATGTAAATAGGATGTAAGACTAATTTTGGGAAGAAATGCAAATACAGAATATGTACGGTGTCAAATTCAAAATCTTGGATTGCACTCTTCCCAAACTGAGCCAATGTCATGACCGAGGTTTAAAATATCGCAACGTATGAGTGAAGCATAAGATAAGCATTTGTTTTTTAACCCACTGAAACGCCCAAATATTAGGATTCAGAAAGAAAGCATTTTTAAACAATTATTAATACCCTTCCTACACATGGCCTGTTCTAAATCTTGAAACATGAAACAATTTGCAACCATAAGCATTGCCCCTTTGCATTGCACAATATGCAATTTTTGTGTATGCACATGTCAATACTTTGAACCAACCGCYGTTGATCTGGATGGTCGGACCGTTCAGCCCAGAAATCGTTCAGACAGCCGGTTCCATTTTACCCCAACCCCGAAATCTGGTTAAAAACCATTAAAAAAGTTAACAAATTATTGACCCAAATGGTCAAATCGTCAATCCATTCGACGACTTTTAACCATTTTTTATTATTATTTTTTAATTTTGCTGTCAGAACGGGCCGTTCATTCGAACCAGAGACCCAAAAACTAGTGGCTAAAACAGTTCTGGATCAGTTTTTAAAACGTTGCTTTGAACCATGGTCTAGCATTGCAAATTCCACTACTTTTTCCAAGGTTTTTTAAAACCAAACCAGGGAACTGTTCCCATTGGTTTGTTCTGACAAAAAAATAAAAATAAAAGATAAAAAACAACAAAAAACCATTGTCTGAGGTGATGGTTCAACCGCCTAAATCAGCGGTTCATTGACCAAATTAACCATTTGTTACCAAAAAACGGTTTTGGGGCGAAACAGAACCGGCTAGGTAACCGGTTCCCAGTTTTCCAGTCCAGTCATCCGGCCTGGTCCAGTTTTGAAAACCATGACTTTTCTCTCTACATCCATCTTAGTGATGAAATGTAAAATGCTAAACAATTCTTCTCTACTTGGGGGTACGTTTGGTATCATAGCGTTTCTTTGCTGCTGAGACAATTCAACTAGCCACATCAGCATTTTCTATGGAAACAAAGTGAACCATATTTGCTTTGGGGGGGTGATATTTGAATCAACATTTTGATGTTTCTTTGAAGAGGGGCATTGCACCAACACGCCTCTTATGCAGCACATTGAGAAACGAAAAAGTAAAAATACTTTTCTGACATGTCAAATTTCAATTGCAGCAAATATTAAACTCCAAAAACCCTTCAATGGGGATTTATTTAACACTTTACTGCCTGACCTATGAAAAGTTTCAAATATTCCTCAAACTTTCACATGTTAAGCAGTGTTAATGACAAGAGCAAAATGACCATATTACCTTTAATGGGAATCGGAATCGGTATGGGCATTGGACAATACCGAGTCCTGTCTGAACCAAATAAACTATATGAATAGATCACTCCTATTCTGATTCCGACTGTGCAAACCAGCTTTAGAATGGCATGTAGTATACTCATACAGACGTGAATATCTAGAAAAAAGACTTATTTGAGTTTTGTATGGGCATACATGCCATTCTAAAGCTGTCAAAGTCATACATATGGTCTGCTTGGTTTGCGGTCAGAATCGGAATGAGAATGATCTATTTCAATAGTTTATTTGATTCAGACAGGAATCGGAATGGGAATTAAAATAAGCTGAAATGGTATTTTACTCCCAGAAAAAGTCATTCCTACAAATGAAGGAAATGCCATTCCACCAAGAATGGGAATGGGGTTTTTACTCACAGAAATGGTCATTCCTTCAAATGGAGGCAATGCCATTCCACCAAGAATGGAAATGAGGTTCCAATTCCACCCAACTAAACAGTTCAAATTGAAATGGTTCGAATCCAGATTTTCACACCCCTATTCTTGTAAACCAAACAAACCCTTAGTAAGTGAAAAATCTCATACAGATGTAGGAAAAACCCTTTTAAAAGGGTAATTTGGGTATTTTGAATAACTTAAAAAGATCACATGATCCGCACATGACCGTTTTCCTGACAAAAGGCCTACAGAGGAGGTTATTTGATGCACATGTAAACGTTTGAGAGGGGTATATGAAACTTTTCATAGTTTAGGTAGTAAAGTGGCATACCCCTTAAGTGCCTAGTACCAAACATGGTGAAACGGTGTCATCTTCCTGATTCATAGTAAAATGCATTGATAGATGAACATCATGATATCAAAACACCATCTGGACTCTGGAGCTCATTCATATCAACAACACGCCAGAAACCTCATCAATCAAATGATTTTGGATTTTCTATAAAGCTGAGCACAAAAGTAGGTACAGGATATTGGAGTCATTTCAGAAAAAGTGGCTTGTCTAGTGCCTCAACTTATTATAATGATATCTCTTTACCTTTTCCTGTATGTATATATGCATACATAGAATTCTAAGGAATCTGGGGTAGCACAACTCTTGTGGACATTTTCATCAATGCATATGTGGAAAGGACAAAATACCTGGGACACTTTGAACAATAAGAATGCTTGGTATTCTGTCCTCCTTAACTGTATGCCCTGATAACTTGGATAGCAGTATGGCACCGCTTGAATTTCCATAGAACTCCCCATATATATAGTAGCTAAACCCTTAATATACTTTTTGAAAGTTTATACACTAAATCATTATTATCCACTATGTGAAGCAAAAGGATTGGAATTTCATAATCTGAAAAGGTAAAAAGAGGAAAATGTCATAATGCTAGAATTCAAAAAAGAAAATTGTTATTTTAACAATTTGTACTTTTTTTTTTTTGCTAAATGTATTGGAGTCCGATTCCCATGTCCAAATGTTCATGCAACATTGACTATACGGATAAACAAAGATAGTATATCATATGCTATTTACTTAAAGGGTAAAGACATTGTGTAGAGTCAAGACTAACAGTATTGAATTGGGTGGGAAAATTTGTTCTTGAGAAATCAGGATATATCTAATTGTAGGGTGCTGCCTTTTTGTGTAAGTTAATTAGATATATTACTTGTTTTTCTTTTTTTGATAAATTAGATATATTACTCTGTTAAACCACAGTAACCATAAGAAGGATAGCATAGAAGAATCATGTATACACAAAATAGAATTGAATGGTCTTATAGGTAACAAGTCAAAGAAAAGGCTTGGAGAATACCTGGATGCTATAGCAGATATGAAGAGCAATAATATCAAAACCACATCAAGTCTAAACTAGTTTTGGCCTATGACTAACCTCCAAAAATTTGGCCCAAATTTGAGGGTCAATGAGATTGTTAGAAAGCCATATCACTTGGAGGTCCAAAATGCGAGGAATGATGAGATGTTCCCTGCATAAATCTTATGTATGCAATGAATTAGAGGTCACTGATTTCTGAGAGCCTTCTGTTTTCTCAGCGGATGTGAAATTAACTGGAATAGATGGATGGTCTCTCACTGTCAAACTCAGCACCTCAGGCCTTGCGTAGTGTCCAACCACATCAAAGTCAAATTTTGCCCGTGTTATTTCTCCAAGATCTACATAACATTTGAAAAACAAATTGAGATTTCATTGATCAGAGCAATGTAGAACAGCATGGTACTTCAGTAGAAACAATCAATGCATGCCAGCTAGAAGAAAGATGCTCTCTCCACCACCCAATGAAGAGCATACCCAACTACCCAAGATGCATGGTTTCATGGTTATAAGTTACAATTTTCCAATGAAAGGATCATCTTTATCAGATAATCATCTACTATACATATACCTTCTCTACCATTTCACAAAATGTATTCCTAATGCAAAATGTTAAGATAATCTAGCAAAGAAGGGTTCAGCACAAGGAGATCTAATAAAAATTCAGATGTGGAAGCCCTAAAAACAATGAATATACCCATTTCTTGTTTCCTGACTCAAGAACTGCCCTAAATAACATGTTAAGGCTATTCTCATACGACAGTCAGATATGTGAAAGGGCTTCTTCTCCAAAGAACTAAATGCATTCAAAGTGGAGAGTTGGAACTTTAAAGGATGAGCACATGGAAAATCTTCACAACCCAGTATGTCAAACAGTATGTTTAGGGAAAAATCTAATGTGGTCATTTATCAAAAAAACATCCTCTAATGTGGACTAGAGGCCTTTTTTTTAAACTGAACTGGTACCATTGGTTTTTGAAAAACTGTGAACTGAAACAGAACCAAAACCAATTGGTTAACTGGTCCATTGGTTCAGTTTTGGTTCGATTTGGTTTTTCGGTACTGCAACAAGATTCTAATTATTTCTACAAATCGAAAGGAGGGTTAACATAACCATACCTAGATCAGCAGAGATGAGGGCCTCTCCATCATAATTTGGTCCTGCCAGAACCGCCCCTGATGGGGAAATAATGACACTGCCTCCAGCACACACAATAGAATCTGGAGATGGTTCTTCATCTATACTTCCAAAAGCATATTCTGGTGGAGATGGGTAATCTTTTCTTCGGCAGAACTGGTTTGCAGATAGAACAAAGCATCCACCTTCAAGAGCAATGTGGGTCATGGATGCCTGCCATACATCCCTGGAATCAGCTGTAGGTGCACAATATATCTCGATGCCTAGAAAAATCAAGGACTTTGTAAGATTGATAAGGAGAAAATAGGTCTATGTTCTAGAATGGAATCAAAAAGGAAAAAAAATGAAATGGCCCATGAATACCGAAACACATGGAAAAGTTACAAGTCCCTTAATCTCAGAGCACATCAGGGTAGTTTGCGAATGCTTGACAATCATCTATGGATGAACATCACAACTAGCACAGAACAGGACTATCTATTTATGTCATGGCATCAAAATGCTCAATTGCATCTTCCCTGAATTCTACTAAACACAGTGCATATTTGTAGTACCTGTCAGATGGATCCCCAGTTGCATCCCAAATTGGCTAAAATCAAAATTCAAATGTTTTGGTTTTTTTTTTCTATCTTATTTTGGGATACTTTGCTCCATATGTTCTTAGTATTGAAAAGAAGATGCCATCAGGTAATTTGAATCATCCGTTCAGTTTAAATTTTGGACAAAGAGATCTTCTGTATGAAAGCTATCGATGGTATATTCTAATGGAACAAGCAAGTCGACTAGGAGACATGAACAAAACCCTGTACTCCAAAAACATAATAAAGTCAAAAGCCTGGGTCTGGTGCTGCATGCTGGGGATCAAATGGCTGATCATCCTGTGAATATGCATCCTAGACCCAATCCAGTCCCTATAAGAAAATAATCTAGCATCTTAAGGAGAAGAAGATAAGATGATCTCATAACAAGAACAAGTTGATGGAAAAACAGGTCTTGCCAAAAAAAAAGGGAGTTGTTCAAAAGTAAAAGAAATTTCAACCCTTCGGATTTTTACCTTTACCATACAATGCTGTCCTTAATAGGGGCATTCTATTTTCCCAACAAATAAGGGCACCGATCTTTCCAATTGGAGTCTCATACACTGGAATTGTGGATCCATCTCCAAAACCCCATATTATACGTTCCAAAGCTGTTGGCATGAGTTTCCGGTGTTTCCCGAGGTAAAGTCCCTGTGAATCAAAAAACAGGACTGTGCAGTAGAGTGTGTACCCATCTCTCTCTATCACCCCCATCACTAAATAAACTTTATATTTCCCAGCCATCGCTGCCAATCGCTCAACTTCAGGACCTGCGGAAGAAGTGTACATTCAAGACATGTCCATGAAAAATTCGTTAAATAATTCACGTTAGCATGGAATTTCATCAAATTTCTATACTTCATTCAAAGCATTTGTGATGTCCGATGAGTTAAACAACAAGTAATCAAGCACATCGATTGAAGGCTCCTGATGCTTCAGGAACTCATCTCTCCAATCCTGAGAAGAAGTGAAAGAAACATTACTAGGTACATCGATTGCAGCTGCATGATACTTCCGGAACTCCTCTCTGCCCTTGAATGTACGAGCACCAATGGTAACACCAAAGGTGGAGCCACGCGGATAACCGCCTATAAATGCTTCAGGAAACACAACTAATTGCGAACCCAAGCCAGCGGCCTCTACAATCAGCCTTTCTGCCTTGTCTGCTCACACAACAACAATAAGATATACATAAATTTCTTCATTCTTCTTTCCGACTCACGATTTTCTCGTACGAATCTGCAACAGTTGTATACTAACACCGTAATCCAAATTCATTTTGGAAAAAGAAAGAAAGCGGTGGAAGGAGTACCCAAGGTGGCGGGAGTGTCATAGAAGACGGTCGAGGCCTGAACGACGGTGGCTCGAACTGTTAGAGCAGAGGAATCCGAACCCATGTCGACTTCAGCGATGGTGGATGCATCGTTGACGGGAGAGGGAACTAAATCCATTGGCTTGTGCTATCCCTCGAGTTGCTTTTGTGGCTGATAAGAGGGGGATTTTTTTCTCTTCTTTGGCTTTTTTTTTTTTTTTTTTTGGGGGGGGGGGGTGTCGGTTGGCTGAGTTGAAGAGATGAGTGGAAGAAGCAAAACGACAAACACTTGTTGGTCCGAGCAACTACTAGTCTTCAAGTACTACTACTACTATTGGCCGTGTTTGTTCATGAGACAGTCTTTGATGAAATCGTTACGAGACTTTATTCGAGCTTGCTGAGGGGCGATGCTGAGGAAGGAGAGACGAACACCGGCGGCGAAGAGGGAGGCTGCAGCGGTGAAGCAGGCGATGGTCATTGCCAACTTCGTGGTCGTCGAAGGGAAGCACCAGACCATTGGTCACTCGATGATGCCGTCAAAAAAAATCACGGAGGGAGGATGACAGTGTCACAGTGACAGACCTTAATGGCCCACTTGGAAATTCGGATCCACTACAAACAACTGAAGGAGAAGTACTAAACAGTGAGCACGCGATGTCAACGGGTTGTATTTGGTACGGGTTTTGAACGACCCGACCCATGGAATATCGAATGCTCATTCAATCCAACCAGTCCCACGAATAGTACCCGAAAACTGGAGCTATTTTTACACATTTGAAAGCAATTAGTGAATGGATCCGATTTGAACGAATAGTCCCAAGCCAAAACGACGATCCTAAAATGTGAATTGGAATCTCCCGGTCCCCTGAATAATATACAAGTAGGGAAAATGCCCCTAAGGCTGTGGAAACGTAAATATATACACTATATATTTACCCTTTTTTTAGTTCATGAATGTAAATATGGTTCACATTTTAAATCGTTTTTACACTCATCTTGTTTGTTTAAAATTGGTACAAAAGGTGGGTCCATCATTAAATGCTCATGCTCTAATACCTTAACTTTGGTAAAAAAATTAATTATCAAAAAGAACACAAATTGTATCCAAAAAATAAGTATAGTAATACTTTCTTTTCAGAGTACAAAAGTGTGAGAAAATACATTTTTGATTTGGTAATCATTATTTTTTTACATATGAAACAAATGCTTGCAAACGCGAATCAGGGTACATAAATACCCCGATTCGACGTTTGTATTACAACAAACAAAGCTTAGTGTGTAGATAATACATGCCCTGAGGAGCACTCCGTGAGGAATAGATCTAGACACCTAAAATGTCATTGTAAATGGGCAAAATTATTCCAACACATTTTGTCAATTTTCCTCTAAGGTTATGTTTGGTTTGAAGGAAAAGATGGGAAAAGTAAGGGAAATGTAAAGAAACCTATATAAGGTTTGTAAAGGTTATCCTACATTTTCTTTCATTTCCCTACTTTTTCCTTCAAACCAAAGACAGTATAAATGCAAAATCTCACCTATGAGGTTGATTCTTCTCACAACAAAAAATTGTGCCCATGGTTCAATTCCAAGGCACTAGGTTTTTGGAACTAGAACCTACCGGGTCCGGATGTAGTAGGCACGTTAGGTAAGCACAATGAGTGAGCAGGTAATAGCTGTGTGACACATGTCGCAGTTAATGTATCTTTCATCCAAACATTTTTGCTCGGTTAGATAGAAATTATCCATTCTTTTATTATCTTTGTCAAAATAATTAAAAATAAAAGCAATGAAAAAGGAAAACCTAAACATGTCGAGAGTTGGGATTTATTTACGTTTTTCTTTTTCATTGTTTTTTTTAATTATTTTGACAAAGATAATAAAATAATGGATAATTTCTGTCTAACGGAACAAAAATGTTTGGTTGAAAGGCATTAACTGCAACATGTGTCACACAACTATTACGTGTCCACTCATTATGCTTACCTAACGTGCCTACCACATCTGGACCCGAACCTACACTCTCAAGATCGACTTTAGTATCTGCCCATGGAATCTATTTTTTCTTTACCCTCCCCCTCCCCCTCTCCCTCCCCCCCAAAAGAACAAAGAGTGAGGCATTTGGCACTAGTTATTTCTTCTTCTTCTTTCCAATGTTTCTTTGCAACTTAAATGAGGAATACACAAAAATACCAAGACCACTCACTCGTTGGGGAAGTTGTTGAAATACCAAGATGTTGATCTAAAAATGATGTTGGCGATGAATTCAAGTTCTCATGCTTTTCTTCGGCATTTCATAGATGATAAAAAGGAAAAAACAAAATTATGAGGGGCTATATCCAATGCAAAAACAAATATGAACTAAGGCCGTATTTGTTGCCAATACATCGTTTTGTACTCATTTTTGTAATGAGTACAAAAATTGATTCCAAGACTGAAATCTACATTTTTTTTATATTAACCAATTATGAGTGCAAAGTTCGCATCCAAAAATTGATACAAACTTTGTATCAATTGTGAGTGCAAACATGTCTTGAAAATTGTGATAACTAGGGCTGTTCATGAGGAGGGCTAAACCGACCTAACCGGTTTGACTTGAACTGATATGGTTGGTTTTTAAAGTATATCATTCAATTTCAGTTTATAAACATCCATAACCCGATTGGTCGGTTCAGTTTTGGTTTATGTATTTATAAACCAAAAACAACCCGAACTGAACCGACTATAAGTTAAAAAAGGCAAAATATAATTGTTCAATTTTCAATGTTCAAAATTCCCAATTTTTCAATTTGTCCTACTTTCTAGTTACGAAAAAATGTTAGAATTTATATAAAAGTTGCACTTTTCAAATTTCCCTTCCTAATTTTGAGAAAAGTATTCATTCAAAAGCTATCGTTCACTCTTTTTGAGGATTGAGCATTAATAAGATGATGGAAAAGACCAAGAAACTCATAAGAGTCTAAGAAATAAAACAGTACAGTCTGAAATTTAAAGCTATTCAAATCATATTTGTGAATATTGCTTTCCATTCTTTTATCTCACTCTCAATCTTTCACTTTATCATCTCTGAATTTCTTCCTTAAAATTCATAGTTGCAGAGAAGTTAGTATTTTTAAGATGCAAAGATTTCAGTTACTAGGAACAACATTAAACACCTGTTAAATGAGCATATACCAGGTGAATGGTCATCTATTAGGAGATATTAGGGTTTTGCAAGTTCATGTGAATTATTTGGTGTATTTGTTTGAGAAATATTATCATGCAAGCATTGGTTGTATAATAAGTATTTTACCCATTTTTCACTGAAATCCAGTTGTTGCATAATAAAATCAACTATTTTGTGTCTACAAGAAGATCTCCCATGAAACTAGGAGAAACCCCAGAAAATAAATTTGGTGATTCGACTGGTTTCAAGCATTGGTTGGACATCATCTTTTATGAATATATGCATTATTCAACCGGGAGAACAATGCCAAATGGTCACGATTCCAGTTTCCTTTGAATGATGATGGTTCAGTGATCTACCTTTATTTGATTTATAAGTTTCTTTTACAAGCTTTAAAGGTCCAGTTCCAAGATGGTAACAATCTACGACTTGTATTAACATTTATTCAGATAATAAGTTGGTATTATACTCATTCAGTTGGTTTTGATTGGCTAAAACTTCAATCTGAGCAGTTCAGTTTGATTGAAAAAATTATATGCAAATCGAACTAAACCGACCCATGTACAGTCCTAGTGATAACTATCATTATCGTCACACAAATGAATGCTTACCGAATGCTTGCAAAACTGAACCAGAGTACATTTATGTATCACACCGACATTTATACTGCAAACAAACGCAACCCAAGTAGCATATATTAGTGCCAAATTGGTAGAATTAAACATACCACAAACAAATTTTACCATTTATGGTTGTAAGTAGGCAACCTGAGATAAAGAAAAAGAAAAAGGCTTGTATTTGTGAATCTTCAGGGTGGTCGGATCTTTAGGCTTAGTTTGGAAAGAATACAAATGCAAATGCATACAAAATATTATAAGATTTTGTACTCTACATATTTGCATTTGAACTTCTAAAACGTCTCCCGCCCTCCCACCAAGTCTAGTCTCGGAGAAAGAATCAGAATGACATATCTCTCTCCCTCCTCATGCTTCGCTGTTGCTGTCTCACTTTCCTCTCTGTTGGAACGTCCAGATTTTGGACTTAGATCGCTTTTGGAATGATCAACCTCTTTCTCGGTTTTTGGGTGATCGTCTTTTCATTCACCGCCAATACTTTTTTTGGGTTACGATTTTTCAATCGCAGACATATAAGTACTATTTTCTTCACTCTCTTTTTCTCATTTTTGACTCTTAATCCTGACTGTATTTTCATTTTCTCACCATTTTTCTATGACATATTGCCAGCGACTTCATTGACATTATTCATGTATGCAGGTTAAGAAGATGAATTATCCGGTCTATCTCTGGAAACAAACACACACCACTCACGATGATCTTGCTTTGTTTCTTCTCCCATCGTCCCTCACTTCGCAATGTGATATTTGAGACGGTGTGGATTCAATTAAGTTATTGTTGCTCTGCTTCACGATCTTGCTTTGTATCGTCCCTCACTTCTCATCGTCTTTGTACATTGCTCTGTATCTTCCCATCGTCCCTTACTTACCAAGGTGATATTTGAGACATTGTATCGTGGGTTCAACAAAGTTGATGTTTCTGCGGACTGTGGGTGAGTATTTGTGTTTAGTACTTTATACCATTGGTTTTTCGATTCCTAATACGATTTATACCGTTGCTGTTAAGCTTTGAGCGTGGTGGTGTACCCTATGGTTTAATTAGCATTTCTGTTAGCATTGTTATCATTATTGTGCTTCAGTGCTATTTTAATATCGTTGTTGTGCTTTTTGGGTATCAGTCTATAAGTTTCTTATAATTTATTCCTTCCGTTCTACCCTTCTTTTGTTTAATTTGTTCCTTGCTTTACCCTTCAGTTTSTTAAATTAATTAGTTAATTCCAGTAAGGAAGAATTATGAAAAAATTTTACTTTAATTAATTGTTCCTTTTGAATCTTTATTTTCTTGAATTAATGCACATAAAAAATCATTGGTAGGGTAGGGGCATACACATGAACTTATCCTTTTTTTTGTTCTCCATTTTTTTTTATGCGGCAATGTTTAGCATGGTTTTCAAAATCGGACTGGACTGGACGGTTGGACCGAAAAACCAGAAACCGGTTAGGTATTGGTTTCGTTTTCCTCCGAAACCGTTGATTTTAGTCAGCAAACTGCTGAACCAGCCGATTAATCATTCGAACGGTTTTGACCGTTTTTCAATTTTTTATTTTTTTTTCAGAACGGACTGACTATTTGGGTCGAATGATCGGACCATTCAAACTAGTAACTGGACCCCTGACCGGTTCAGTCACCGATTCATTTTTAAAAACCATGATGTTTAGTAAGTACATCATATTATACTTTAACAGTACTATAGGTTCTCTCTCTTAGGCTCTGCAAAAACCAACAGCAGATGACTTGGAGATTAGAGAGTTTTGTATGAAGCTGGTTGCATATTTAATCAAATTTCATAGTTGCATCAAGTTGAGATAAAATGGTCAATGATGTGATGCAATGTCTTGAAGTTAATGTAATATGTTATATTGCACCGCTAAGTATTTGACAGGACATTCAAACCAAAGAAATTTCATGAATTACAGGTTCAGATTGTGGAAGTATGGGGCATATGGTTTTGTGGTTTCTTCTAATTTAAGGAATTTCATTATGGCTGCAGGTGAAACTTTTGAAGTTAAACAAGGCATTTTGCAAGTTAGTTCTTCCTAGCTATCTTTAGAGCTCTTCTTTTTGCTTTTGAGCAGAACTGGAAGATGTTGGAGATTGGATCAGAGTCTCTATTACAACCAGTGCAATTGTTGGGAAATTCAATAGTATTCCTTGGAAATGTCTTTAATTATGTTTTGATGATATTTATCATTTTGCTTTATAACAATCAACAAAGAGAGCTACAAATACCTTCCCTATGCCGAAATAAAATGAATTGTATTTTCATTTTCATTTGTTTAAATTTCATCTCTTAATTATTGTTTTAAATTTTAAATCATACATGCCTGTGCGTAGGAATTAACAGATTTAACAAGCTTTATTAATAGTAATTAATATTAACAAAATTCGATTATTTAACACCGATATTAATAGTAAAATTTTTATTTTATTTTAAAAAATACTATTGTATGAAACATTTTGGGGGATTCGGGTCCCCACAGGGAACCCATCCCCGTCGAGGATTGAGGATGGGTTAGTTTTAGAATCGGGGTCGGGGACAGGGAATATGATCCCCACCTCGTTGCCATTCCTACACACCTTATGGTTTTACATATTTACTTAAATCTACCTTATAGTTTTCATTTTACTAAAACATCCCATATATTTTACAATTTATTTACTTAATTAACCTTTCATTAAGGAGTGTTTGTTTTGCCATTAGGCCCATGATTTTTTATTCTAAAAATACCCTTAACACTTTTTTTGTATAAAAAACAAAATTGACCAAATATAGCCAATAGAGTGGTTGCTTGTGTCTTATTAAGGGCAAAAAATGTATTTTTATTTTTATTAAATTTATTTAAATGAACATTAGGGTCAACACTGTCATTTTCCACTATCATCTAATGGAAGATTGATTAAATCCATTGCAAATTATAAGTGGTGTTTTAGTAAAATGCTAACTATAGGGTAGATTTTAGTAAATCCATGAAACTATTAGGAGCATTTTATTATATAACCCTTTTTATTATTTAGCTTTCTCTTAATAAATCCTGTGCATCGCACGGGTCCCCACTAGTTTCTTTGTATTTGACAATCTAGTTATCCAAGTCTTGAAGAGCTGTGAAACGTTTGTCGAACTAGTTTCAACCAGTCATAGATGATGAAATCAATTAGAGCTTAGGAGTGACATCAATGTTTGCCTAAACAAAGGAGAAAATGATTGAGGAAAAGACGAAATGATAGAGAGGAAAGAAGAAAACGATCTAAGAAAATGATGAAGGCATGAAAAGCAGAAGAAAAAATGTGTAAAAAAATGAAAAGAATAGCATTACTCGTGCGATCGATCAGTTGGTGGTGCATTGTTGAAGAAGGAAGAGCAAAGCTATTGGAGAACAAGAGAAGGAGGTTCAGAAAATGATTGGTTAGGGATTTTTTTGTGCTAGGTGTTTTAAACCTAGGTTTCTAAAATCGAAATAGACAACAAACTGGTCAGGGTCCGGTTCCCGGGTTGAACAGTACAACTGTTTGAATCGAACAGACAACCCATTCTGACAAAAAAATGGCCAAACCGTTGAATGGTTCGAACGGTTCAATAGCTCGGGTCAGCGGTTTGCTGACCAAATCAATGGTTTTTGGAGAAATAACGGTTCTGGGTAAAACAAAACCGGTCACCTGACTGGTTCCTGGTTTTTTTTATCCGACCATTTGGTCCGATCCGATTTTGAAAACCGTGGTTTAAACATAAAATGATGTGAATGCCCTTTTCGCACGTGAAACATTTGCACACGTTTTTGTTTTTTTAAGAGCACTTTGTTGTGAGAATTGAAGGCATGAAAAAATCTCATCATTATATATATATATATATATATTATCTTCTAAAACAAAGCGGTCAAGAAATTTTCTCCTGTTTTTTAATATCTATCTAAAGAAACTTTCAATTAAAAATTCTAAGAATTATTTAAATATTCTAACAAAATTATATAATAACTTTAAAAACACAAAAAAATAATTTTATATTTTTATGAAATCTATCACGAAATTATGTACTAACAATTTAAACTATGCTTTTTCCAAATTATCAATTTAAATGCTTTTCAAATATTTAATAATATGTGATAGCTTTAAATAAATAAAATTCAAATAACAAAAAAATTTAAATATTTTATAAATTATTTAAATATTTAAATAAATAAATATTTATCATAACTATATTTTAAATAGTTAAAATAACGAAATTATCTAATAAATAATTTTATATTTTTACAAAATATATCACGAAATTATGTACTAACAATTTAAATTATGTTTTTCTAGATCATCAATTTAAATGTTTTTCAAACATTTAATAATATATAATAGCTTTAAATAAATAAAATTCAAATAACAAAAAAATTTAAATATTTTATAGATTATTTAAATATTTAAATAACTAGATATTTATCTTAACTATATTTTAAATAGTTAAAATAACGAAATTATGTAACAAATTTAAAAAATTTCTTTAAAGTAGAAAAATAACTATAACATAATATTGAAATTAATAATAATTTAATATATTACAAAATTAATAACGAAATTATGTAATAATAGTATAAATTATGATTTTATGGATAATTAAATTCCATAAATAACTAATATTTTAAAATTTAAATATTTTACATATTATTTAAGTATTTAAATAATTGGGTATTTTAAGTAACTTAATATTTAACATAACTAGATTTTAAATAGTTTAAATAAAGAAATTATGTAATAAATTTAAAAAATTTTGGAAAAGTAGAAAATTAATTATAACATAATATTGAAATTAATAATAATTTAATATTTTTACATAATATTGTAAATAGCTATTTCACTTATATCAAGTAATAATCCAAGAAAATAACTTTCAAAAAACTTAATATTTATTAATAATAATTTTAAACTCTTAATCTGTATTTATTATATAATTATATATTCTATAATTAATATTTATTGTATTTCAGTAATTATTTATTGTTTTTGTCATAAATATATTTTCAATGATTATGTATAAATTTATTTCATTTTGTTATTTAATAGAAAACTTTCAATAATCATTAGAGATTAAACTACTATTAGTGAAATTTTTAAATTTAATTTATTGTATTTTTTGTCTTTTTAACTATAACTTATTGATTAATATTTATTAGAGATTAAACTATTTATTGACTAAGTTCATATATTTTTAGTACTTATTGTATTTTTTCCATTATCAATATATTTTCAATAATTGTGTATTTTTGCTATAAATTTTGAATAATTATTGGATATTAAACTATTGTTATTTATCAGAGATGACATATTAATTTAGCTGAAATTATGAATGTTCATGAGTTGTTTCGGTTCGGATGTAARCTATTTGACCAACCAAATTGACTTAATCAGGTTGGGGAGTTGGTCAACTGAAACCAATAAACCTTTTGTAAAAACTGAMTCACTCAAGTTGTATCGGTTTGGGTCATTTTTTTGTTTGGTCAATCGTTCAAAAGATTTAAACTTTAAAATTAAATTTAATTTTAAAATTTTCTTGTGTGTCTCAAGTATTTACCTCTTCTTTTCTTATGGAATTTCGTTAGCTTATTCGAATCTTTATTTCTTCTTCACCCGTTTTTTGATATAGTATTCACTCAAACCAGCGAACACAGTAGGGGAGATATTCAGCGTCTTTTCACACCCAAGACGGTCCATTGATGGCAAAAAATCCCTAGAATATGGTTTCCCTAAATTAAAATGTCCAAATGAGCATAAAACAGGGAGACTGACCGGTAAATCTCTGCCCATTTTATGCATGGTTTTGCACGTCGTCGGCTTGTTTTCATGTCGGAATAACGCTGGCAGACATTATTCATGCCGGAAAACATTAATGGTTTTTCACTCGGTTTTGGATTTTGGATGAGCGGTAAAACACTCCCCTATTTCGGTTTTTGATGCTCCCATATTCTGTGAATGTCCAACCAAGCTCCGAGTCTCTGAAACTCCACTCTCTGCTGCGACTCATTGAGTGCTCTAATTTGATACTCGGTTAGTTTGGTAGGGGAAGAAAAGCTTTCACATAACTGTTCTGGGTGCTCTGCCCCTGTTTTGGGAATGTCCAGCCAAGCTTATTCGGGTCTTTGGCCGGCTCTTGGAACCTCTGTCCCATCCGGGTGGCATTCCCACACACGGCCTGGTCATTAGGACCGGTGAACTCCTAGAAAAAGCTTATAGTTCTCTGCCCGCATGAAGCAACCATCCAAGAAGATGCGATCCCCGTTGTAGGGGAAACACCGGGGAAGGATGGTACGGGCCTCAGCGTAGCACAATACACAGTCCAGCAAGGAAAGGTCCCATAGCATTTGGCAAGGCCGAAGTTAGCGTCAGGTCCTGAGCCCACGGCCGAGGTTCCGAAGCCAATAGTGCGCATTTGGTCCTGATCTCCATTTTCTTGAGAAAGAAGATGATGAACAGTGCATGTGGGTTCTGTTTCATTTTCTTGAGAAAGAAGTGTTTAAGGGCAATTTTGACATTTTTAAAAATGTTGAATTGCACATGAGGTCATGTGATATAGATAACTGACGTCCATTAATGGTAGGTATTAGATTGTCCCAAAATGAAAGTTCAGATCATTTTAAAGTTTGGGTACTGGCACTCATTCCCTAATAATAATAATAATAATAATGATGATGATGATTTTAAAACTTATCATTATAATTTAAATTTTTTTAAATATTACCTTTTATATTACTTATTATACACGTCCAAATATTAAGTTTAAGAAAACTGGTTATATCACTTAAGTGATTCAATGGTCAAGTGAGGCCATGGTTTTTGTTACCATGAGTGTTTTGTGATTTATTTCATGGCAAGTTAAGTTCCAAAGCAATTTATTCAGGTTGTTTGGGTAGGATAAACCCATAAACCCTAAAATCGGCTTGAGTGGGGGTCAATTCCAAGAATTTGGAATCAGACTCTACCCTCAAACAGATTGGGTAGGGTTGGTTCAAGGTCACTTTGAGATTGATTCCATTTGATTCTAGTAGAAACTACTCATTTGCTCAACCCTATTACATAATGGTAAATAATGACAAGGACATAGAGGTGACCAATTATAACCTAACTCAAAAGATTTGCCGATAAACCAAGTGCTCAGCCCTAGCTATTCTCGTATTGTATCTTTCCAGCATAATAAATTTATCCATAAAGTCCGCACTTTATATGAATAAATAAGGAGGAAGGTGATGCAAAATTTGCACCAGTTTCAGAGATATTTTCATTTGCTTTGCCAATGAATGCAGATGAGACAAAAAAGTGCAAACTTTTGCATCAGGCACGAGTGCAACTGTGCAAATCAAATGGATTCAAATCTGAACAGGGTGCAAATTTCTATCCGGTTCAGATTTGCATGACAAACAAACAGAACCTTGAGAAATAGAATAATAATTATCGAATATCACCTTTATTAGTGTATTAATTAATTGATTCTCACAAATTTGTCACAGTTTTACCTCAAAATAAATCACATTAAGGTTATAATTATTATGACATTTTATCTTTTTTCCTGGCAATTATATATTCAAATAATTTTTTAGTTTTTCCTGGCAATCATGGTGTTCAAATACTATGAAAACAAAATGAAATGATTTAAATATCATGCAGCTTCCAGATGCCCCTTAAAGAAATTGTCATTTTCTTGTCATGCTTCTACTTTCTAGTAGCAAAAGGCATGCCCTTTTGTGTGTTAGAGATGGTTCCAAGGGTGGGTGAGAAAACTGAGAACAATCTCCAATTCCTTCACTTTTCTAGTCCCAAAATTGGGCACTGGAAACATGTGAGCAACCAACAAAATATTGAAAATAGAGAAGATAAGGAATATATAGGAAAGCTGTTGGTTAGTTATAGTTGAATCACCTTATTATAGACTTAAATATACCACTCCTATAGAGTAGATTTTGAGTCTCTACCTTTGATTTCTTTGTTTCTGCCATGGAAATTGGGAGAGAAGAAGAAGGTGAAGCCATGGCGTTGTCTCCCCCAACTGTGGGAATCATGCAGATAACTGGGAGCAGTGGCTTTAGTCATAACATGGAGTTCATGTCCCCATCACATTCAACAAACATTAACTCAGAGATAGAGATACATGTTGAGTATTTGAGCACCACCAAGGATCGCCCACTTCCAATATATCTCAAGGTATTATTCCATTTTTATATTCCAATTGCCTTGTTTTTCTTTTGGGTGGCTGATTAAGGCTCTGTTTGGATAAGGTTTTACTTTTGAGCTTTGGGCTGTAGAAAATAAAATTTTGGTAAGGATTACTTTTAAAAGCATTATAATGTAAAGCCAATATACTTCTATGCCCCAAACCACAAAGCTTGTTGGGGCTCTGAAAGCACAAATCCTAAAGCTTATGCAAATGCAACCTTAAGTCTGCAATTAACACAAAGTGCACCATGGAAAAAAAAATGACACTTCAACCCATTTAACCACAAACTTCACTTCACCCTATCAAAGATGATCCTATAAAACCTTCTCTTTTCCTGTTAATTCATTCTTACATGGCATCAAGGGCTGCATTTTGTGCCTAGCATGCAACGAAACCAATATGTGTTTAAACACTGTTTCAAGCATTATTTAGTTCATGTGTGGAAGCATGCAACTACCCTTACCAAAAGATAAATAAACATGGGAATAACTGAGATTAGACCACAGTTCCCAGAAGCAAGCTTCAAGTGTGTGTGTGTACAAATACAATATAAATTTTATAGTACATAAATATATTGTCACAGTACCAGTACTGCAAAAGAACCATAGGCTGTAAATGTTGCAAATGGAGAATGGAAATACTGCATTTTGTCTATGCAAGATTGACAGGTTCCGTCTACAGTAGTCATGTATTGCAACATGTAAAGCCCAAGTGTATAAGATACAGCCCTATGGTATTTTGGCCATACTGGTTTCAGGAAACATGTTTCTACATAGAATTGCTCTTATTTAAAATATGGTTTATATGAAGATATGTTTGTCTAATAAGGAATTTTCTTTTCCTTTTTTATTATTATGCAGTTTGAAGATGTGGAATATAAGGTAAAAGACAGGCACACTTCCTCCAGAAACCCTGTGAAGGCACACTTGAAGGTGTGGAATATAAGGTAAAAAACAGGCACACTTCCTCCAGAAACCCAGTGAAGGCTATGATGTCTCAGTTGAACTTGGATCAAGAGAACTACAAGCACATTTTGAAGGGTGTAACAGGAAGCATAGGCCCTGGAGAAGTCCTTGCTTTGATGGGACCTTCAGGTAGCGGAAAGACAACATTACTCCAGATAATAGGAGGAAGATTGCATGAAAATGTTAAAGGGAGCATCACTTACAATGACATTCCATATAACCCGGCTCTTAAGAGGAGGTTAGCCAAATTAGAAATCTTGTCGCAGCTCAGGTCAATGATTTAATCTATTTTTCATGTGTATTAGTTTAATTCCAACCTTTGGGGTCTGTCCCAAATGAACTGATCCAGCTCAACTCTATCAGTTTAACTTAATCAATCACTGTACTATATATATATTCACCATAATCTTTTATATGAAGACTGTTTTTTTATATAATACTGGAGAACACTTGAATTTACAGGATTGGATTTGTAACCCAAGATGATGTTCTCTTCCCTCAATTAACAGTGGAAGAAACCTTGGTTTTTGCTGCATTTCTCAGACTTCCTAGCAACATGAGCCAACAACAGAAGTTTGCAAGAGTAGATATGATTGTGAAGGAACTAGGCCTTGAGAGGTTTGTATGAGGTTTCTAATGCAATTAGATCTAAATTTCTCCATTGAAAATTTGTGATGAACACTCATGTTATAAGGTCTAAGATTAATTAGATGAAAATGAGGCTTGAATGTGTATGAWGTGATTTACATGATTACAAGTTATAATGAGTAACTGTGATTGCCCTCTCTTTTTCATCATAKATGTCGCCATACWAGRATAGGAGGAGCATTTGTGAAAGGAATATCTGGAGGCGAAAGGAAAAGGACTAGTATTGGTTATGAAATTCTTGTGGATCCCTCATTGTTGTTGCTTGATGAACCCACTTCAGGCCTTGATTCCACCTCTGCAAATAAGCTTCTTCATATTCTTCAAGGAATTGCTAAGGTAACATTTTCTCTTTCATACTTCCTAGCACTGAAGCTTGCTAGAGAGGAGGATGACTATTCTAATGGTTGCACTCAATGGGTCCATAGGCAGGAAGGACAATTATCATTACAATTCATCAACCTTCAAGTAGAATGTTCCACATGTTCAACAAGATTTTGCTCATATCAGAGGGATGTCCTGTGTATTATGGGAACGCTAGAGAATCCATGGAGTACTTCTCATCATTGAGGTTTGYACCTCAGATAGCCATGAACCCTGCAGAGTTCTTGTTAGACTTGGCAACTGGGCAAGTTAATGACATAAGTGTCCCAGAAGACTTGGTGATGCTTCAAGGAACTCCTGAATTTGAGAGAGACGTGGTTAAAGTAAGTTCAGTTTCTATAATATTTGGTTTTTCATTTCCATTTTATGAGTTACAACAGCAGTGACTAAAGGACATTAATGTTGCTTATCTTGTGATGAAATATCAATCTATCAGTATGTACAATTGAAGTACAAAGTCTGGGTGGAACCTAAAGAAAAAGCAGAGAACCATGGCATGGTGAAGATACCACAACACCTTCAGTTAGCTGTTCAAGTTAAGAAGGATTGGACCATGAGTTGGTGGGAGCAGTTCATGATATTATCAAGGAGAACATTTAGAGAGAGATACAGAGGTTACTTTGACAAGCTAAGGTTTGTGCAGTCCCTTGGAGTTGCAGTCTTATTAGGCCTTCTGTGGTGGAAATCCAAAACTGGAACTGAAGCACAACTAAGAGATCAGGTATTGTTGTTCCAGGACTTCTTAGTCATCTGGTTTTGATGCTTTGGGGCAAGCCTACTGGCTGAAATTTGGACTTGTTTCTAACCACTACCATTTTAGTTTAACTGTACTTATCTGAGAAGTTTATGCCTTCATCTCAGGTTGGTCTGATGTTCTACATCTGCATTTTCTGGACATCATCGTCAATATTTGGAGCAGTGTATGTCTTCCCATTTGAGAAGATATACTTGGTAAAAGAAAGGAAAGCAGACATGTATAGACTAAGTGTGTACTATGCATGTAGCACGCTGTGTGACATGGTGGTTCATATTTTGTATCCTACATTCTTCATGCTCATTTTATATTTCATGGCTGACTTCAAGAGAACAGTCCCTTGCTTCTTCATGACAATATTCTCTCAGTACTATTGATTGTAGTATAACAAGCCAAGTAAGTAGAGAACCTACAAATAATTTAACTGGRTCATCATCTGTCAAGTCAACAACTAATCTGATCTAATTCTGTACTTAGGGAGCAGGGGAACTCGTTGCTGATGCTGTTTTAAGCATCAAAAGAGCTGGGATGATTGCCTCTTTGGTCCTAATGTTGTTTCTCCTCACTGGAGGTTACTATGTCCAGGTATTCAATCATACTTGTTTAAATATACCATTCTGATTCTTATTAGGTCAGTTAAAAAATTCCATTATTACTGTTGTTTTCCATTTATTTCATCCATGCCCTTACAAAAACTTTGGACCTAACAATGAAAATTCATTTCTATCTTGGCCTACTGAAACCCTAAAGGTTAAAAAAAATCATCCCCCATTCCTTAAATGCCTAAGGGCCAATTCCTTCCATGCTTTCTATTTTATTTGTTATTCTTTTTTGCAGCACATACCAGCATTTATGCAGTGGTTGAAGTATATATCCTTCATGTACTATGGATTTCGTCTTCTATTAAAAGTGCAATACTCTGGAGACCAATTATATGAATGTGGAAACAAAGGTGGATGCCGAAGCTTACAGAGTTCACCCACATTTGATACAGTAAACTTGAATGGTGGCTTGAAAGAAGTCTGGGTTCTACTAGCAATGGCACTGGCTTATCGTTTATGTGCTTATGTTTGCCTTCGCAGAAGAATAAACATGTGTTATCTTTGATAGATTATTACATGAAACAGACTGATGTTTGAACTATTTGTGTGCTTATTTGTATCAGCAACAGTAAATGAAAATTTCCTTAACAGAGAAATATAGAAAAACAATGTTCCAAATAAGGGAACAAATACAACAGCACCAGGCCCCCAAAACCAGAATTCCCTTGTTATCTTTCTTATTGTTTAACTGTTCAGATTTATTAAGAAATGTATAAAGAATAGGTTTGATTACAAAGGAAAATTTGCCTAGAACCTGTAAAGATACAGACCAGCACTGATGGCTAACCCAAAGTTCCAATTTTTACATTCCTGCAACTCCAACCCTTCTGCTCACTTCCTGCCTAGCTAATGCATGTCATGCTATTCATTGTTCTCAAAGTCCATGCGAAAAATACTCTTAATTCCCTAGCTAAACTTTCTACTTCCCACAATATATGTCTAACTGCCATGTCCCAATGTTGTCGTTTTTGAGCCAGCCAATTATCCCTTGCTAACCCTTCTGCACTGCTATTGGCCGCTTTTGGAGTCTATCAGAAGGAGCAGTTCAGGTTTACACTCAAGGGGATAAGGTGCAAAAAAGGTCAGTTCTGTAAGGAGTTTCAGAAAAGACTACTATTTGTTTGCTTACAGGCTACCATATCTAGTATCTAGACTTGGCTTACTCATTGAAATGTCCAATGAAAGAAGCATGAGCTTAAAATGACACATCTTCTATGTGCTCCACAAATACGGTAAATCTTCCATCTCATAAGGTCTTTGTTTTCCTGTCATGCACTTCTTTATTGGAAGGTGGAACTTCCATTTGGGTTAAGGTGTCAGAAAACTATAGTTGAGAAGACCTTAAATTAATCAGCTTTTGTTTGAGGAAGACTTTAAGAGTTTTCCATGATGCACTTAGATATTTGTCTCCTAACCTAAACTGCACGTAATCACGTAAGACTAAAACCTATAACCATAAACTAATTACATATTCAAATGTTGCAAAAATCTAAAGCCCATCTATACATTACCAGATCATATATTCTTTAGAAGCCAAACTAAATACAAGTCCTTTATCATAATTCCATTGGATCCATGTTGTCAATGGGTCAAAGAAGACCGGAATCATCCTCTTTCAAGGACTCCCACAGTCTCTAATCAGCATAATCTCTCTCTATTTCCTTCCTCTTCATCATATCGTCTTCTCCTTCATCTTGGTGGTTTTCTTGGGTTCAAAACTCCTGCCAGTACCAAAAGTTACTTATTTCTTTTCTTTCTTTAATTTTGTGTTTGGTTTGATAAAAAATAAGAGAGAAACATAAAGTTGAAGGAAAGTTATTAAAGAATTTCACAAAATTTGTTAAGAACTTTCCCTCAACTTTCTGTTTCTGTCTAATTTTCTGTCAAACCAAGCATAGCCTAAGGGTGAATATTTCAGGAATTTCTTTGGGTTATTCTCTGAGCTGAAAGAACTGCTCTAATTAAAAGCATATAGAAGATCTTTGCATGAGTTCTGTGTTTAATTCAGATTATCTGAACGTGATGGCTGTGGAACCAATGATAACACCCCACACCAGTCAAAAATTGCTTGGGGCCCACAGTGAAAAGTTGAGTCGTTGTGGGCTCCATATGACTGATGTGGGGCATTATCATTGGTTCCACAGCCTGTTGAACAGCTATTGCGTTCAGCTAATGCTATCTCTTCTGTGCTATCATGATGGTAAAAATGTTCCATGGACAACCTATCCGACTTTTCATGTTGACTATGATCAAGGACAGTGTTACTTTTCCTTTTTCTTAGAGTTATAGGTTATAAGCAATAATTGTTAACAAAATCACGCCTGCCCCAACTTTATCAAACTAAGTTTTGATGGGTAGAATTCAGGGAACCAGGTAATTCAGGTATAGAGGGAGTATCTAGAAAATGTGAGCAGAGATATGCTGGACCCATGGATCCATTGGCATTGGTGACTTGACTTGGGAAGGTAGAACTATTGACAATTCTACAAGGACTGAAACTAGTTAAAGCTCTAAATTTCAGGCATTTAAAAGTGGAAGGAGATTAAACCAGATTAAGAACTGAGTACAAGTTAAACTTTGGGTCCCAAGATCTGCTAACAGTTTGGCAGATGGGTTAGATAAGCAAAATAAGGAGAAACTAGAGCTCAGTTATATTGGGGTTTGATTTCCCAGGGTAGGAACTTGAGAGGGGTGGCTAGAAAGAGCTAGGGTAACCTAAGGGGTGCTAGGCAGAATGTATAGCATTCTTTTCATATATAATTGACAAAGTTTCAATTGTTATTGATCAAAAACATAACTGTTAATAATGGTTTTAAAGAGTAGAGAGCCCTGTAAGTTTGTTACACCACCTGTATGTTTGGTAGTGGTAGCGAATTCTATTCTGGAAGCATTCCCAATAATACAAAGTACAAACATGATCCAAGGACAACATACCATTACCAATAAATGGTAAAAATTTCAGTCTTACAGAGAATACAACTGACATTACCATGATCTGTGTTGCAATACCCAAGACTATTACTCTTCAAGATATCCTTGAACACTGAAACTCAATTTTAGCATACATAGCATCCCAGGATATTCCAAAACCCTTGCCCTGAAATCCATTTATAACAGCATCCAATCATAATCCTTCTCCTGAAGTAGCTGATACTGTTTTTGTTACTGAATCTCATTCAAAAACCCATAACCATAATCTAAGTTACATATTCAAATGCTGAAGAAAAAAAAAAAAGAACAAACTCAAAGCCAGCCAATATATTACCAAATACCAGTTTAAATATCATTTAAAAGGCAAACTAAACACTAGTCTTTATCATAACCCCATTGAATTCATATGCTAGAAACACAATAAGTATGGATTACAGGTAATTAAATACAACAAATTGAAGCATACGAGCTTTGGGAAAATTCTACGAAAACCTTTGTTGGGATTGCAGAGTTCGAGGCTGGAGGTTTGAATTTGATATGGGTGGACTGATTTCTGACAACACCATTAAGAACATGTTTCAAGAGAAAGAGAAGATAACTTCAAGAATGACCAATCAATAATAACCCGATTAATGCATCCAAACAGAAGGAAAAAGGAGATTCTTTTAAACAGAAATCCCCAACATCTTTACCAGGTTACATCCAGTAGAATCAATCTCAGTAAATTAGTGTGGATGAGAGCCAGAGAGAGAAGTGTGGCTGCAATTCACGGCGGGTAGAGTGTGGATAGAAAAAGTGAATAGGAAATCCGATTTGTTCAGAGCGGGGCGGAGTTCCATAAACGTGTGTGGATCCACAGTTAACGGTTCAAGCCGATTTACGCGGGTTAGGTTAAGGTGCTCTTTCTAAATCCTACGTCAAGGATGATTAGGAATGGATGGGTTCAATCAAATCCAACCCGTAAAACCTTACTCGTACTACAACCGGTTTGCCCCCTCACAGAGGGAAAGGGCGGGGCGGGGCAAGAATTTTTTTTAGTTTTTCCTTTGTTTTAGGGGTGCAAACGGATTGGATCATGATGATCCGGCCCTATCCAATTTTACCAAATTCGGATACCCCTTACTAGACTTTGACCGGTTAGAGTTCACAAAATAGGATCCATTTTGAAATATTGGATCGGATTCGGATCACCTTATCGAATCTGAAAAGATCTGATCCGGCATTTGTATATAATCAAATTTGATCCTTATCGAATATGAAAAGATGAGATCATATTGGATTTCTATCTGATTGGATTCAGATATGCCTCGATTCAAATCCGATCAGATCGATTTAAAGCAGGAACACCACCCACTTGCTTATGCATTGTGTTCTTTTTTGGGCTTTTTACATAAAAAAAAAATGATGAAGTATGGTCATTTGGCTATTTTTGATTTGAAGGAAAAAGTAGGGAAAGGAAGAGAAATGTAGGGAAACCTTACATTACGCTTGCCAGTTCAAAATACCGACTTGGAATTGATTGAGGCTGCAGGGGAGGTTTCAGACGCTTTTGATTTTTGGGTAGCAACAACTTCCGTGGAATACTAGTAGGAGATTGGGAGAAATGAAACGAGCTCAAATGGATCTCACCGTTCAGCAGAGGATGTAAACTCCGATGAACACTGCAACGTACTCTAATGCAATTTTGGCCTAAGAACAATTGATAAACAGGGGTTTCAAATGAGCTTTTATCACGGATTGTCTACCTTCGAACTAAATGATGATCAAACGCTACTCTGGTTGGCGACGTGAAAACTAGGAGTAGGGAGGCCAAAGTAGAGAATCTTCTTCGCCATTTCACTACTGTGACGTGGAGGTTGAAGGCGATACAGTCATCCTCAGCCGGTTTCAGATCTGGACTTCTATTATAGTGATTCCCCTTCGCTTATTCTTCAGAGAGAGACTGAGAGAACGGTTTGGAAGAAGACTGTCGCTGCCAGAAGTTGCAGTGGCAACGGTTAGTTAACCAAAGTGGTCGTGAAAAATAGGGGAAGGGAGTAAGGAAGAGATGTTAGGATATTTGGTGACTAAAGTCAATTTGACTTAGTCCATCTTAGTTGTTACTTCTGTTAATAATTTCCTGGTTTGAAGGATTTTATTTTAGCTTAGATTCCTGTAATAGATTGACCACGTCTTTAGGCTCTGTTTTCGCAATTCTGTTTTTGTAAGGCTTGTATAAAGCCACAGTATCTTTCATTCAATAAACGGGCTTTTGAGCTTCCAGTTATTTGTATTTTCTGTTTAAAGCTTGAGAGTTCAACAATCTGGTATCAGAGCCTGGTTGAGAGAAGTTAGGAACTGCAGTATCCTAACAAGAGAGAAGAGTGAAACACTTGGTGAGAACGAGTGGAACACCTTGCGATGGCAACAGATAAATACGTCCAAGCAGCTATTCCTCAGTTTGATGGTCACTACGACCATTGGGCTATGCGCATGGAGAATCTTCTCCGATCCAAACAGTATTGGCACTTGGTAGAATCAGGAATTCCTACAATAGAAGATGGAGCTATGCAAACAGAGGCACAAAAGGAAACAATGGAGACGCTGTGACTCACGGACCTAAAGGTGAAAAATTATCTTTTTCAGGCTATTGATCGCACTATCATGGAGACAATCCTTGACAAAGGGAGTTCAAAGAGCATATGGGACTCTATGAAACAAAAATACCAGGGGTCAACATGAGTCAAGAGAGCTCAATTGCAAGCTTTGAGAAGAGAATTTGAGGTGTTGCAGATGAAAGAAGGGGAGACGGTGGACGAATACTTTGCTCGGACACTGACTACTGTTAATAAGATGAAATTTCATGGAGAAAAGATGGAGCATATCATAATCATTGAAAAGATTTTGAGATCGATGACTTCCAGATTTGATTATGTGGTATGTTCGATAGAGGAGTCTAATGATTTGAGCAAACTTACCATAGATGAGCTTCAAAATAGCTTACTTGTTCATGAACTAAGAATGTACAGTCATAACAGAGGTGATGAACAAGCTTTGAATGTCTCATATGAAGGAGGAAGAGGCAGAGGCAGAGGTGGTCGGAGTGCATCTCGAGGTCGTGGAAGAGGTCGAGGCAGACAGGGATTTAACAAAGCTTTTGTGGAGTGCTACAAGTGCCACAACCTAGGACACTTCCAATACGAATGTCCTAATTGGGAAAAAGGAGCTTATTATGCCGAGTTAGATGAAGAAATGTTGCTGATGGCTCAAATGGATCTTCACAACTTTAAGACAGGAACAATGTGGTTCTTGGACTCCGGTTGCAGCAACCATATGACTGGAGATAAGCAATGGTTTCTCCATCTAGATGAGTCTTTTAGGCAGGTTATGAAACTCGGCAATAACACCAAAATGGCAGTAATGGGGAAGGGAAGCATCAAGCTGCGAGTCAATGGCACAAGTCAGGTAATTACTGAAGTATTTTATTGTCCTAAGCTTAAAAATAATCTTCTTAGTATTGGTCAGCTGCGGGAACGCAATCTAGCTATTCTAATACAGCATGGAGAATGCAAGATTTATCATCATGAACGAGGGTTGATTATGCAGACTCAAATGTCTGTTAATCGGATGTTTATTCTTCTTGCTGAAATTGGAACACAAGTAGACCAAGCTCAAGTTCCTGTCCCTGCATGCTTTAAGATCACATCCGAAGATCAAACTGACTTGTGGCACCGTAGATTTGGGCACTTAAATTTCAAGGGCTTAAGAACCCTATCCTACAAGCAGATGGTGACGAGCATGCCTCCTCTCAATAGTTCATCTGCAGTATGCACAGTATGTATGATAGGCAAGCAACATTGAGAAACCATTCCTACAAGGAGTTTGTGGAGAGCTACAAAGAAGTTGCAACTCGTACATGCCGACATCTGTGGTCCCATCACACCTGAATCAAACAGCCATAAAAGGTACATACATTTATTGATGATTATAGCAGAAAGCTATGGACTTATTTTTTGAATCTAAAGTCAGAAGCATTTATTGTATTCAAAAAATTCAAGAGTCTAGTAGAAAAAAAAACTAGAAATGTTATATGTTGTCTTCGAACTGACTGGGGTGGAGAGTTCACCTCACTTGAATTCAATGAGTATTGCAGCTCAAATGGTATTGCTAGACAACTCACCGTAGCCTACACCCCACAACAAAATGGGGTCGCAGAGCGGAAGAATCAAACGATCATGAACATGGTACGATGCATGTTGACGGAGAAGCTCGTCCCTAAAGAATTCTGGCCGGAAGCTGTCAATTGGGTTGTTTACTTGTTCAACCGATGTCCTACTCTTGCTATAAAAGATAAGACACCAAAGGAAGCTTGGTCTGGCTTCAAACCTTCAGTGGCGCACTTTAAGGTGTTTGGATGCATTGGACATGTGCATATCCCCGACAACAATACACAGAAGCTTGATGATAAAAGTCTCCAGTGTGTCTTCTTAGGCTTAAGCCAGGAATCTAAAGCCTATAGGATGTATGATCCTGTGTCAAAAAGGATAATTATAAGCAGAGATGTGTTTGAAGAGGACAAGAAGTGGAAATGGAGTAAAACAACTAAAGGAGCTAGTTGTGCGGGTCTTGAATGGGGAGATGAAGATGGGTCACAAGAGCATGATGCAGAACATGTACATGAAGAAGAAGAGCAGGTTGTTGATGGTGCTACTGGGTCTGGTTCGTCATCAAATGAAGAAGCTGAAAACAACCCTTCAAGTCCAGTTCAAGGGAGGGTTAGAAGGGCACCAACGTGGATGGAAGATTATGCAAGTGGTGAGGGATTATCTGAAGAAGAAGACAATAATTTCATGATGCTTACTGCCTCTAGTGATCCTGTGTCTTTCGAAGACGCTGTCAACAGCCAGAAGTGGCGAGAGGCAATGGACTTGGAAATCAAAGCCATTGAGAAGAATGGAACTTGGGAATTGACCACACTTCCAGTTGGAGCAAAAAAAATAGGAGTAAAATGGGTATTTAAGACCAAGCTAAACGAGAATGGGGAAGTAGACAAATACAAAGCAAGGCTCGTGGCCAAGGGATACTCGTAGCAGTTTGGGATCGACTACATTGAAGTTTTTGCACCTGTAGCTCGTTGGGATACCATTCAAATGATTCTAACCCTTGCTGCTTGCAAAGGTTGGAATGTGTACCAGCTCGATGTGAAGAGCGCTTTCTTGCATGGGGACTTGAATGAAGCAGTACTTATTGGGCAACCTCAAGGCTATGAAGTAAAGGGAGAAGAAGGCAAGGTTTATAGACTCAAGAAGGCCCTATATGGACTCAAACAAGCTCCTCGAGCTTGGTACAACAAAATTGAGTCCTATTTCATGAAAGAAGGTTTCGAAAGGTGCCCAAATGAACATACCTTATTTACAAAGGCAAAAGGAGGGAAATTGCTTATAGTAAGTGTGTATGTTGATGATTTTATCTTCACAGGGAATGATGAAACAATGTTTGAAAAGTTCAAGAATTCTATGAAACAAGAGTTCGACATGTCTGATCTTGGAAAAATGAAATACTTTCTCGGTGTGGTGGTGCAAGACAGCGAAGGAATTTTTATCAACCAAAAGAAATATGCTAATGAAGTGCTCGAAAGATTTGGCATGAAAAATAGTAATCCAGTAAAAAACCCAATTGTTCCAGATTTTAAACTTGTAAAGGATGAAGGTGGCGCTGGTGTTGATGCAACTGCTTACAAACAAATGGTGGGTAGTCTCATGTATATGATTGCCACTAGACCCGACTTAGCTTATGTGGTGAGCTTAATCAGTAGATTTATGGAGAGGCCAACTGAGTTGCATCAACAAGTTGTGAAGAGGGTTCTGCGTTACTTAAAGGGAACTACTGAGTTGGGAATTTTCTACAAAAGAGGTGGAGAAGAGAAGCTGGTGGCCTACTCAGATAGCGATTATGTTGGAGATGTTGAAGACCGAAAGAGTACATCAGGGTATGTGTTCTTGCTCAATTTAGGTGTAGTAGCATGGTCCTCAAAGAGACAACCAATGGTCACTCTCTTCACCACTGAAGCTGAGTTCATAGCAGCTGCTTCTTGCGCATGCCAAAGTGTGTGGATGCGTAGGATTCTTGAAAAACTTGGCCATAAACAAAGTAAGTGCACTGATGTTTTCTGTGACAATAGCTCTGCAATTAAATTATCAAAGAATCCGGTTATGCATGGCAGGAGCAAACACATTGATGTTAGATTTCATTTTCTTCGAGATTTAACAAAGGATGGGGTTGTTAAGTTGGAGCATTGTGGTTCGAATGATCAGTTGGCAGATATTATGACTAAGCCTTTGAGTCACGAGGTGTTCATAAGATTGAGAGAGCTGCTTGGACTATGCTTGGCACCAAAGGTAAACTGACTGCAAATTGCAGGTCAATTTAAGGGAGGGTTTGTTAGGATATTTGGTGACTAAAGTCAATTTGACTTAGTCCATCTTAGTTGTTACTTTTGTTAATAATTTCCTGGTTTGAAGGATTTTATTTTAGCTTAGATTCCTGTAACAGATTGACCACGTCTTTAGGCTCTGTTTTCGCAATTCTGTTTTTGTAAGGCTTGTATAAAGCCACAGTATCTTTCATTCAATAAACGGGCTTTTGAGCTTCCAGTTATCTGTATTTTTTGTTTAAAGCTTGAGAGTACAACAAGAGAGAGGGAATGACTAAATGAGAGGAATCGATAGGAAAGATGGGAGAGAGAGAGAGATTGGATGTGAAGGGGGTTGCCATCGTTGTTTAGTGTGAGAGGTAGAAGATGAATAATGTTGAGAGAGATATCAAATGGAGGGAGATGATGAACAGTGGCATGAAGGAGGTGAAGTTAAGAAATGACAAGTTGATTTTTTGTCATGTTCACTGTTTTTGCAATATTTTTTAAAACATATATGGTTTTGCCAATTCATCAAACTTTGTTATTTTTTTTATAAAAAGTCTTTCTTTTTTTTATTTTTCAAATTTGAAATGCATGCTGGTTAGGAAACTTATAGCAGATGAGCAAACCATTACTCCATACGCATAAGGTGAATCGGGCCTAAAGCTCATTGAGGATTCAAACCTAGAAAATTAGCACTACAGAATAAATGATCCATTGTCATTGTAGCCGATTCACATATTATGTAGTTACAAAAATGAAGAATTTTATAGAGTTTACTTCTAGTGGGTAAAGCATTTTGGAGCAACCTCCAAGTGGAGAGGAACAATTTAGGACCGACATTCTTGAGGCTTCAGAATGGATTGCTGAATGGATTTTTCTTGATTTAAGTAATGGCCAATCTTCTAGTTTGATTTGTGGTCAGTACTTCAATATCCTTTGGCACATTTGGCTTGCCCGGAATGCCCTCATTTTGAATCATCAACATCAATACCCAGAAATCATTATAGAAAAGGCTTGTGTGGATTGTCAGTTGCATTTTGATGTTATTCATCACTTTCTAGTGGTATTTAATGAGATCAGTTCTTTGGCCCCAACTACAATGATCCATTGGATTCCAGCAACGAGAGGTAGTGTGAAAATCAATTTTGATGGTACCACTGCTACTGATAAATCTGGCATTGACATCATTATTCGGGATAATAATGGCTCATTTCTTTTTGCACGTGCTATTCCGATAGCACCTCAGCCTGCACTCTTCAGTGAAGCCTTAGCTATTTTGGAAAGCCTTCGATTTGCCTCTTCTCTTGGTATTTCTAATGTTGTAATTGAAGGTGATGCACAACTTTTGATTAATCTCTTGTTGGAGGATACCCTTTCCCCTCCATGGAGTATCTACACTCTTCTTATGGATTGTAAGAGATTCCTATCCCACTTTCAAGACTACTCAATTACTTTTGCTCCCTGGCTTTGTAATCGGGTTGCCCATAGACTCGCTAAACATGCTTTGTCTTGTTATTCAGTGCACACTTGGTCTGTAGCACCTACTTTTTTTTATTCCTTTTTTAGAATTTGATGTAATTGAGTAATTGTTGAAGGAATCAGCCTTCGGGCATTTTCAAAAAATAAAAATAAAAATAAAATGCATAAGGTGTGGGTCCCATGTAGGCCCATGTATACAAAACAATGGTCAGGATAATGATACATTCATTCATGATAAGTTGCATATCTGGCTACCCCTATGTGCATTATTTTGTTTCCAACCAATCTGGCACATCATAGAGTCCAGATTATTTGAACGCATATCGATGTTGAGCAAGTTATGACTAATCAATCACACGAATTGGGATCTACTCCTCACACTAGCCTCACAAGCACATCTCACCATGCATTGGGAACATCTCCTATGAATAATAACGTATAAATACGGGAGATGTTCCTAATGCATGGTGGGATGTGCTTGTGAGGTCGGTGTGAGGCACCCTATGTGAGGAGYAGATCCAGTCTCCAATCACACATCTCCACATCGATGTTACACGTTTCCCAGCATTCTTATATGCATCCCCTTTAATAGTCACTGTGAGTTTGGATCTATTCCTTACAATGTGCTCCTCACACCGACTTCATAGCATGCCCTAGCCACACATTGGGAACATCTCTTGTAGTGATATTTATTATTTATGGGGAGATGTTCCCAATACATGGTGGGATGTGAGTTGTGACTATGAGGCCAGTGTGAGGAGCTCTATGAGGAGCATATCACAATTGTACTCATGGGACTACAAGTTTTATTTTCTTTTTTTCTTCTATGAAAATTTTATTTTCATCTATTTTTTTAAGTCATAACCCTAGTCCCTCTCCTTTTCCCCTTTTCTCGATCCCTCCTAGTCGTTGTTCCTATTGGTTTGGTTAATTTTGTTGTTGCAGAAGAATGAACCATGGTGTTCAAATAGCTCAAAGCGATGTAAAAGCATCAAACATCCTCCTAACAAACATTTCATACTATGATTTAGGAAATTCCAAATCCAAACCCTAGTAGTGGATTCTCCTAGTTACACTGACCCTCACTACTAGGCTTGTAAACAAATTGGATTCAGGAAATTCCAAATCTGGTCCAATTATTGAAAACTTGCATCCGAATCTGATCATATTTGAAGACCTCGGATTTGAATTCAAATCCTAATAGATTCATATGAGGTTTGAATTTAATTTGACTCTTCTTTATTTTTTTAAATACAAAAAATTAAAAAGTTAATTACTTTTCAACTTTTATATGTAATATATTAATATAAACATAACATACTAAATTTATTATGTATATAAATTCATATATAATATAATATTTAAAATATTTATTTATAATTTTATAAAATTTATATATTAAAATCAATAAATATTTATAATATAATTAAATTTGGATTTTAATAATATTGGATTAAGTCAAATCCAAATCTGATCTAATTATTAATCGATTGTAGATCTCAAAATCCAATTTTGATCCGATTACATAAATTCATCATACGAATCCAAAATAATCGGATTGGATGTCGAATTGGATCTCATATTTCCGAATATCATAGATAGGCCTACTCACTACCTAAGGACAAGAATTGTTCAAAGAAGAATAATGTTTATAGCTTTTGTGTGATTGTTCTAAAACTAATCGTGGCAACTAAAGCCTTTTGCTCCAAGAAAGAGCAACTCTTGATGGTAATAGGCAAGCCACTATTGGATGACTTGAAAGGCTTCTGGAAATGGTGGTTGGATCATAGCTTGTAGGCCATTTCAAAATAGAGAGGAGCCACAGTTTCCATGTTAAAACTTCACTTTGCCTTTGCCAACTAATGATGGGTGTTTTGGCAACTCCCAATTCGCTGGTAACTTGGATGTCAATCTGGAGGATTTTCTGCTAGAAGGCGGCTTGGATGTCGAACTGACTGGGCTGAATTAGAAGGTTGTTCGGGTGTCGAGCTAGATTAATTGCCAAGCTATGTAGTTCTTTAGAGAGACCTATAAGGAAACAACGCCAGAGTGCCCAAGTTGCTTTTACCCGATGTGGACGCTCCAATGCTTAAGTTAGTACTAAGTTGTGCGAGTTGAATGCTAATATGCTATTAAGCTTGTGAGCAATAAATCGTACCTCCCCCTTGAGGTTGAAGGTGAGGCATATATATAGGCGTTGTTTGGCGTGGGCTTCATGCATCGCATCCGAGATCTCTAATAGGTCATGCCTAACTGGTCCGAAGTCCTCGGAGGTAGTCGTGCATGTAGACCAGTCTTTGCACCTTGTTCGGTTTCCTCCGGAACATTTGGTGCAAGGGCCAACTTTTGGAAAACCTGAGAGTGACAGGATATGGATGCAAAATCGGTCGGCGAGCATGTCTCGTAGGTTGCCACCTGGACCTCAACCAAGCCAGCAAGCCCTCGAAGGAGGTCGCTCCTCACATCGAGGCCACTTCGGTTGGTGACAAGGTGCCACAGGTTGGCCCTAAACGAGGTATTGCTAGCCGCCTTAAGTTGTGGACGAGGTCACCAACTAGGTTTCCACTAGGTCGCAGGTCACCAGGTCAGCGGAAAAGGCAAGTCGCCATGACAGCAAAATAGGTAGGTCGCTAGGTCGACGGAGGCAGGTCGTTAGCTGGGACTTCATTAGCTAAGGCAAGTCATCACATAGATGGTGTCTGAATGTTATCCAGCTGTTCTGAGATGCCATGTGCCATGACGTCACTAGAGGGCTAAATCCACCCTAATCAATTTCCCCCCACTCCCACGCTGAGGTCAGCTCAGCGAAGGGAGTAGCTTGTTCTTCTGGCCCAGAGTGACTAGTTTGATGAGCTTATAGCCATAGATGTCGGTCCAATTTTCTCCTTAGGTCTAAGTATTGAATGCAGCCTTGCGCAGGACCTCACCGTCTTGATTATAGGTGCACAAGAGTGAATTCATCTGCTCGAGGAGAGGCGAAGCATGCACTCTGAGGACATATACCTTAGGGATGCGACCACCAAGGAGTTTAGCAATTCGGCCCAATACCTCAAGAGCGAAGTTTGCCATGCTGTTCAAGAGGGGCTTCTAACTACGTGATTGCCTCGTCAAGTAGCTCCACTCATGTAGGCTACAACACACTTTCTCTCGAGTCGAATCTTGAAAGAGTAGCAGGTGAGGTCGATGCGGAGTCTGAAACCGAGGTAGTCGGTTGTAAAGAGATCGACCAAGTTTGCATGTCTGCCACGATGCTGAAAGCGAAGTAGTCTTCCCTTCCTTTGTTTCTTTTTCTCTCCTCCTTTTTTTAGGGTCGGTAGTGAAATGCCAACGTCCTTTGAGATCGACTTAAGCGTGTTGCCGAGCTAGATAAACGGGGGCCAACCTTCTGAGATCAGTCTTCCTGCTGCCATTGTATTTTTGGAGTAGACTTGAGGGTGCCTTAGCTAAAAAGCGGTATAGCTTTCCCTTAGAACTCAATTTGACCAGGTCGCCAAAGTGGATGGTCGTTCTATAGTAGCTTTAGTAGCTTCAAATGTGGTTGCTTCTATGCCCTCAAATGGAATTGGCTTCCCTAGGTGGGTGCTTATGAGACCAAGGTGTACATGTATTGCACCTGCTCCTGGAACTACTGGCCGCCTACTCCTACTGGAGCTATGGGGGGCTCATCTTGAGGGGGTGGCTCGGTTGTTTGCGGGTCGCCTACTTTCACAGGAACCACAAAGGGTTTGACCTATGAGGCTGATTCCACATTCAATTTGCTTCCAACTCTCACGAGAGCCATATCTAGTTCGATCAGTAGTGAGGCTTTGTAGTTTGGGCTGCGAGACAATTTGGGCAAGATCGCTAAAGTTCATCGGGCTAGTCGCTCATATTCTATCCTGCTTGTGGGTTTTGTTGATACGTATGTTGTTGTCAGCATTGGGCGATAGGTTGATGCCACAACTACAATAGATCATCCCTTGGGGACGCTGGTCATCTACTCCGACGAGAAGCCATAAGGAGCTCGACTTGTGGGGGTAGCTCTACTAATTGTAGGTTGCCAACTCGCATAGGAGCCTTGGAAGGCTCGACTTACAAGGGTGACCACACAATCCGTTGGCCGCCGACTCCTATCGGAGCCATGAAAGGCTCGACCTATAGGGGTGACCTCACGAAACAGAGCCGATGAGGCTTCATCCGGGCTGACTGTTGTTGAGAATGAATATAGAATGAGATGAGGTTGACAGGGCTGCTCCACAATCTGTTGGACATCAACTCCCACGGGAACTATGAAAGGCTCGACCTGCAAGGGCGGCCTCACTTCGAGGTGCCTACCATCGGATTGCTAGTTGTTGAGGTCGCTCTGTTGTTGATTATTCTATGGCGGCATGAATGCACAGAGCTTCTCCTCCCATGCCCACATCTGGAGATTCATGCTTTAGCTCATAAAACTGTTGCGCTTTAAACTCGACGGGAATTGTTGATGGCTCTACCGCGGGGAGAGGGGAATTCACATGAGGTAGTGATGTATTTATCTGGGGTAATTGGAGTGCTGGGTTCATCACGGTTGCTACTCCATGAAGTGCTAGGGGCACTGAACTTACTTGATTATCATAGAGGGGTATTCGGGGTTCATTACGGACACTCTTGCTCCCCAGTAACTGATACTTCATTTTCGATGTTAGTGTTGCTCAAAAATGCCATTGAGTTGATAAAGGCTAAAACTAGAAGGTGAGAACTTAGTTTTTTCTTGCATTTCCCATAGACGACACCAATTGATGATGAGCATTTTGGCAACTTCCAACTCGGTGGTAACTCGGATGCCGACCTGGAGGATTTCATGTTGGAAGAAGGTTTGGATGTCGAGCTGACTGGGCTGAATTAGGAGGCTGTTCGGGTGCCAAGATAGATTGATTGTTGAGCTGTGTAGTTCTTTAGAGAGACTTGTAAGGAAACAACGCCAAAGTGCCCAGGTTGATTTTACCCGGTGTGGGCACTCCGATGCTTAAGTTAGTACTGAGTTGTGTGAGCTGAATGCTAATATGCTATTAAGCTTGTGAGCAATAAATCGTACATCCCCCTTGAGGTTGAAGGTGAGGCCTATATATAAGCGTTGTTTGGCGTGGGTTTCATGCGTTACATCCGAGATCTTCAAGAGGTCGTGCCTAACTGGTTTGAAGTCCTCGAAGGTAGCCATGCACATAGACCAGTCTTTACGCCTTGTTTGGTTTCCTCTAGAACATTTGGTGCGGGGGCCAACTTCCGAAAATCCCGAGAGTGATGGGATATGGATGCAGAATTGGTCAACAAGCACGTCTCGTAGGTCACCACCTGGACTTCAACCAAGCCAACAAGTCCTCGAAGGAGGTCACTCGTCACATCGAGGTCACTTTGGTTGGTGACAAGGTGACACAGGTTGGCCCTAAACGAGGTGTTGCTAGCTGCCCTGAGTTGTGGACG
Source organism: Nelumbo nucifera (assembly GCF_000365185.1). The sequence continues at coordinate 796,593 of NW_010729116.1, read as the reverse complement.
AGGTCACCAACTAGTTTCCACCAGGTCATAGGTCGCCAGGTCAGCGAAAAAGGCAGGTCGCTAGGTCGGCAGAAGAGGTAGGTTGCTAGGTCAACGGAGGTAGGTCGTTAGCTGGGACTTCATTAGCTAAGGCAAGTCATCACATAGGTGGTGTCTAAATGTCATCCAACTGTTCTGAGATGCTATGTGTCATGATGTCACTGGAGGGCCAAGTCCGCCCTCAACACCAACAACCAAACCTTAGGCCTTCTATAGCTAAGATGTTGCATACAATGAAAGACAAGATGTCATCCTTCTCCTTTGTTGCCCTAGCCCTAGTTGCAAAGCTCAAGTAGACCACAACCTAATATCAAAGATGAACATTGTATATTTTACATTTGCCACGCAAAGATGGTCTTCCCATTTTCAAATCCAGCTCAAGTTGATCCATTGGATTCAACTAATCCTTAGGAGAAAACCATTACTAGACTAAGGAAGCAACTCATTTAGTTTAATCTAGCACCATTAGTTAGGAATTTGATTTCCCCTAACGATAATGTGGCTTTGGTGGCAGGCTGAAATGTGCCATCACCTTAGAAATGATTCTCAACCCGTCATTGGTTTTCATTTCAAAAACCCTATGTAACAAGGATAAGTCCATGAAGATCTTGTCCAAGTTTAGTCATTATGAGTTTTGTTAATGAGCCTCATGGTTTGTTTGGATGTCTTTGGTTCTTGTGGTTAAACTCTTAAAAGTGTTGTTGGTCAAATTCATTTTGCTATTGCTAATGTAGTTCTTGCTTCTATCTTATCTCTTCCACTTTACATTAATTCCTTGGCACTTTCTGTATTATAGAGACTCCCATAAAAAAGAACTAATAGGAGGTGTATAATCAAATTTTTGCTATTAGCCAAGGTATCTCTGCACCTTAGTGTTTGCATGTTAAACATATATTGTCTATAAGAAGTGATCACTATCTCATAGTGCTTTATCCTAATTTGTGTTGATGTAGTATGCATTTGGTATAACTTCCATTTATTAAATAAACATTTGTATTTGATTTGCCTTCAAAATCAAGAAAAAGTGATTGATAAACATTTTCTAGTATTTGTTGACAACTAAACGCCACTAGGCACCATTAAACACTACATAAGCTAAACGGTAAATAAACACTTTTGTGTTGGTGGGAACATTAAAATAAAGCTTCCCCCAACAGTTGGCTTGCATGTAAATTAGGACTTCCATTTATAAGACTGCAAGGTGTACAAAATAGCATGATGGGACAAATGCCTACATGGCGATGACATTTTATCAAATAAATGGAAGCCATACCAAACACTGCCGTAATTATAAAAGCCCACACTGATTTTGAGCCAATATGGCTACCTATATGAATCAAAATACACAAAATTCATGGCTTCCCTTTGTCATAATTCTACTAGAAGCTTTATGTCAAAATGTAGTGATTGCCAGAACAATATTGCTGATTAGGGTACTAGTTGCCTCAGAAATTTTAGAACCAAAATTAGGGACTTAGAGTTTAAGCTCAATAAAGTGCCACTTGGTCATGACCAAAATGGCCAACTTAAAAAAAAAAATCCTTGTGGCATGAGTTTGAACATTTATGTGAGACTTAATAAGTATTTTCGCATCAAGGTTTCAAGACATGATGAAATTCTCACAACTTATAGCAAAAGAGTTGGGATAATATTTTAAAAACCTACTTGGAACTAGAACCGCTTTGGCCTTTCCATATCATCGGTTTGATCATCTAGTTTGAACGAATGATCCGTTCAAAATTAAAAAATAAATAAAATAAAAAATTAGCCAAAATCATTGTTTGGGTCAATGGTTCGACTGTCCAGGTCAATGGATCACTAACCAAGTCAACAGTTTTTGGCCAAATAACGAGTTAAGGGTGAAATGGAACTGGTTGCTTGGATGGTTCCTAAAGCAAATAGTTTGACCATTTGTGTCAATGATGGTTCGAAAACATTGAGTTGGGATGCCATTGATCCAAAATTTGTTGCTTTCATTCAATGCCTTTTTCAACACCAAGAGGAGATAAAAGATGTAAATGGCACAACTTTGGTTCTCATACCAAAGAAAGAGAATGTGGAGATAGTAAGCGATCTGAGGCCCATTGGTCTTACTAATGTGCCATACAAAACTCTGATATAGGTAATTCAATCTCTAGGCTTACCAAAGAAGTATGGAATGGATTAAAGGTTCAAAGATCAAGATGAATGGGGATCAATGGCTTTAATACCAAATGGATAGATGTTGGTCAAATGAATGGATGTAGGATGGGATATAGCAATATGGATAGGAATATACATATGCAAAAAATAGTAAAACAGTATTTATATAAAAGAACAATAAAATAGTAAATTAAAGAATAAGACTTCGATAGAAAAACTTACAGAGCTTTAATAAGAAATATCACTGAAAGGGTTATAGGGTTTACACTCGACACTCAAAAATTCTTATAGAAAATATTACAAAGAATAGAGGAAAACATTAACACTCAAAGGAAAAGCACTCAAAGAATCACTGGACTGTTGAACACTCGAGCAACTCCAACACTCCTTCTTGCTGAGATTTGAGCCATATTTATATATAGATAGGTTGGTCTTCAAATAAGATCTAGCTTCTATAATTTAGATGCCTTCTTATCTTTAACTTTGTCTTATTAGATGAGTTGGCTTCTTGAAGATGCTTCTTTATCCTCAACAAATCTTCATTGTTGAGCATTATTGACGAATCTTTGTTGTTGAGGCTAGTGGCGAGTCTTTTTATGAGAGGAAATGTTCTTTAATAGTAAGATTCTCAAATTATTGATACTTTAATGCAGATTGACAAACCACATGCTTTCGGTCTCGATGTCTTTAAAGATTTCCATGCTTTTCTCTTTCATCTTTTCTGCGAATTGAAGGGACATTTCTTCGAGCTCAATAGGATCCATGTTGAGGAATTTATTCTTGAGCTTTTCTCGATAAGACTCAAATAAGTCTTGAAAAACCTCATCTTCTTCTATTGGCTTTAGAGCTGACGTGAGATCGAATTTATCCCACCACTTGATTTCAATGATTATGTCAATGGATGGAGACATCCAAGACACATCCAAATGATAACTCCATTTTAGGATCCACGAGAGGCGATACATTTTGAAGAATTCAAACAGTTTTACATGTTCGAATCCTAAGTAACTTCTTCACCCAAAATTTGAATATTTATCTAATAATTCTTTTTGAGGGAAGATGTCATCTGATGCCCCTAGCGTGAGGATGCTTTTCTTTCCCGTTCCATAGAGAAAAAATAACTAGAGAAACATTTTAGGTTTTGGGGTTAACAAGGGCAAAATCACACCATTTTCAAAATTTTTGGAGGTATTTTCGACTTTGGGCTTGTTCTCTAAGTGTGATAAGAGCCAGCTCGCAAGCTTACAATTTCAAATCTGAAAACAAGATTCATACCCATTTTCAAAAGCAACACCAAATGTGTCCGATGTTTGAAAAGCACGTTTTTTAGACATTGAACCTTTGAAAAGCGTTATCAATTGCCCCCTAAGGCTTGAAGCAGTTTCATGAAAGATAAAATTTCAGACATGGTAGTCATTTACAGATTTTGGATTTTTCTTGTTTCGGATGAGGGTGATAAATGTTTGATTTAATTTACAAATTTTGGACTTTTCTATTTGGGATGAAGGTGATAAAGGTTTGATTTAAAATGTCACATAGCTTTCCATTGTGAAAAAAAGATTCAACTCCATTACAAACAAAATCCTCTATAATATGCTAGATTTTTTTTTAATTAAAAGATTTTGGCATACTTCAATATTTATGCCTTAAACTACCTTAAGGCTTATGCCTCTCTGCCTTTGGCTAGGTTTGGTTTGAAGGAAAAAGTAGGGAAAGGAAAGGAAAGGAAGGGAAACTTTTACAAATCTTGTATAGGTTTCCTTGCATTTCCCTTCCTTTCCCTACTATTCCCTTCAAACCAAACATAGCGTGATCAATGTACGTTTGGAACCAAATTAGCTTTCACGCAAAAAATCAAAAGTAGGCTTACGTGAGTGGAAGCCATCATAGGCAGAGCATCTCAACTTTCAAAAGCGGCTCCATCAAGACAGGTCAATCACTTGGGCCTTCCAAATGTTTTGGGAAAGTCATCATGTAAGCCTATTTCTAGGGGTGTCAATTGGACTGGATTTGGTCCAACCTGACTTGGTTCAATGTGAATTGATTACAAATGGACTAAGTCCAATCTAATCCAATGAATATTTTGGACTGGTCCAACTCAATGTTTGAACGTCCAATTTGTTCAAATTTATTTTAATTTTGATTGGTTTTTAACTTAACCTGCTCCATTGACACCTATATTCTTACCTTCTATCCATGAACTATATATTGTCTCAATCCAACCCAATCCAATATAAATTCATTATGAATGGACTAGATCCAATCCAATCTGATAGGGCACAATTCGGCTGGTCCTAGCTGTCAACGATTCTGCCTCTGGGCGGAGATACGGGGAACCTGAAACAGAGAAGATGAGGAAGCTCTGGGGGGAACCCGGTATGAATGCTCCGAAGCTCAAGTTAGAATTCTCTCAAAGGCAGGACAAAACCAGATGGCGCAACGTTCACATACCTTGTCCTCGGGGGTGGGGAGCCTTTTATAACCACCTCGTGCATTCACTTCTAAGCTTCTGTCAGGTCAGGTATGATACGTTTGTTCAGCTCGGCGTCCTGGAGGCAAAGTGCTGGAGTGGTGAGCGAGGTGAAGTCTTGAGTTCGGATAGGGGGGTGTCGAACTGCCAAGAGGCAGGCCAGTTCGGGTCACTGCCTTGTGTGAGGCTCGGGGCCTAAGGGAAAGTTCGGGCTCCTAGTAGGGAGTTCGGACTGCTGGTTCCTCCCTTCGGTGCTCGCGCCTTGGGCGTGCTGCTGTGCCGAGCTGTTCGTCTTTGACACGTGGAGTGATTACGAGGTCGGGCCAAATCTTCCTTCATCAATTGCCCCCCACTCCTCGCGCCAAGGGTCTTGCCCTGGTGCGGGGAGTTCGCGAGCTGGCAGTGGATTTGTCCCGTACTTCGAGTCTTGGTTGACTAATAGCGCGGAAGACGCGCCGACCTGCCTACAAATGCTGATAGACGTGGCAGCGTGCCTGATGAAGTGTGACTGGAGTTGAGCAGAGCCTCCTTTACTTTGGCCAAGTATGCGATCATAGTGAGCTTGCGCGCTTCGTATTCGCCCGTAACCTGGTTGACCACGAGCTGGGAATCACTACAGATAACTACGTGCTTTGCTCTTACCTTGTGTGTTAGGTTCAGTCCGGCTATCAGTGCCTCGTACTCTGCCTCATTGTTGGATGCCGCGAACTCAAAGCGTAGTGCATATTCTAATTTTGTGCCACTTGGGCCGCGTAGCACTATTCCAGCCCCGCTGCCCTACTGGTTCGAGGAGCCATCTACGTGAAGAATCCAGGGCTCCTCATCCCAGTTTGCGTTTGGCCTAACCAGGAGAGATGCCACTCTGGCTGCTACTTCACGGGGTTCAGACTCTATTGGCTCGGGGGCTCCATGCTCGCCCGAGCTGGGGATCTCGGGCCCGACCGGCCTAGGGCTTCGAGGCTAAACATGCACTCGGCGATAAAATCTGCTAAGGCTTGGGCCTTAATAGCAGTTCGTGGCTTGTATTGGAGGTTGTACTCGCTGAGTTCAACGGCCCATTTCGTCAGTTGACCGGAAACCTCAGGTTTGAGTAAAACTTGCCTCAGAGGTTTGTCAATCAAGACGACAATAGTGTGAGCCTGGAAGTATGGGCGGAGTTTCCGGGCTGCTATCACCAATGCGTATGCTAGCTTTTCTATCTGCGGGTACCTTGTCTCTGCTCCCTGCAAGATTTTACTAACATAATAGATGGGTTGTTGGACCCGATCTACTTTTTTTATTAGTACCGAACTGACCACCTCATCGCTTGCCGAGAGGTACAGTTCCAAGACTTCGCCCTCCTCGGGTCGGACTAAGGCTGGTACACTAGCGATGTAGCTTTTCAGCTCGTAGAACGCGAGCTGGCAGTCTTGGGTCCACTCGAACCCTTAGTCTTTGACTGCTTTGAAGAAAGGCAGGCAGCGGTCTGCTGACTTGGACATGAAGCGGCTTAGGGCGGCTATACGGCCGTTTAGCCTCTGAACTTCTTTTACTTTCCAGGGTGGTCTCATGTCTAGGATGGCCTTTATCTTGTCCGGGTTGGCCTCAATACCGCGCCGGTTGACAATGTACCCTAGGAGCTTGCCCGAGGTGACACCGAAGACACATTTGTTAGGGTTCAGTTTCATGCTAAATCGACGCAGGATTTGGAAGACAGAGTCCAAGTCTTGAATTAATTCATGTGAAAACTGCGTCTTAACTACCATGTCGTCTACATAACATTCTAATTTCATGCCAATTAAGGGCCGAAACAAACTATTTACAAGCCTTTGGAAGGTCGCCCCGACATTTTTTAATCCGAAGGGCATGACCTTGTAGCAGTACAGGCCGAACTCGGTTATGAAGCTGGTTTTTTCCTCATCGGTCCGATCCATCCTGATTTGGTTGTAGCCCAAGTAGGCGTCCAGGAAGCTTAGCAACTCGTGTCCCGAGGTCGCGTCTACTAGGCAGTCAATTCTGGGGAGGGGGAAGCAATCTTTTGGGCAAGCTCGGTTTAGGTCGATGTAGTCGATGCACATGCGCCACTTGCTGTTTGCCTTTTTCACCAGCACTGGGTTGGCTACCCAGCTCGGGTAATGAACTTCCCTTATGAAACCTGCTGCGAGGAGCTTTTCGATCTTCTCGTCGACCGCCCTCCAGCGTTCTGGGGCTAAGTTGCGTTTCTTCTGTCTAACGGGTCTGACTACAGGGTCAGTATTAAGTTTGCGAGTTATAAGGCTGGGGTCAATACCGGGCATGTCGGCCGCGGACCAGACAAAAATATCTAAATTTTGAAGTAAGAAACTCACCAGTTTGGTTCATAGCGGTTCCTTGACGGAAGCACCGATCTGTAGTGTGCGAGTTGGGTCAGTAGCCGAAGTCGGGACTGCGACCGTTTCCTCTGTGGGCGAAGCTCGTTCCTCGCCTTGCTCTGTAGGCCGCTCTAGTTCAAGGTCGTCGGCCGCCTTGGTTTTTCCCTTCAGGGCAGCAACATAACACTTGCGGGACTCAAGCTGGTCGCCCCGCACTACCCCCACACCGAGGTCTGTAGGGAACTTCATTGCCAAATAGTACGTGGAGACCGCTGTCCGCAGGATATGCGTAATTGACCGCCCTATTATGGCATTGTGTGGGGAGGGGGTCGCGACCACCAGGAAATCGTGGTTGAGTCTGACCGCACAAGGCCATGTGCCGACTTCCACAGGTACTGTTATCTTTCCGATAGGCCTAACTTCCTCTCTGTTGAAGCCCACCAGAGGAGTGCTTGCGGGCTTCAGCTTGCTTTTCCGCAACTGTAGCTGGTCAAATGCCGACTTGAAGAGGATGTCCGCCGAACTACCCGAATCCACAAGTACGCGCCTGACTTCGAAGTTGTTGATCCTGAGTTTTATGATGAGCGCATCATCGTGGGGGTAGTGGACACCTCGCGCATCGTCTTCAGTGAAGAAGATCGGTTCTTCTGTCTTCGGCCTCTTGGGAGGGTTCTGCTCTTCTCGGGCTGCCTCGCAAACTGACGTCCAGGCTGCTGCCGAGGTACATCCTGCTACCACCAAACCTCCCACTATCACATGGATGGTTCCCCGAACTGGCCTTTCTTCCGGAGGCTGTGGCAACACTTTGGCTGGTCTGCTACTGGGTTCAGGGGAGTCCTTCCCGTGCTCCCCTTGCCGACCTGCCTTATTGTTATTATTGTTATTATGCTGTACAAAATTTCTCAAGTATCCGCGACGAATGAGTCCCTCTATCTCGTCCCGGAGATTATTACACTATTCGGTACTGTGACCGTGATCTCTATGAAAACTACAGTACAGATTTTTGTTTATCTCGTTTGGATTCCCTTTTAGGCGAGGTGGCCACTTGACGTATGGGGCGTCTTTGATCGTCATCAAGATCTCAGTCCGCCTGGTGTTTAACGGCGTATAGTCCGTCCAAACTACTACTGGTGCTCGGGACGGTTGGCTTGGCTTCGCCTCCCGGGCCGTGTTTCTTCTGTTGCCTGGGTTGGAGGGTTCACCCTCCCTTTTC